>CM076570.1:887312903-887447903 GCA_034641835.2 Pinus albicaulis | reverse complement strand
AATTAAATTAGAGTAAGGAATTTAGCATTTTATTTGCTCAGATAAAGTAGACGAAGAGGATAAGGACATTTCTCTTAGATTACTTAAGTTACTAGTTGTTTTAAATGGGAGTTTTTGAAGGGTTTTTTTGTGGATTTTCTGGTCTTTTTTAAAGATTTGGCAGAAATTTATTGAAACCAGAAGTTTGATGGTAACCTTGCACAATCCAAGTTTCGTAGATATTTTTTAGATTTCTGAAAAGAACAATTCAAATAACAGAAATCAAGATTCCAGTTCAATTTTTTTTAAAAAGAAATTTCAAAAATCACATTAAAGACAATTCCTTAAATTAAATCATATATATTAAATAACAATTATATAATAAAGAATAGAACAAACCAGAATAAAATGGAACTTAATTTTTCGATATGAATTGATGAAGCATGGAACTTAATCTTCGATATGAACGGATGAAGCATAGTACATTGGAGATTATACAGTTATATGCCATACTTTTGCGAGGAATTGGGAGTTTTACGGCTGCCTGTTTTGGGAAGAGTGAGGAGGTCTAAGGATTTTTAGTTGCCGGAAGCGAGAAGCTGTAAGAGATCCGTTGGGAATTGGGTTCTCATGTGCCCGTTCGTAGTTTAAACGAAATCGATGTGAAAGAAGTTACCGTTACTTACGTTATGCAGTTTGTGGGGTGTTGACATTTGTGAAGAAGACGTTGAGAATAATCCGGAGGATTTGAAGTCCTCCAAGGAATTGCTTGGTTCAACCGCTGATCAGGAGGTATAAATAGGTCCAATTAAATTTGTAATGAGAATAATTTATTTATACCTTGAATTGAGTTCAGGCAGCCATTCTTATGTGAAGCTATTGGTGTGAGATTGCTCAATAATTGAGTTTCGATTTGACGTCGATGTTCCTGAATTTGAATTTCATGTCATGGTCGAACATATTTTAATATCGCAAAATCGATTGATGATGAGTAGGGCAGCATTTATATTGCAAATATTTACACAGGAAGAATCTATATAATTTGTTTATTGCATAACACACAGGATAAACGACACCACTTATAAATTTTCTGCCAGATCGCTTCTTCGTCTACTCAGTGCATTTATTTCGCATGAAAATGTTTTATTATAATATAAAAATAGTTTAATTTGTAATATTTTACAATGACTAATAATAAATTAATGATCATGTGTATGCGTTATCTACTTTTCAATTTCTTGCTTTTGATAATAATTTGATAATAGATAAATAAATCAATTTGAGAATTAAAATGCATGTATTTTTGTGACAGTTTCATTAAAGTTAACTAGTGTTAACTAGTTAAAAAACAATTTGCTTATTTTTATCTAGAAAGAAAAACTCAAATAATCACTATTGATTAAACAAGTTATTTAATTTGCTGATTTATTAATTAGGAGTAATTAATTATTGGAAGGAAAAGTCTTTAATATGAAAATATACATAAAGCCGATAGTAAAAATGTTTCCAAGAATAGGAGGTGGTTGGGGATAGTTGGAAAGACAGTTACCCACTTCTTTGAGGATAAAGCTGAATCCCAGAGGAGGAGTGAGGGTTCTGTGCTAGGGGGGACACGTGGAGTATCTTCCAGAGCTAGTTGTGATCACTGGGAAATAACTCTCAGAATACCTTGCAAACTAGACTTTCTGAGTTTGACTGGATTGGCCATCCAGAGATCACAGCAGAAAGAGAAAATCCACTGTTAACCCGGGACATCATCCAGATTCTAGAGCTAGGGGACAAGTGGGGGACATAATAGCCTCCCTTGATGGTTGGGAGGACCACAACTTTAAAAGAATAATTCAGATAAGTACAATGACTGATTCCCATACTCGTTCATATGTATGAACATGGAAGGGTTAACTGTTGTAGGAGTTATTATTAAATTACAATGAAAGTTGTTTATTAAAATTTTGTGAAATAGTAGAAGAATTCTTATGAAAATAAAAAGAAAGACACCATTGAAGAACACATATAAATTTTCAGACATCATGCATATTGTCAACAGTAATGAAGATTACAACAGAGCTATTGTTAAAAAATTAGCACACTAAATCGTTGATATAAGCTTATGCATGTACAACTAAGAAGAAAATGGAAAGTGGATGGTAAACTATAATTATAGACAACTGAATATGAAGTATGATATAATATGCAAGTTCTCAACCTTTATTATATATATTATAATATTCTCTGAAAACAAAACAAAAACTAGAACTTGTAGTCTCGGGTTGAGGTGAAACCCTACTCGAGATAATCTGTTCAATCTAGTAAAGAATCGCTATACACGGAATAGCCCTAGTGGTCCGGTCACCACAACCTAGGAAAAAAACAACAATATTACTGTGCTTCTCATGGAAATACTTAAAGAAAATTGTTGTAGTATATATTCGAAGGCGTAGTGACCAAATACTCTTAAAAACAAATAAAGTGAAACGAATTCAAGAATTCCCCTTAACATTATTTATCAAAAAGCAACAGTCATATTATGTTAAGTAAGAACTGCAGTATTTCAATAAGAAACCCGGTATTTTACATTGCTAACAAAAGAATTTAATTCTCAGCAATCATGACTAAAGACAGATCTGTGGTTCTTACTCTTGCCTTGTTAATCTACTACTTATGCAATAGTAAACTAAGTCTGCAAATAACATACATAAACAAAAGTATAGCCAAATAGAAGTTATGCTATAAACCAAGCCGGCCAATATCTCTATTACCACTGCATGCAAATGTCATAAGAAATGAAACTAAAAATAAAACTAAAGGCATCATTACAGATAATCGGAGTTCCGAACCCATAACAGAAGAAGCAAGCATTTCGTTAACAGATATAACTATCAGAAACAGGTATTGTTGCCGAATTCTTAAAGAAATTATATGGGTCAAATTTGAAAAACAAATGTACCAAATGTGTCTTTCAAACCATCGTAAAAAAATACTCCAAAGGGAAAAACCCTATTAGCTGTTACAAACCCCCGCTGAAATAAAAATTACGCAGTCATATTTTATACATTTTTCAAAGAAGTCCTTATAGAAATAAAAAATAAACATCGACACAAATTGTGTTGTATTCAAGTTAGATTCCGAAGCATGGCATGTATGCGTGCCATGAATATTGTCGAGAAAGCCTCAAAGCATACCTGGAGATTTTGTGCGAATTTAGTTGAAGCCAGAACTACAACCGAAATCCAAAGAAGAATTTTCCTTATGAATTAGAGAGCATACCTGCTAAGTCAACTGTTAAACGAAAGTAAGAATTTGAGGGTTTAAACCCTAAGGGTTTCACATTTATACAAGTAGAAAATATATTAAGAAATTTGATGTTTCTCTTACCTGAGTAAACCACCGAAGAGTTACCAGGAGTATCCCCTCCACATCTACAACATAGCCGTGAAATTTGTAAGCAAGGATGCAACAGAACCAATGAACCAAACTCATTAGTTGAGTATCCAGAACTTTGAACTCAACGGCGAGCCGAGAATCTTAAAAAAAACATATCAAACTGAGAAGGAAGTTTACAAATGCAATTTTATTAACAATCTAAACCGAGAACAACAGTTACCTCTGAAACCGAGCTATGTTTCGCATCATGCCGCTTGGCATTACAAATCCTCAAGGAACCAAGGTTTCGGAGCTTGGCGAGGGACAAAATTAGAGAAACAGAGAAATGAAATGGATAGATACAACAGTGCTAAAGAGTGAATTCCGGTATGGAGAAATTACTTAGGTTATCTCCCACTGAACCAAATTGCATCAATCTGCACAAAATTAAATCAACGGTCCAGATCTGTGAAGGACGCTCAGGGTACTCCTTGAAATTCGTAATTTGGATTACAGCTGTAGGAGAAGATCAAAAATCAGATTGCACAGTAAAGCCACCAGTATCATAACACTCATGTCATTAAAAGTCTGAGTTGACAAGTGTAAGCGGGACCTTGCCAATTCAATTCGGATTGCAACTTTAGTAATAAAGTTTTCTATATAGTTGTGATGCAGGAGCATCAAGACCATTTTTTCATTTGTAAATATGTGATAAAAGGGGGTTGTGACAATTTTAATATTTTATTAATTAATTTGTTATTTTTAATAAAATAGGAGATAATTATGAGAAGTGAGGATTTTGTAAATATTCTTTTATTAAATAAAAGGATATAGTTTAGGAGCAAAATTAGAGATTAGGATTTCCATGTATGGGATTAGTTGAGGATTAGGTGGAGAGATATTTTGAGTGAATTAAATGCATTATTTGTGTATAAATAGGAGTGGGTTTTGTGAGAAAAAGAGACATTGGGATAGTTGGAGAGAGTGAGAGTTTGATTGAAAGAAGGCTTGAACAACCAAGGCTGTAAGCCTCTGGCAAATTGTAAGGGCCATGAACGTTGAATATCTGGCCAGGAAGAACAGTTTGTAAGTATTTTCGTTATTAACATGATAAGTTTGTTTTAGAGTTATTGGTGGATTTAGAAATTGGATATTGAAATTATGTTATTGTGATTTGGGATAAGAATGTGCATATGGATTATGAACCTAAGTGAGATCGAAGATTATATATAAAGGTTGATTGTTCGGCATACAGCTCCGCGAATAAGTTATTAATCTCGGCATGATAATTGTTAAATTATATTGGTCGAATGAATGGGTGTTTTAATATCGATCTGTAGTTGATTGACAGCAACGAAAGCAAGGGAGCGCCCAGTGAATATGAAGTCATGAGCTTCATAAGAAACCAAAAAGGGTTCGAATTTTAAAATTTGTATTTCCAATAGATAATTGAACGCGTTGTTCTGGTTATGGTAAATGCAGATTTGAATAATCGATGTCAATTGTGCTGAATGGGTATGAATATTGTGCGAATTTGAGTTTGCTGGATTAGAGGGTGTTCTCACCCTCTAAATTTCTCTTGGATTATATCCATTGATAAACGCATTTGATCTACTATTTTATTAATGAATAATCTGTGTGTTAATATAGAAAAAAAAACGCAGTCAATTTATTCTTGGTCTGGCAAACGAATTACAATCTGGCAAACTGTGAATTGAAGAAAGAGGCGCAATTCTTGTTTTAATTCTGGAAATATATATGTTATGAAATCGTTACACAAAAGGCTTTTGAAATCCGATTTGAAGAAGTCAATATTAAATCTGGGTTTTACATGAATTACTGGTGTCTGAGGGACGCAGTAAGCAATTTATGAGCTTTGTGGATGTACTGAATTATATTTGCTGGAATCGATTCCTCTAGTGGCATCGATTGGAGGAATTTTGTTCGATTAAATATGCTGTAGACAAGTGAATACAATTGAAGTCGATTTCAGCAGAGCAAGAATACCCATATGAGAGAAGGGCGTTAAAAATCTTGGGTTGAATCAACTTAAAGGTCCGTGTAATTTAGATTCAGAGGAATTGAATGCCAGTTTGAAGCGGCAGTTCGAATATCTAAGATCTAGTTTGGAAGCAGCAATCGAAGATCCAAGTCCGCGCTGAAACTGATCTGAGTCAGCGCTGGAATATAAATACAGGTATGGGCAGTATCATTTTCTAAATTAAATGAACACGTTGAATGTATGAGTCTTCAATGTTTAGAAAGAGCGCTGTTGAATTCTTGAGAGGTTTGTTGTGGCTTAAATCTGAGTTTGTAATTGCCATAGCTGAAAACTGTTTGAAGAAATGTGTGAGCAAAGTTGAATGCAATGGAATGGAGTTTTGTAATTGCCAGATTCAGTTTTAATACATGGGTGCATTTGTTTTATGGAATTTTTATTTGAAAATCCAGTATTAAAACCCATATCTGAAGTGATGGGTAGAATGCGTTGAATAGTGTGCTGGTTGTTGAATATGTAAGGTGAGTTTCAATGTTATTTGAATTGATGGTAGCAGTATGAGATTTCATATCAGAATGCATGAAATCGATTGGGCAGTGGTGTGAATTTGCCGGTTGAAAAACATAAGCACATTCTTTTATTTGAATTAAAATCCAGCCATATGTGAATGGAATTATTGGATTGAGTAGTGTTTGCTTTTGCATCGAGTTAGAAATTGAGATTGTATTGAGTTAGAAAAGGGAATTTGCAGGAATTGAAAGATAAGCTTCCCCATATTAGTTGAGATTGTCGGTGGGTGAAAATTGTCCTAGATTGAAGTTTTATTGGGCGGTTATGATGATGCATTTGTATATGCACAGAGTTTAAATATTCTGGGGTTTGCAGGCTAGCCCTGCCTACATCATTGTTTGGTATCAGAGCTGGAATGCTCTGTTGAAGATGTTTGTTTTTTTGAATGAGGAAAGAAGGTTTTGTTGAAAACTAAAGTGTGTTTCTTTGAATGTATGATGAATGATTGAAAGGAAGATCAGATTTTTAAATTTGATATGCAAACTACACAAATGCAGTGAACAGGATGGCAGAAGCGAAAGGAGAACAAGATCATGCAAGATCTTAAAGGTGAGATGAGTTTTCTGATTTGAAATTTATGATTGAGGTTTATGGTTGCAGAGAAGATGATGGCAGTGAACCTGGCATTCAGCTAAAGGCTGGATAGGGAGGACAATTGCAGTGTTCTGAAGAAGAAGGTGAGTTGAAGAGATAGCCTAAAGAGAGAGCAGAGGAGTGCTCAAGGGGTTCCCGAGGCAGTGAACCAATACTTACCAAAAGACTGAGTGAGGAGAGCTTGGTGAGGTGAGTGACGGCAAGACAGGAGAGCTTGTTGCAGAGGCTAGTGCAACTCATGGTAAGTGAGAAGATGATCATGGAGGATCATAGAAGAGGTTCAGAGGAATGCCACAGCGGTAGGATGACTGATGAGGTCAGAGAAAGAGAGATTGCAGTAATGAAGGTACAATTGCAGGTACTGGAAGAATGGCTGCAAGAGCAAGAAAACCAGAAAGCAGGATGGATCTTTCCACTGAAGGGAAAGAGAGTGATTTGGCAACCATTGCAGAGGAAGTTGAGGCAAATTCTGATTGCCTTATTGAAGAAGAAGCTTAGAGTCCTTGAGCCAGAGATGGAATTTGAAGATTCCACACGCAAATCTGTTCAAAAGAAAGTGTTGGAGGAAGCAGTCAAGACTGAAAAGTCTTGTGGTTTTAAAACTGATAAGTTGTGTATGTTTGCAGGTACAGTACAGGGAGATGAGCAAGCTTTAGAGTTTGTTCAGGAGAGAGAATTGAATTTGAAGGCTGTTCAGATCGATGCTGAGATAGCAAGATCTCAGGAGGAAACGAAGACAAAGGAGTCTAATCAGAATGTTGATGCAGAGGGAGAAAGACCAGCTGATGATTGGTTAAGAGCTGGTGAAGGTATGGAAAATTGTGTGAAGTTTCCGAGTTCTACTCGTAATGAAATTGTTGAATTGTATAGGAAACTAGATCTTCAGAGAAGAGAATTGGAGAGACAGAGGACTTATGTGCAGGATGATTTGCTGAGAAATCAAGGCAGGAAAGTTTTCATGAATGACAGTTCTAGAGCAGAGGATGGTAAGAAGGTGAGACTAGCCGACAGTCTCATGATGAATGCAAATCAGCATACTGATGTGCTGACAGAGGAATCGGAAAGGAACTCAGAGCAGCATACTGAAGTGTTGCCAGAGAAAGCTAAGGAGAAAGCCAGTGAAGATTTTCTGAGTCCTGAAGAAGACTTGGAACTGCAGAGGACCGAATCAACAAGTGAGACCATTGGGTCTTGTAATTTGGATGCTGACAAATTGATTGTGTTTATAGGTGATGTAGAAGACAGTCCATCATTTGGGATTGTCTTGGAAGAAGAAGAATTGTTGCAGAAAGAAGATGAGACCATAATGTCTCATATGCAGAGACTCATTACCATGGGTGACAAAGAAGAGTTGGCTTGTTTGTATGGCCAAGAGAAGATTGGTGGACAAAATTTTGGAGCTGCTACAGTGTTAGAGGATGAAGCTACAGTGTTTGCAAAACTTGATTTGATTGCCCGAATCAATCAAGATGATGATGGACAATTACTGAATATTTTCGAAGAGGTAGATGGAGGCTATGCTGGAGTTAATTTGCAGCATGTTGATAAAATGCTGGAATATTTGCTGGAGACATTTGAACCAGAGAAAGAAGTTGCAGATGAAATTGCAGGTGACAAGCAAAAGGATGTTGCAGAGGGACAGGAAGTTTGGGAGGTAGCGACATCTATGATGGCAGTTGAGGCAACATATGGGGTAGCATCTGCAGGAGTGAAACCAATGTTGACGACATTTATGGTGGCAGCTGAAGTAACATCTTTGGAGGCACTGAAGCATTATGGTTTTTATTCTAACAATCGTTTTGTGAGTACAGGTTTTATTGCAGACGCTGGAGAAAATCTGTTACACAGATAAATTGAACTGATGAGGCAGATGATGATGAAAGTATCCCAGAAGAGGCCAGCAGCAGTAAAACAAAAGAGAAGCAGCAAAAGAAAGACAACAAAAGATTGCAAGAGCACAGCCAGTGGAGTGATGCAGCATAAAGTGTGGAGACCTGGAGAAGAACATCAGAAAGAAGCAGCGACAAGTGGAAAGTTGCAGCACAAGATATGGGATCCAGGCATACACAGATCCGAACACATGATCAGGCGATCATGTTTAATTTCAACGTTGGGAGTCTGATGCAGGAGCATCAAGACCATTTTTTCATTTGTAAATATGTGATAAAAGGGGGTTGTGACAATTTTAATATTTTATTAATTAATTTTTTATTTTTAATAAAATAGGAGATAATTATGAGAAGTGAGGATTTTGTAAATATTCTTTTATTAAATAAAAGGATATAGTTTAGGAGCAAAATTAGAGATTAGGATTTCTATGTATGGGATTAGTTGAGGATTAGGGTGAATGAGATATTTTGAGTGAATTAAATGCATTATTTATTGTATAAATAAATTAGGTTTATGAGAACAAGAGACATTGGGATAGTTGGAGAGAGTGAGTGTGATTGAAAGCGAGGCTTGAACAACCAATTTTGTAAGCCTCTGGCAAATTGTAAGGGCCATGAACGTTGAATATCTGGCCAGGAAGAACAATTTGTAAGTATTTTCGTTATTAACATGATAAGTGTGTTTTAGAGTTATTGGTGGATTTAGAAATTGGATATTGAAATTATGTTATTGTGATTTGGGATAAGAATGTGCATATGGATTATGAACCTAAGTGAGATCGAAGATTATATATAAAGGTTGATTTTTCGGCATACAGCTCCGCGAATAAGTTATTAATCTTGGCATGATAATTGTTAAATTATATTGGTCGAATGAATGGGTGTTTTAATATCGATCTGTAGTTGATTGAAAACAACGAAAGGAAGGGATCGCCCAGTGAATATGAATTCATGAGCTTCATAAGAAACCAAAAAGGGTTCGAATTTTAAAAGCTGTATTTCCAATAGATAATTGAATGCATTGTTCTGGTTATGGTAAATGCAGATTTGAATAATCGATGTCAATTGTGCTGAATGGGTATGAATATTGTGCGAATTTGAGTTTTCTGGATTAGAGGGCGTTCTCACCCTCTAAATTTCTCTTGGATTATATCCATTGATAAACGCATTTGATCTACTATTTTATTAATGAATGATCTGTGTGTTAATATAGAAAAAAAAAACGCAGTCAATTTATTCTTGGTCTGGCAAACGAATTACAATCTGGCAAACTGTGAATTGAAGAAAGAGGCGCAATTCTTGTTTTAATTCTGGAAATATATATGTTATGAAATCGTTACACAAAAGGCTGTTGAAATCCGATTTGAAGAAGTCAATATTAAATCTGGGTTTTACATGAATTACTGGTGTCTGAGGGACGCATTAAGCAATTTATGAGCTTTGTGGATGTACTGAATTATATTTGCTGGAATCGATTCCTCTAGTGGCATCGATTGGAGGAATTTTGTTCGATTAAATATGTTGCAGACGAGTGAATACAATTGAAGTCGATTTCAGCAGAGCAAGAATACCCATATGAGAGAAGAGCGTTAAAAATCTTGGGTTGAATCAACTTAAAGGTCCGTGTAATTCAGATTCAGAGGAATCGAATGCCAGTTTGAAGCGGCAGTTCGAATATCTAAGATCAAGTTCGGAAGCAGCAATCGAAGATCCAAGTCCGTGCTGGAACTGATCCGAGTCATCGCTGGAATCTAAATACAGGTATGGGCAGTATCATCTTCTAAATTAAATGAACACGTTGAATGTATGAGTCTGCGATGTTTAGAAAGAGCGTTGCTAAATTCTTGAGAGGTTTGTTGTGGCTTAAATCTGAGTTTGTAATTGCCATAGCTGAAAAATGTTTGAAGAAATGTGTGAACGAAGTTGAACGCAATGGAATGGAGTTTTGTAATTGCCAGATTCATTTTTAATACATGGGCGCATTTGTTTTATGGAATTTTTATTTGAAAATCCAGTATTAAAACCCATATGTGAAGTGATGGGTAGAATGCGTTGAATAGTGTGCTGGTTGTTGAATATGTAAGGTGAGTTTCAATGTTATTTGAATTGATGGTAGCAGTATGAGATTTCATATCAGAATGCATGAAATCGATTGGGCAGTGGTGTGAATTTGCCGGTTGAAAAACATAAACACATTCTTTTATTTGAATTAAAATCCAGCCATATGTGAATGGAATTATTGGATTGAGTAGTGTTTACTTTTCCATCGAGTTAGAAATTGAGATTGTATTGAGTTAGAAAAGGGAATTTTTAGGAATTGAAAGATAATCTTCCACATATTAGTTGAGATTGCCGGTGGGTGAAAATTGTCCTAGATTGAAGTTTTATTGGGCGGTTATGATGATGCATTTGTATATGCACAGAGTTTAAAGATTCTGGGGTTTGCAGGCTAGCCCTGCCTGCATCAAGTTGTGTGGGTAGGTTTAAAACCAATCTTTGTTTCTATATTGGGAACCCAAAAAAAATTCATATAATTTTGTTTATACATGAAATATCGTAGGAGCAAGGTAAGACTTAAATCCTCATTTTATATTTGTGTAAATATTCAATTCCGTGGAGTCAAAAGATCTTTAGCATAAAGTTAAAAATATTTTTATTTATTTATTTATGTTTTCAAGGTATGTGACAAGTGGTATCAAAGCGGCATTCAAACGCTGGGACCTTAAGGGTCAATTAATGATGCACATAAGAGAGAGAACATTTAGCATTTATCAGGAATGTTATGAGAAGAGGAGTTGCGCAACAACCCCGTCAAGACACTGGGGATCCTCCAGCACAACCAGTGATGAATTCAGAAATGTGGATCCAGCTAAAATTTCAATAGCAATAGAAAACTAGTAGGTTGTTAGAAGAACAACAACACCAAACTAGTTTCCTATTAAACACTGTTCAAAAACTGCAGGAAGAAATGGTACGTGTCGGAAAGGATAATAAGTGTCTACTACAAGATAAGGAAAAGATACTAAAGATACTGTCAGACAAACAAAACCAGGGGATGGAACATCCAAGTATAGACAGAGGTATGCAAGATGAAGAAGAACAACGAACAAAAAATAACACTACAGATAGATTGGAAAGAAGCCCTTCCCAGAGAAGCAAAAACAAGGATTTCAACGAAGCGGAATCTGGCAATATATTAGATCAACAAGAAAATAAGAAACGGAGAGTAAAACTGCAAGGGGAATTTCGTAAGATTAAACCACCAACTTTTGATGGTGAGGCAGAAAAGGTGAAAGCCTGGTTAATTAATATGAAAAAGTACTTTCAGGTATATGAATATCATAACAATCTGAAGGCCAGATTGGCTATCTACCAGTTATGAGAAAATACCACCCTATGGTGGGAAGAAGTGAAAAATGTACGCAGCATTGAAGAAGAGGACATTACTTGGGAATTGTTTCAGCAGTATTTTAAAGATAAGTATTTGACAGAGAGATTTTATGATGACAAAGCTAAATAATTTAATGAACTAAGGTTGGGACAAATGACCCTCGATGATTATGTCACTAAGTTCACTTCCCTGTTACGTTATGTCCCTTATCTCTGAGAGGAAAAGGCTAAAGTGCAGAGGTTCCTGAGTAGCTTACCAACTCATATGAAGTAACGAATCGAATTCGTGAATCCCCAGACCATGGATGAAGCCATTTGCAAAGCACGAATGTGCTATCAGCAGTCTAAGGCCAAGGGGGAACAAAGAAAAAGCTGGCAGCCAAAGAAAAATCAGAAAAGTAATTCAAATTTTAAAGGCAGTAAAAGTGGAAACTTTAAAGGCACAACGTGAAACACTATTAGTAAGCAATTTGGTAAGAATCACCAAAGAACCAGATGGCCAATAGAAGAAAATCCTATAGAAGCATCTAGTAAGCCAGATCAGGGACAAATTACTAAACCTCCCCTACAATGCTAGGGCTGTGGGGAGGCTCATTATTATAAAAACCGTCCACAACGAACCAGAAATGATACTGTGGCAAATCTACAGGTAGCTTCTACAGTGGGGGACGTGGCACATAACATACCCCACATCAATGCAGCTCTGGAAGATCGGCAGGCTGATTATTAGCCCACAATGATTGAATTAGAAGGTACATCACTAACTAAACTTGTTTCAATTTTAGTAGATCCTAGAGCAAGTTTGAGTTATGTAAGCCCCAAATTGGTGGAAATGTGTAATTTAAAAGAACAGAAATTTAAGAATTCTTGGTTAGTACAGCTAGCTACCGGGACAAAATGAAAGGTAACTGCAAAGATTCCAAATTGTATGTTGGAAGTTGCAGAACAATAGTTACAAGTAGATTTAAGCATTCGACCATTGGGATACTATGATGTGTTATTGGGCATGGACTGGTTGGAAAAGCACTGGAATTTAGTATATTGTAAAGAAAATATTATTTACTATAGAATGTAGGACGACACGCGAAAAGAGATTCAAGGAATTAAAAAGAAATTACAGATACGCCCAATCATAGCACCCCAAATGAGTAAGTGTATCAGAAAAGGATGCCAGTTGTATGCAATTCAAGTAGGGTATGCAAACTCTAAGGAAAAGTCACCAATAATGGAGGATATACCTGTAGTACAAGAATTTCTAGATGTTTTTCCAGAAAACATCCCGGGTTTACCACCAAGAAGGGATATTGACTTCACTATAGATTTGTTGCGAGGAGCCTCCCCAGTATCAAGGGCTCCTTACAGAATGAGCGTGCCAGAACTAACTGAACTGAAAATGCAGCTACAAGAACTACTGGACAAAGGTTACATTCACCCAAGTGTGTCTCTGTGGGGAGCACCAGTCCTATTTGTTAAAAAGAAAGATGGAACCATGCGTATGTGCATGGATTACAGGCAGCTTAATAAGCTAACCGTCAAGAATAAGTACCCCCTACCAAGAATCGATGAATTATTTGATCAAGTAAAAGGGGCTAAGGTGTTTTGTAAGATAGACTTAAGATCCAGATATCATCATATTCGAATTAAGGATGAAGAAATTTGTAAGACAACATTTCGCACTCGTTATGGGCACTATGAATTTGTGGTGTTACCCTTTGGACTGACGAATGCACCAGCAACCTTTATGAGGTTAATGCATGGAATCTTTCATCCATTTTTGGATAATTTTGTACTTATTTTCATAGATGATATTTTAATATATTCTAAAAATCTGGAGGATCATAAGGAGCATTTGAGAATAGTCTTGGGAATTCTAAGAAAACATCAATTGTATGCTGAGTACAGTAAGTGAGATTTCTTTAAAACAAAAATCCAATATCTAGGCCATGTTATATCAGCTGAAGGAATAGCTATTGATCCTGAAAATATCAAAACTATTATGGAGTGGCGAGTACCCCAAAATGTGGCTGACATTAGATTGTTTATGGGATTAGCTGGTTATTACAGAAGATTTATAGAAGGATTTTCTAAAATTGCTTTTCCTATTACATCTCTGTAAAGGAAAGGAAAAATCTTCAAATGGACAATTGAGTGTCAGAATAGTTTTGAAAAACTGAAGCAACTTATGACTACAGCACCAATATTGAGGGTAGCTAACCCTAGTAAGGAATATGAAGTTTGTACTGATGCAAGTAAAGAAGGTGTTGGGGCAATCTTAACACAGGAAGGTAAAGTGGTAGCATACAAGTCTAGAAAACTGAAGGACCATGAAAAAAGATATTCTGCTTATGATTTAGAACTTGCAGCAGTGGTACATCCTCTCCGAGTATGGAGGCATTACTTGCTGGGTAAGAGGTTTGTACTTAAAACAGATCATAGCAGCTTGACTAGTTACTTCAAGCGAGCAGATTTAAACTCCAAGCAGGTAAGATGGAATGACTTTTTAAGTGAGTTTGATATGGATATTCAGCATGTAAAGGGGAAGGAAAATCGAGTAGTAGATGTGTTAAGCAGAAAGTTACATGGTATTTATGAGTTGTACTATAATCAGTTAGAAAGCCAATTCTTGGAGCAATTAAAGGAGGAGGCATAGAAAGATCCAGAAATATAAATTCCTATGGCAACAAATGGAAGAAAATAGGAAGCAAGGTAAAACATCTAAGTATGGAAAGAATGAAGAGGAGATGCTGACCTTCTGAGGGAGAATATATGTATCTAACCATATAACTCTAAAGGAGTTAATATTGAACGAATTTCATTGCAGCAATTATGCAGGTCATCCGGGGTATCTGAAAATGCTTACCGCAATAAGAAAGGTATATTTATGGCCGGGCATGTGTAAGAATATTGTGGAATATCCAAGAAAATGCTTAGAATGTCAATAGGTAAAAGTAGAGCACCAGCACACTGCGGGACTATTGTAGCCCATAACCATACTTGAATGGAAGTGGGAGGTTATATCTTTAGAATTTGTCACAAGTCTACCATGAAAAAAAAGACAGAATGATTCAATATTGGTAGTGGTAGACATATTAAGAAAATCTACAAATTTTATACATGTACAGTCTACCTACAAGACAATACAGATTGTTGATATATTTATGAAGGAAATTTTCAGGTTGCATGGGATTCGAAAAACCGTGATTTCGGACCGAGATGTTAAGTTCACATCTGCATTTTGGAAAACTTTGTTTTCTGGTCTCGGAACATAGATAAAATTTAGCACCGCCTATCATCCCCAGACTGATGGACAAACAGAGCGGGTAAACTAAATATTGGAAGACATGTTGCGCATGTATGTGATGCAGTAGCCAACCAAGTGGGAGGAGTATTTGCATCTTGTTGATTTTTCTTATAATAACGGTTATCAGGAATCTCTGAAAATGAGCCCCTTTGAGGCATTATATGGTAGGCAATGTCGTATACCTATAAATTGGAGTAGTGTTGAGACAAAACTAATGTTGGGACCTGAGATGTTGGCAGAAATGGAAGCTGAGGTAAAAACAATAAGACAGAATCTGAAGGTTGCTCAAGATCGGTAAAGGATTTATGCAGATAAGAAAATGTCTTATTGTGAATTTGTAGTGGGAGATCATGTTTATGTGAGAATTAAACCCAAGAGGAGTACCTTAAGGTGGACCTCTTGTGCCAAATTATCTCCCAGATACTGTGGACCTTTCCAAGTATTAGAAAGGGTAGGACCAGTAGCTTATCGGTTGGCTTTACCCAGCCACATTCAAGTTCACAATGTGTTCCATGTGTCCTTGTTGAAGCGATATGTACATGATGAAAAACACGTGATCCATTAGCAAAACATTCACGTAGAATCGGACAGAGAGTTTCTGGTCGAGATGCAACGCATACTTCATCGAAGAGAAATCGTACTCTGCAAACAAGTAGTTATCCAAGTAAAAGTGCAATGGAGGAACTTTGAACCGGATGAAGCTACTTGGGAGGATGAGAAGTTTATGCAGGAAGCTTACCCGGAGCTCTTACCCACTTCTCTGAGGATAAAGTTGAATCCCAGAGGAGGAGTGGGGGTTCTGTGCTAGTGGGAAAAGGTGGGGTATTTTCCAGAGTTGTTTGTGATCAGTGGAAAATAACTCTCAGAATACCTTGCAAACTATACATTCTAAGTTTGATTGGATTGGCCATCCAGAGGTCACAATAGAAAGAGAAAATCCACTGTTAACCTGGGTCATCATCCAGATTTTGGAGCTAGGGGGCAAGTGGAGGACGTAATAGCCTCCCTTGATGGTTGGGAGGACCATAACTTTAAAAGAATAATTTAGATAAGGACAATGATTGATTCCCATACTGTTTCATATGTATGAACATGGAAGGGTTAACTGTTGTAGGAGTTATTATTAAATTACAGTGAAAGTTGTTTATTAAAATTTTGTGAAATAGTAGAAGAATTATTATGCAAATAAAAAGAAAGACACCATTGAAGAACATAGATAAATGTTCAGACTGCATGCATATTGTAAACAATAACGAATATTACAACAGAGCTATTGTTAAACAATTCGCATACTAAATTGCTGATATAAGCTTATGCATGTACAACTAAGAAGAAAATGGAAAGTAGATGGTAAACGGTAATTATAGACAACTGAATATGATACATGTTGTGAAATACAAGAAGTTCTTAAACTTTATTATATATATTATAATATTCTCTGAAGAAAAGAAAAGAAAACTAGAGCTTGTAGTCTCAGGTTGAGGTGGAACCCTACTCGAGACAATCTGTTCAATCTAGTAAAGAATCGCTATACACGGAATAATCCTGGTGGTCCGATCACTATAACCTATGAAAAAAACAACAATATTACTGTGCTTATCATGGAAATACTTAAAGAAAATTGTTATAGTATATATTTGAAGGCGTAGTGACCAAATACTCTTAAAAACAAATAGAGTGAAACGAATTCAGGAATTTCCCTTAACATTATTTATCAAAACGCAACAGTCATATTATGCCGACAAAGAACTACAGTATTTCAATAAGAAACCCAATATTTTACATTGCTAACAAAATAATTTAATTCTCAGCAATCACGACTAAAGACAGATCTGTGGTTCTTACTCTTGCCTTGTTAATCTACTACTTATGCAACAGTAAACTAAGTCTACAGATAACATACATAAACAAAAGTATAGCCAAATAGAAGTTCTGTTATAAACCAAGCCAGCCAATATCTCTATCACCATTGCATGCAAATGCCGTGATAAATGAAACTAAAAATAAAACTAAAGGCATCATTACAGATAACAGAGTTCCAAACCCATAACAGAAGAAGCGAACATTTCGTTAATAGATATAACAATTAGAAACAGGAATCATTGCCGAATTCATAAAGAAATGCTATGGGTCAAATCCGAAAAACAAATGTACCAAATGTATCTTTCGAACCATCATAAAATAATACTCCAAAGGGAAGAACCCTATTAACTGTTACAAACCCCCGTCGAAATAAAAACTACACAATCATCTTTTATACATTTTTCAAATAAGTCCTTATAGAAATAAAAAAGAAACCTCGACGAAAATTGTGTTGTATTCAACTCAGATTCCGAACCATTGCATGCAGGTGTGCCATGAATATTGTCGAGAAAGCCTCAAAGCGTACCCAGAGATTTCGTACGAATTTAGTTGAAGCCAGAACTACAACCGAAATCTAGAGAAGAATTTGCCTTATGAATTAGAGGGCATACCTACTAAGTCAACTGTTAAACGAAAGTAAGAATTCGAGGGTTTAAACCCTAAGGGTTTCACATTTATACAAGCAGAAAATATACTAAGAAAGTTGATGTTTCTCTTACCTGAGTAAACAACAGAAGAGTTACTAGGAGTATCCCCTCCACATCTACAACATAGCCATGAAATTTGTAAGCAAGGATGCAACAGAACCAATGAACCGAACTCATTAGTTGATTATCTGGAACTTTGAACTCAATGGCGATCTGGGAATCTTAAAAAAAACATATCAAACCAGGAAGGAAGGTTACGAATGCAATTTTCTTAACAATCTAAACCTAGAACAACACTTACCTCTGAAACCGAGCTATGTTTCGCATCATGCCGCTTGGCATTACAAATCCTCAAGGAACCAGGGTTTCGGTGCTTGGGAAGGGACAAAATCGGAGAAACAAAGAAGTAAAATGGATAGATACAACAGTGCTAAAGATTGAATTCCGGTATGGAGAAATTACTTAGGTTATCTCCCGCTAAACCAAATTGCATCAATCTGCACAAAATTAAATCAACAGTCCAGATCTGTGAAGGACGCTTAGGGTACTCCTTGAAAGTGGTAATTTGGGTTACAGCTGTTGGAGAAGATCAAAAATTGGATTGCGCAGTAAAGCCACCAATATCATAACACTCATGTCATTAAAAGTTTGAGTTGACAAGTGTAAGCGGGACCTTGCCAATTCAATTCGGATTGTAGCTGTAGTAATAAAGTTTTCTATATAGTTGTGTGGGTAGGTTTAAAACCAATCCCTATTTCTATATTGAGAACCAAAAAAAAATTCGTATAATTTTGTTTATACATGAACTATCGTAGGAGCAAGGTAAGACTTAAATCTTCATTTTATATTTGTGTAAATATTCAATGTCGTGGATTCAAAAGATCTCTAGCATAAAGTTAAAAGTAATTTTTTTTTTTTTTTTTTTTTTTAATGTTTTCAAGGTATGTGACAAATTTTCCATTTCATAATGGATAAACAATATAGTCAAAGCTATCAAAACCTAGAGCCTAAATATATATATTTTTTAGTTTATTTTATTTTCATTTAACAAATCAAAATATATATCTAATGATACATTACACCATCTCTTCTATTTAGCTATTCTAAATAGAAAACACCTCATAGCCACAAAAATATATTACACAATACATTTTTATGTTACTCAAGTAACATTATTTATCGGATAACGGGCATTAGCAACGGGCATGGGCATTAGCAAATAGTAGCTCCAGATCTTGTTGGCCTTAAAACACAACAAATATACATACTAGCCTAGATCCATTTTAACTCTGGGTCTATCAAGCGCAGAGAGGGATCAAATATCTTGAGGTGAAAACCTCTTTTTTGAGTGAAAAACTTTAGGAAAGATTTGCAGCTCGAGAGATTTGATCCCTCTCGGGGCTGGAAAGGTTTGCAGCTCGAGAGATTTGATCCCTCTCAGCACTTGATAGATCCAGAGTGAGGATGGATCTAGGCTAATTTCAGTGGTGTGCTGCCAAGGAAAATATATGGAAGATATGATTAATTTTATCAATAATAGGTTAATATATCAAATATTAATATAATCATTTTATATATGCTAAATATTTTTGAGATTAACTTGGTCATTTTAATTATAAATTTTCTTATTTACCTCAGTTTGTTGAGATGATAAATATTGTTAATAACATTAATGATGAAAAATGATGAAATATTTTTTTTGAATGCAAAGTGACAATAATAATGTTGAAAGATAGAAAATGTAAATAATAAGAATGTACTCATGTTACAAATAGTCTTCATTGTGATCAATCTCAAACTATCCTCTTCTACTATTCTTATTGTCACCCTTGTTAGTTTTGTCATCTTTTCATATCGATTATGAAAAAGAAAATTTAAATCGTAAATAATTTAAATCTTTGGCTCAAGCTGTTGTAGTAAACATGATACTTTGCTCTCTTGCTCTCCAATATTAATAGGTTAAATTACTATAACACAAAACTCAATGTGAATTGTCAATATTTTTTTGTGCTTACACCAAAATCAATGCATATTGTTAATCCAATCACTTTAAAATTAGTGTACCATCATATATCCAATTACATCAAAGAAGAAATCAACATCTACATTGAAATAAATGCATTTAATGCAAGCAATCAAATAATATTAGAAAATAGCTTCTACACTAAAATCAATGCATTTAGTGAAAACAATCAAATAGGATTAGGAATCATCTACATTGAAATCAATGCATCTAGTGCAAGCAATCAAATATAATTATAAATCAACATCTACATTGAAATAAACACATCTAGTGCAAGGAATCAAATAGTATTAGAAATCACCACCTACACTGAAATCATTGCATCTAGTGCAAGTAATCAAATATCATTAGAAAAAAATATCTACACTAAAATTGATGAATCTAGTGCAAACAATAAAATAGGATTAGAAATCACCATCTCCACTTAAATCAATCCATCTAGTGCAAGAAATATTCTCCTCTCTCTCCACCCTCCATCCATATCTATATCCCCCTCCATCTCTTATTTTTTGTCTCTCTATCTCACCCCCCTAAACACACATGCTCTCGCACTCCATATCTATCAATTTCTTTGTCACTCCCTCCCTCTCCCCATCTCTCTCTTATTCCCTCTCTTCACCTTCCATCTATATCTCTATCTTCCCCTTCTTTCCCTCTTCCCCGCTAATATCTCTCTTTCCTCCTTCTGTCCTCTCTCCCTCTCTCTCCATCTTCCTTTTCTCTCTCTCTCTCTCTCTTTCTCTCTCTCTCTCTCTCCACCTTTATATCTCTATGTCTTTCTTCTTACCTCCCTCTCTGTCCCCCTCCAAGTCCATCTCTCTTTCCCTCCCTCTCTCTACTCTCTCACATCCTCTCTCTTCCTTCTGCTCTTTCCCTTTCTCTCCCATCTCTCTCTCTCTCTCTCTCTCTCTCTCTCTCTCTCTTCACCCACCAACTATGTTACTATATCCCTCCCTCTCTCCTTATCTCTCATTCTCTCCCCCCTTATCTCCATCTCTCCTTCTTTGTCTCTTTACCTCACCTCCAAACATACATGCTCTCTCTCTGTCTCTCCCTTGTCACTCCTTCTCTCTCTCCACTTCTCACACTCTATATTTCTTATTTCCTACCTCTCTCACCCTTTAACTTCATCTCTCTATCGATCCCTCTCTCCTCCTCTCTCTCAATTCCTCTCTCTCGTCCTTCCTCTCTCTCCCTTTCTATCCTCCCTCCCTCTCTCTTCCCTTATCTCTCTCTCTCTCTCTCTCTCTTATCTCCAATACTCTCCCTTCCCCCATCATTCTCCTCCTCTCTCTCATCCTTCCCCTCTCTTAATTTCTCTCCTACCTCCCTCTCTCTTCCCCATATCTCTCTCTCTCTCTCTCTCTCTCTCTCCCTTCAACTACATTACGATATCCCTCCCTCTCTCCTTCGCTCCCCCCTTCTCTCCATACATCCTACTTTGTCTCTTTTCTCACCCCTAAACATACACACTCTCTCTCCATCTCTCCCTTGCCACTTCCTCTCTCTCTCTCTCTCTCTATTTCTTCTTCTCTCCCTCTCTCCCCCTGCAACTTCTCTCTATCCATCCCACCCTCAAGTCCTCTCTTTGGTCCTTCCTATCTCTCCCTTTCTCTCTTACCTCCCTCTCTCTTCTGCCATCTCTCTCTCCCTTTATCTCTTACCCCCCTCTCTCTTCTTCCATATTTGTCTCCTCTAATCCTATCACTATATCCCTCCCCCTCTCCTTCTCTCTCTCCCTCCTCCATATTTATGCCTCCCTCTCTCGCTCTTCATTTCTCCTCTCCCATTTCCTTTAGTTTATCTCCATCTCTCCCTTGTCAATCCCCCTATATCTCCACCTCTATCACTCTATATCTTTGTTCTTCCCTCCCATATTTATCTAGAGTTAATATATATCATGATACATTTATATATATATATTATAATATAATAAATTTAATATTGTATTAATCGAAAGTTATTAAATTTAATAATATTAATATTATAATATATTAATATGAGTATTAGATTTAATAATAATAATAATAATCTTTTAATATTATATTAGGGTTAATAATGTTTTTTTTGCATGGTATTAATAATAATTTAGCCCATGGTATTTGGACCATAGGCTTCACCTAAATAAAACCTATTTTTTGAGTGTTCATAAATATAAAGCAGATTATGGAGTAAATATGAAAAGAGGTTTTATTTACTTACCATACCTATGGTTTATTTATATTTTTATTTATTTACCATACCTCTTTTATTTACTATGGTATTTGGCCCATAGGCTTGTTATATAATTAGATTTTTATTTATAATCATATTTGATATATTTTTATTTATTTACCTTACCTCTTTATACCTCTTTTATATTTATTTATTTACCATACCTCTTTATACCTATTTTATATTTATTTGTTTATCATACCTCTTTATACCTTTTTGTATTTATTTATTTACCATACTTATTTTATAAATATGGTAATTGGCCCATGGTATTTAGCCCATGGTATCAATATTAGTTTGTCCCATGTTATTCCTCCCATAGTCTTCATCTAAATAAAACCTAGCTTTTTGAGTTTTTTAAATATAAAAAGATTTATGGAGTAAATATAAAAATAAGTTTTTATTTACTTACCATACATCTAGTTTATATATATTTTTATTTATTCACGATAGCTTTGGAGTAAGTATAAAAATAGGTTTTATTTATTTACCATACCTCCGGTTTATTTAGATTTTTATTTATTTAAATTTTGAAATATTGCAATTTTGATGGGGAAATATTTATATCTTTAAAGATTTTAATTTATCCATACAACATGGGTTTTCTTTTTAAAGATTTATTTTACAAATATTTAATTAAAATAAATATTAAAATATTTTGAATTTTGATTGTTTGTGTTGAATTAATTCTTTTCCTTTGATTTAGGAAATGGTATTGACTTTAGTAAAAGGTAAAGATGTTTAAAATTTTACTTAATTTGTATTGGAATTAATGGAGAAAGTCATAATTAGATTTTTGTTATGATGATGATAGGATTGAGATGCTAAGATTAGATCTGAAGTCCTAATATTCACGGAGTGGTTCAAACCACATGATTGTGAGAAAGCCTATATGTACTAGGCTGCTCTCTTGATTGTAATAGAGTGTATGAGTGTTTGTACACTCTCCAGGTTCTCACCTGGAGAGATATTTAGCTTATATCCATTTTTTATCATGGTATCAGAGCACAGGATCAGAGGTTTGTGTTTCTTTATCTCTGCGGTGGTTGAGGCTAAGTCTTTGGAGGCTGAGATTCTGTGTGGGAAGCGATGTTGTTAGCTACTCCTAGAATCTGTGAGCCTGATCTATGGCTTCATAGACTGCGGATGGGTGAGTTTGTGCAATGATCAAATTTCTTTTCAGTTCGTGCGTTGTTGTGTTGAGGAGGCCCATTAGTGCGATGAACCTGATGTGAATGTCATAAAGTGTTGAGTGGTAGACTGGTGCAGCAAGCTCTAGAACAGAGGAGCACTGCCATTCTTGCAGCCTGATCGAAGGAGCGTTTCCACCGTTGCTGTGGTGTGGCTACTGAGGAGCGCTGCCACAAAGAGGAGATCGTGTGTCTTCAGATCTCCTTCGTGTGAGGCCTGTGCGCGGTGACCCAAACCGCTTGATCATGGAGTCGATCTGGTGGTTGATTGTTTGCCTAGATCATGAAGACAATGTGAGTTGTGATAGTGTGACAGATCTATGAAAGAACCTCCTAACAAGAGGGCCAAAGATCTTTGCGTAGATCTGAGTACGTGAGACCATTTGGAGTTTCGAGCATCGATCACTGCGGATTGAGAGGCAGTGTATTGTGGGCATCGTTGTTGCGTTGACTGGTATAGTTGCTGCATTGAGAGAGCCCTGTTAAGAGACCCGTGGTTGAGAGAGTCATGTTTTATTGTGGCATTGTTGTTGTGTTGAGAGAGCCGTGGTTGAGAGCGCTCCCCGCAACTCAAAATTTCATGGAGTGGAGGCTGTGAAGGCCGTGAAGGCATTTATTCTACCGGGCAGAGAAGAACCATGGGCCATTGAGAGAGCCGTGGTCGATTTCCCAGTGGTGAACCCGACGTGGTTGAGAGCACTCCCAAGTCATCGAGAGTGTTCGGTTGTTGTTCAAGTCTGACTGCTGCTCGTAGAATATTCGTGGAGAGGTGATTTGTTGCAGGATCAGAGGAGGTCGAGCTCATGGTGTGGCAACATTCATTGATATATTGATGATCTGTTGGTCTTCGACGGAGTGGTGATCTAATCTGGATCTTGTGGACCCGATTTGTTAGTCAATAAGACGAAGGATATCTGTGTGCATTCCAGTAGAATTATTCACATACGGCTCTAATCCATTGAAGGAATGGAAAATCCTTCATAATTGCTCCCATAACTAGAGAGGATCTACAGAGTCTAAAACACGTGGGTTCATATTTGTATGTTCATTTTCTTGCTGTGAAGCGCTGTAAAAATTGGCCGGATCATATTCTGTAATAAGGATTACGAGATTAGCATGTTGCATACTAACGTGAGCCAGCGCTGCATCTCTAGAAGCCAATTGTGATTCCATCTTTGCTATTCTTTTGTTGAGATCATTGACTGATAAAAAAAAAACGGCGCAGGTGCAGTGGTATGTGTGAAAGAAATTGGAGATCTCTCATTGATTGGAACAGGGGTACATGACCTTCAGCCAAGATTCAGTGAGGTTGGAATCAAGAATAATCAAGCTGTAGGTTGCTACTACATCCGAGAAGCCTTACGATCTCTCAGAAGAACGTGTCGAGGCTTTTCGGAGGCATTTTATGCAGCCTCTCTTTCGACGAAAGGCAACTTAGATTTGAGGCTTTCTACTAGCTCTTTTTTAGAATTTGGAGCTCTTTTTTTTTCTCGTTTGAACGAAATTTGTGCCTTCTTTATAGCAAAGATCTGGCATCATTTGATTAATCTCCAACAATTGTGAAAGAAAATGCTGAAAATTTGATAGGAATGGTTGGAGTGGTTGGGTGGCTCAACTGATCGTCGTGATTGAGCAAGACATCGGTGCCATCGTTCAGATGCAAAGTACAATTTCTTGCATTGAATGCCATCATTACTAGAAGTTTTAACGAGGCTGTCGATTGAATGCGTTGAGGCTTTGGGACTGAGAGCTGACCCTACTATTCAGAAAGGAGGAGCGTGAGGAGCGGTGGTGTCTGTGTGGGTTATCGCTGCAGTGGAAAAAGTGTTCTTGCAAGGGAGAAAATAGAAGGAGAGAATGGGTCGTCAAAGTAAATTGAAAGACTCTCGAAGAAAATTCAGGAGAAAGCATCAACGGAGAAGTGAAAAATACTGTGTTGCAAAATTTTGTGATTTTTTTCAGGTTGACGGTGATGGACCAGCTGCTGATCAAGGTGCAGATTTGGAATTTGGTGAGATTATTAAATTGTTAATGCCAGATTTACCATTTTTTTCAGGTATGAATTATGAAAGCTGGGAAAATGAAATAAAAACAGTATATGGAAGTTAAATTTACTGGATTATGTTAAAGATGTTATTAATGATAGTGGAGATACAATAGTATTAAGTCTTATAACATATGTAGTAGATGACAACATCATACTCAACATAATATATGAATATGGAGAGATTTCGAGTAGAAAGTTTTAATGGGATGTTTTAGAGATGAAATACTGTTTGAATAAGGGCAATGATGCTGAAGATATTGCTCTTGATAATGATCCCATATTTGATTGCGAAACTGAAGATGCAATGATGGGTGATGAATGTGTATCTGTAATTGAAACTTGTAATGATGAAAACACATCCATTATTGTAGAACCTGAAATTTTTCTTGATGTAGAACCCAAAATTTTTCCTGATGCAGAAATCAAGTTTGATGAGACTTATATATCTCATGATGAGTGGATCAATCTGATGATTGAAAAACATCTTATTGATGAATTACTGTTTGGTGAGAAGGAAGGCCTATCTTCACATACAGATCAAATGTAGAACATGCTTGTAGCAAAGGAACTAGATGAAGGCATAATTATGTCAGCAGAAAGGGATGAAGTAGGGAGAGATGGTGAAATGAAAGTTCTCCTGAAGGATCAGGAAGATGAAAGTAATCATCTTTATAAATATAACATTGTTTTTTGTGCAGATATTGGTAGGCAAGAAACAAAAATGAATTTTGAAGAAGAATTGAAGTTTCTTGAAGCATGGCTTGAAACACCATGTCTTTATGAAATTAACATAGAAATTGCAGTAATCAATGGTGAAGATATCATCTCTGATGTTCTGATGATTGACACCAGAAATAGTGAGAAGGAACATTCTCCTATTAAGCCTGCCATAATTCTGAGAAGGATGAGTACAAGAATTCAAGTTTTCCTTCACAGGGGAAGAAATGAGGTGAATATACATCACTATCTCATGGCAAATAAAGTGAAGATGAAGCCTCAACTCAGAATGAAAAAGTATGAAGTCACAAGCATAAAGACAAAAATGAAAACTCTGTTACCAAGTTCTTCCATGTTTTTATTGTAAGCCTAGTTGAGACTAGACCAGTAGGCATATGTTATTGTTTAGTACCCTTTCTCCATTAAGGGGGAGTGTTGGAATTAATGGAGAAAGTCATAATTATATTTTTAAGTCCTAATATTCAGCGAGTGGTTCAAACCACCTGATTGCGAAAAAGCCTATATGTACTAGGCTGCTCTCTTGATTGTAATAGATTGTATGAGTGTTTGTACACTCTCCAGGTTCTCACCTGGAGAGCTATTTATCTTATATCCATTTTTTATCAATTTGGAAATTCAATGTGGTACTTTTTTTGTTAAAGGTAAATTTATGATCCATTCAAATTCATGTATATAATAAAACAATTATTAAATGAGTGAGATAATTTACTATCCATTCAAATTATATAAATAATACATAGTTGTATATTATTAATTAATCTCAGCCCATCAATAAGTTAAAAAAGTTATATATAATCTAAATATTCAGGTTATATAAAATTAAAAATTAGGTTAATTCTTTGGCCGAAATTAGCAAATATAAAATTAATTATTTTCTTGAAGACGTGACATACTGGACATTAAGATCATAATACGCTGTCGATTGCGCCTCTCGCTCAATGAAACCACTTATGAAATTTTCCTTGTCAACGATAAAGGGCTCTATCATTATATGGTGTTTATTAATCTCTGTTGTAGATCCTAATGGTTTTTTTCGATTTGTCTATGCTACGCCCGTGCAGTCAAAATCCTTCGAAGAATATCTTTTATATATCTGATTGGAAAGTATTCAAAAATTCATGTTCTATAACCTGAAACATTCTCCCTTTCAAAACTTAGGATGTGAACTTAGGATGTGGACCTTTTAAATTCACATTTGACATAAGCTTAGGTCTATGCTTACATCACTGAAGCTCCCATTGAAGGAAAACCAAAAAACCTTCGAAGATCCATCTACATACACATACATATATATATCGATGATAGGGAAAGTATTCAAAATAAATAATGTTATGAAACCTAATTTTTATTTTGAGAAACATTCTTCTTCCAAAAATTAGGATGTGGACCTTATAAGAAAACATATTATTTGGACGATATAACTTCGCATTGTTTCTGTTTGGTTTCTTAAATGAATAGTTATAACAAGTTAGATAAATTAAAAAAATTGTAAATTGTGTAGAGATAAATTTATAATAGACATTAAAATACCTATTTTATAATACAAAATATCAAAAACTCGTCTAAATTTATTAAATTATCACCATATATTTATTTTAGATATTGATCTAACATAAGCTTACAGGATCTAATTTTTCATGTGCATTTTTTTTTATTACCCAATATTATTGTGACAACTATATCCATAATAATGAAAATATAAAAAATATATTTAATTATCTGTTCTCTATTTCCTTAGAATTATTCAATTTTAGAAATATCTACAAGACATAAATAAGAAACCTTTTAACAAATATTAACAACACAGACACACACACACACACACACACACACACACACAGATATATATATATATATATATATATATATATATATATATATATATAAAACTATATATGTGGCACTAAACTTTTTCCTATCTTTTAATGCCTTGAGATTTATATTATATTTCAAGGTCCAAACCCTTCCGAGCCCATTTAATGAATTCAATGGTCTTATAACAATTTTATGCTTTAGTTTATAACTTACAAGGCTTTACTCGAACCTTGTGCGGTTAAAATGAATCTGTATGATCTACGGTTGTTAACTACAAGGACGATGGACCTGACATATCCGTCCCACCAATAATCGGTGTCGGACTATGGCACAATCATCATGGTTGATTTTTATTTCATATCAATTCATTTCCTGACAGGTTAACATATAGTCTCAGAATGTGATTTATGTCACTTGTACCATGGCTATCTACTACCCATGGGTGACCGCACATCCTTCGTGCACATGGCCTAACCACAACCCTTAGATTGAAGGGGTGAGATCTACGATAGATATTGTCGATAGCTAGGTTAGGGTATCGGCCACACTTCCAACCCTATCTGCTTATTCATTTCGCCTGTGCGATGCTGGAGGTGCCTGATCTACAACCTCCCTACCGTCGTCGCCATTGTTGTTAGAGTTGGAGCTCTTATCTGTCTCAGTACTGCTAACCAAATTTCTCTTCCTCCAGGTATTATGGTTATTCTTCATTTGAGGTTGTTCATGCAGTGACTATAAATTCCATTCTTCAATTCAGGCTATGTAGTTTTAGTTCTTGTGAGTTTTGGGAGTTACGTATCACAGTTTAGTTTTTCAGCTTGTTTCCACCAATTTTCGAGCTTTTCCAAGGTTACTACTCATTTACATTATCTTGGCAGTTTAAAGTGGAAGTGAGGTTATTCATGCGGCCTCCAAGGTTAACTACTGGAGACTATTTTCATCTCACGGCTTCGACACTACTAGGTGAACTTAACTTATTTTTTTCTAGTAGTTTCTATTATTCTACTTCGCAGTTTTTTCCAAAATCTCGACATGTACAAGATTCTTAACTTGTTGGATTATTCTTATAGGTTATCACGTAGGTTATATTTGTAGGTTTCGTCATTCTCATGGCGAAGGTAACTCACATTAACTTTCCTATGTGATTTTCCTTTCTTGTTTTGTTTTTATTGGGATTTCGTTTCACTTCAGTCCTAACACTACTTACATCCTTGCAGGTATGCTTCAGATTCTTACCCTGGTTATTCCTTACAAGACCGCCCTTCCACCGTAGTGTTGTAACGCTAGCTTCTTGGTAGGCACAGGTACTTGAGCTTGGTAGTGACTCTATTGACGGGATATTCTCCTTACTGTCTCTGGAAATTAAATCTAAGTTTACATTAGCATATATCTTATTTAATATGTAATGTTTTAACTGGAAACTGAGTTTGCTGCCTGAAGAATATTTTTGAACATCTGGGCCTTTCCCTAGTCTTTTTAATGGTTGAGTTTATGTGTAAATGTTATTTTTATTCTGTATTTATTAATGGCTACATGCATAGCCTGCTAGGTCCATCTCGCATGTGAAACTTCTCGACCCTTCAAGGTTCCCTATTATATGAATTTTTGGTTTGTTGAAAGTAAATATTGGTCTGTCTTATGTTTGGGTTCATAGTCCAGTTTAATTCTATACAAATATTTCCTCTAGTCTTATTCTCTATATATATTGAATCTCAAAAATACAAATCTAGTAACTTTTACCAAATTTCACAATCTCTGTAATTTTGTTACAACGTTTGGTCACTTAATGAATTTCGGCATTTCAAAACGGTATCTTTTATGGTATAGTTAGCATGTTTTCTTTCCACTCCTTTAAATATGATATATATATATATATATCTCCCTAGTCCGTTAGTGTTTTGTACTCCTAAACACAGGAACTTGTTTATATATACATGGTTATTATATTCGGTGTTAATATATGTTGTCATTCACACATAAATTAGTAGAATGGTTATGAAGGTTTTACGATGTCACCTTATTCTATACTACTATAGATGAATTTGTACAGATATCCAGACCATCTCTTCTCAGGGTTAGTCCAATAACTCTTGTTCGTGTATAGCTTAGTGTACGGTTATGGAAACGACTAGTTCTGTCCAAAGGTTACACTACGGACTAAACTAATAGTTTTCAATAACTCTACAGGTTATATTGTTGTATATTTAACTATGGTATTCTCCTTTTCTAGTCTATCTTTCCATTCATATAGAAAGAACCTTTTTCTTAAGTTATTTTACAGATAGAATTTATACCAACAATTTTTCCTTTTTAATCATTCCATATTAATAAAGAAAAGATTCCATGCACAGATATAAGGTTTTTCCTACTACTTTCCAATAATAATTTCCTTAATAACATAGAATGAAAGGCACAAGAGCTTCCTCTTCGGAGTTTTTTTCAATAAATTACTCAGCAACGGCATAAACAAAAACTTCATAGATAGTTCTCCTACTTCTTACTTTTCGATCAAACTGTTTACTTTTCTCACTGAGGAGATTGATGATGATGTCCTCCCTACCATGCGAGAGCCTATTATGTCCTCGTATCCCCCTATGATCCACACTTGAGTAGGTTTTTTTAGTAGTATTCTGGTTGAGACCTCATGATCCCTAGTTTAGTACTCTTTTTTATCCAGAATTCATGAAATTCTGAGTTTCCACTGATCATCACCATCTCTGGATTAACTCTCTTCCTTAGTCAGAGAACCCATTTTCCTTACTGGGATGCATATTTTATCTTAAGAGGAAAGGTAATTTTTTTTAACTGCTTTTGACTAACTACTCTCAGTTCTTGGAATATTTTATCATCAGTCTTATTATGGAAAAACATTCCATAATACATTTTATTCAAAACCAAATAATCTTGTTTATAACATTTAATCACATTTAAGGAGAATAACTGTCTAATCTATATTTAAACAAATTAAAAAAATAGTTTTGGAATTAATCCAGTTGTCACATATTCCCCCTCTGGAAGTAAACACAGTCCTCGGTGTTCTCTTCTAGATCAACAAATAGTTTTGGGTATGCCTTACGCACAAATCCTTTAGCTTACCATGTAGCCTCATCTGGGCCGATGTGATTCCATTGCACTTTAAATTGGGTGATGGCTCGCCCCTGGAGCATGAATTATCCCCGATCGAGAATACGTTGTGGTTATACAAGAAATTGCCGTCCGGTTCAACCTGCATTCAACAAGAACTAGAGTTATTAACCATAAAATCTTTTTTTTTTAAGTTTTTTTTTTTTTTTAAAAATTCAATCTTACCCTACTGAATGTTCTACCAGTGTATTGCATGCCTCAGGTCATGCACATATCATTTTAGTATTGATACATGAAACACATTATGCACTAAAATATGACCAGGTAATGCCAATCAATAGATCATAGGTCCTACTTCCAATATTTCGAAAGGTCCGTAAAACATGGGAGCCAATTTGGCACAAGATGTCCACCTTAGATTACTTTTCTTAGGTTTGATTCTCACGTAGACATGATCACCCACTTTGAATTCCCGGTAGGTTATTGTTTTATCCGCATACACCTTTTGTCGATCCTTAGCAACTTTCAGGTTCTGTCGAATCTTTTTCACTTCTGATTCCATTTCCACCAACATATCTCGTCCAACCATTAACTTGGTTTGAGGACTTCTCCAATTAATGGGAGAGCGACATTGGAGATAATAGTCCCATTTAGTTGGTAGTTGCATGACATGTATGTGCAGCATGTCTTTTAGGATTTGATTCACACACTCTATTTTTCCATAAGTCTGTGGATGGTATACAGTGGTGAAATTAAATTTAGTTCCCAATCCAATAAATATCGCCTTCCAAAAAGATGATGCGAATTTCACATCCCTATCCGAGATAACTATTTTTGGGATGCCATGCAGCCTAATAATTTATCTCATGAAGACATACACAATCTGCACAATTTTTTAAGTGGACTGTACAAGTATAAAATGGGCTGCCTTACTCAGCCTATTGACCACCACCATCATAGAATCATTTTGGCTTTTTGATATAGGTAGGCCAACAATAAAATCTAAGGAAATAACCTCCCATTTCCATTCAATCACTGGTATGGGTTGCTGGTATGGGTTGCAATAATCATGTTGTATGTTGATGCTCTCCTTTGAACTGCTGACATTCCAGACATTGTTTCAAATATTTAGCAATATTATTCTGCATACCTGGCCAGAAATAAACTTTCATGATTTTTGTTAATATTTTCTGGTATCCTGGGTGTCTGGAATAATTACTGCAGTGATATTCTTTCAAGATCATTTCTCTCATATTCATCCGATTTGGAATATATTGTTTTCCTTTAACGGTTAAAATCTGATCTTAGTTAATTCCATAATCCAATGGTTTTTCCTGCCCTTCTGCTTCTTCTATTTTTTTCCATAAGAACTGTTACTCAGGATATTTTCTAGCTTCTTCCTTTATCTAATCTTGAAATTTAAATTCTAACTAATTAAAGTAGAGCTCATATACATAATGAAATTTTCTGCCTAAGGCGTCAGCCACACGGGTCTCTTCACCTTTCACATGCTAAATGTCAAAATATAATTCACTCAAAAATGCATTGCTCCTTGCTTGATAGGCATTCGAATAGACTTGCCTAAGATAGATGGTTAAACTGCTATGATTTTTCTTCAACACAAATCTTTTCCCCAATAAGTAGCACCTCCACACCCTGAGTGGATGCACTACTACTATCAGCTCTAAATCATAAGTTTAATACCATAGTTTGTGTTCTTTTATCTTCTTAGACTAATAGGAAACAACCCTCCCCTCTTGGGATATAATTGTTCCTACTCCTTCATTACATGCGTTAGTACAGACGTCAAATTCCTTGTTAGGGTCAAATACCCTCAACACCAGAACAATAGTGGGAAAATGTTTTAACTTTTCAAAACTAGTATGACAGTCATTAGTCCATCAGAACACTTTTCCCTTCCTCTGCAAGGATGTAATAGGAAAGGAAATTCTTGAGATCCTTATATGAAACGTCTATAATATCCGGCCAATTGCATAAAGGAACGAATATCAACTACGTTCGAGGGCACTCACCATTCCATAATAGTTTTTATTTTCTCAAGATCTACTGCTATGCCTTCTGCAGAGATAATGTGGCCTTGTATTTTTTCTTTGAAAAAGTCACATTTGCTGAACTTGGCATACAACTGATGCCTCCTCAACATCTTGAGCACTTGCCTTAACTTCTCCTTATGCTCTTCCATATTTCTGGAATAAATCAAAATGTCGTCACTAAATATAAGCAAAAAATTGTCCAGAAAAGGGTGTAATATTCCATGCATTAGGCTCATGAATTTTTTTGGTGCATTGGTTAAGCTAAATGGTAATACCACGAACTCATAATTCTCATATCGGGTGCGAAAGTTTGTCTTGTAAATATCCTCTTCTTTGATTCGAATCTAGTGATATTCGGATCTTAAATCTATTTTTGAGAATACAATCGCTCCGTTCACCTAATCAAATAGATCATCTATCCATGGAAACAGGTATTTATTCTTGACTTTCAATTTATTGAGCTGCTTGTAATCCATGCACATTCGCATGGTGCCATCTTTTTTCTTAATGAACAGCTTCGGTGCTCCCTAAGGAGACACACTTGGATACCCTTCATCTAATAATTCTTGTAGTTGCACTTTTAATTCTGTTAGTTTGGGTACACTCATCTGATATGGTGCTCTTGAAACTGGTGCTGCTCCAGGAATTTGTTCAATAGTGAAGTCAATATCTCTTTTTGGAGGTAAACCTAGTATATCTTCTGGAAATATATCCATGAAATCTTGTACTACTAGTATATTTTCCAGCACAAGAGTGTTTTCCTTGGAATTAGCAAATCCCACTTGAATGTCGTAAATCTAGCATCCTTTTCTGATATATTTACTCAACTGAGATGTTGTGATTCGATGCAATTGTAAATGTTTCTTAATTCCTTATAATTCTTGCTGTGTCCCATCCTCCACCCTTAAGTATATAATATTTTCGTTACAATAAAATAGTGACCACTCTCTATCCAACCAATCCATACCCAGTAGTATGTCATCAGATCCCAATGGTAGAATATTCATTTCTACACTAAACTGCTATTCTCCAATTTCCAAATAATAGTTTGAGACTTTGGTACACACTCTTATCTTTTCCCTAGTAGCTAGCTATAACAGCCAGGGTTATTTGAATTTCTGACTTTGCAACTTACAATTTTCTATTATTTGGGGGTTTACGTAACTTAAACTGGCACCTGGGTCAACCAAAATAGAAACAGTTTGTGAAAATAACTTACCTTCTAATTCTATCATTGTTGGTTGTTAGTCTACTTGTCGGTCTTCTAGAGATGCATTAATTTTTGGTATATTCTGGGCCACATCTCCCACTATAGAGGCTTCTTACAGGTTAGTTGTTTTTTCATTTCTTCCCCGTTGAGGGAAATTCTTGTAATAGTGTGCCTCACCACACCCACGATGTTGTAAAGGTGGTTTATGGGTGTTACCATGCTTTGGATTACTGGAAGGCTCAGTGGGTTTCTCTTCAGTAGGCCACTTTATTCCCTAAATGTTTTCTGTCAAACTGCTTGCTCACTAAATTCCTTGCAGAATTATTAAAATTGTTGGACTTGGCATTTATATAATTTGAATTTTTTTTATGTCCTTTCTTTGGCATTTAGTTCATTCCCATTTATCCTTTTGCTTTGGGTTGTTCGTAGCACATTCGTGCTTTTCGAATTTTCTCTTCCATTGTCCTTGGATTTATGAACTCAATTCCTTCCTTCATGTGAGCAGGAAAACTTCTTAGGAACCACTGAATGTTAGCCTTCTCATTTCTCAGGTAAGGCACATATCTTAATAAGGAAGTTAAATTGGTTATGAATTCATCCATTTTGATTTGGCCCAGTCTTAAATCATGGAATTTGGTAGATTTTTTTTCATAAAATCATTCTGTTAGATATTTATCCTTGAATTATTGTTGTAATTGATCCCATGTGACATTCTTGTCTTCAATACTTCAAAAAAATTTTACTTCCTCCCACCATAGGGTAGCTTTCTTTCTCAACTAATAAATGGCCAATAGAGCTTTAAGGTTACTGCTATATTCATAGACTTGAAAGAATTTGTTCATATTAATCAACCAAGCTTCAGCCACTTCCTTGGCTTCCCCATCGAAAGTAGGTGGTTTGATTTTTCAGAAGTCACCTTGTAGTTCTACTTTCAGTTTATTTATCTCTTGTTGATCTGACACATTAGTGGATTCATATTCGTTATAATTTATGTTCTTATTACTTCATTGTGAATGATTTTCTTTGAGTCTATCATTAGTTTGGTCCTTAGTTTGTCGTTGATTTTTTCCCTGAGTGTCCCTTTCAGTACTAGGTTGCACCACCCCTTGATTCTGCTCGTTGGAAAGGAATTTGAGTATTCTCTCCTATTCTTGCATCAATATTTCATTGTCGCTCCTAACCTAGACCATTTTTTATTCTATTTTATGCACTGTACTCAGTAATATTCTTGTTTGATGCTGCTATTGCTCCAGTAGTCTACTAGTATGGTGGTGCTGATCTACACTCAGTTGTATCCACATTTCCAAATTCATTTCCAGATTGGTTTGGGGTATCATTTCCCTTGTATTCCAGGGTGCCTGATGCATCGATCCCATTATCATAATATACTTTGTGTGCACAATTTTACATACAATGATTATTACTTAGGCAACCCATTTGGGTCCCAGCATATGAACGCTGCTCTGATACCACTTGTGACAACTATATCCATATCAGTAAAAACAAAATTACTTTTTAATTACCTATTACGTATTTCCCTATAATTCTTGATTTTTAGAAATATCTACAAGACATAAATAATTTTTTTTTTAAGTAATATTTACAACAGACATATATAAAACTCTATATACGTGGCAATGAACTTTCTCCTATCTTTTAATGCCTTGAGGTTTATACTATATTTCAAGGGTCGGACGCTACCGAGGCAATTTAACAAATTCAATGGTTTTATAACAATTGTATGGTTTAGTTTATAACTTAAAAGGTCTTACCCTAACCTTGCATGATTAAAATGAATCTGTACTATCTCCGGTTATTAACTACAAGGTCGATGGACCTAACATATCCATCCCACCAAATCTCGGCATCAGACTATAGAACACACATCATGGTTAATTTTTATTTCATATCAATTAATTCCCTGAAAGGTTAACGTAAAGTCTCAGATTTTGATTTATGTCGCTTGTACCATGACTATCTACTCTGCATGGGTGACCGCACATCCTTCCTCCACATGGCCTAACCACAGCCCTTGGATTGAAGGGGTTAGATCTATGGTGGAGATCGTCTATAGTCAGGCTAGGGTATATACCACCCTTCCAACCCTAACCGCTTATTCATTTCGCCTGTGCGAGGCTGGAGGTGCCTGCTCTGCAGCCTCCCTGCCGTTGTCGCCATTGTTGCCAGGGTTCGAGTTCTTATCCATCACAGTCCTCCTAATCGAATCGCTTTGCCACCAGGTATTATTATTATTCTTCATTTGAGGTTGTTCATGCAGTGACTTTTCTTTCCATTCTTCAATTCATGCTCTCTAGTTTTAATTCTTGCAAGTTTTTGGAGTTACGTATCACAATTTAGTTTTTTCGTTTTTTTCCACCAGTTTTCGATCTTTCTAGAGTTACTGAACATTTACATTATCTTGGAAGTTTATAGTGGAAGTGAGGCTATTCATGCAGCATCCATCGTTAACTGTTGGAGACTATTTTCCTCTCACAGGTTCGACACCACTAGGTGCACTTAACTTATTGTTTTCTCGTAGTTTCTATTACTCTGTTTCATGGATTTTTCTAAATTTTCGACATATACATGATTCTTACGTTGCTGGCTTATTCTTACAGGTTTTCATGTAGGTTTTCTTTCCAGGTTTCGTCGTTCTCATGACAAAGGTAACTCACATTAACTTTCTTGTGTGTGTTTCCTTGCTTTTTTTTGTTTCTATTGGGATCTCATTTCACTTTAGTCCTAATACTGTTTAATTCGTTGTAGGTAAGGTTCAGATTCTTACCCTGGATATTCCTTATAGGACTGCCCTTCCACCATAGCATTGTAACGCTAGCTTCTTTACAAGCACATGTAATTTAGCTTTCCTGTCACTCTATTCATGTGATCTTTTCCTTACTGTCTCTGCAAATTAAATCCGAGTTTACATTAGCATGTACCTTATTTAATATGTAATGGTTTAACTGGAAACTGAGTTTGTTACCTGAAGAATATTTTCGAACGTTTGGGCATCGCCCTAGTATTTTTAACAATCGAGTTTATGTGTAAATGTTAATTTTACTTCATCTTTATTAGTCTCTATATGCACAACGTGCTACGTCCATCTCGCATGTGAACCTTCTCGACCCTTCAGGGTTCCCTATTATACGAATTTTTGGTTTTTTGAAAGAAAAGATTGGTCAGCCTTCTGTTTGGTTCATAGCCCAGTTTAATTCTATAAAAATATTTCCTTTGGTCTTATTCTTTATATATAATAAATCTCAAAAAGATAAATGTGGGAACTTTTACCAAATTTCACAGTCTCTGTAATTTGTTACAGCTTTTGGGCACTTAATGAATTTTGGCATTTGAAAACGTTATCTTGTATGGTATAGTTAGCATGTTTTCTTTCCATTCCTTTATATATATATATATATATATATATATATATATCCCTAGTCCATTATGGTTTTGTACTCCTGAGCACATGAAATTGTTTATATATACATGGTTATTATATTCGGTGTTAATATTTGTTATCATTCACACATAAATTAGTATAATGGTTATGAGGGTTTTACTATGTCACCCTATTCTTATTTACTATTATTATATTTTTCTATACTAGTGTAGATGAATTTGTACAGGACCATCTCTTGTCAGGGTTACTCCAATAACTCTTGTACATGTATAGCTTTGCGTAGGGTTATGAAAACGAACAGTTTTGTCAAAAGGTTACATTCTGGACTAAACTAACCATCTTCAATAAATTTTCACATTATTATGTTGTATATTTATCTATGGTATTCTCCTTTTCTAGTCTATCTTTCCCTTCATATAGAAAGAACCTTTTTTTAAGCTATTTTACTGATACAATTTCTACAAACAATTGTTCCTTTTTAATCATTCCATATTCATAAATATAAGATTCCATACACATATACAAGTTTTTTCCTACTACTTTCCATTAAGCATTTCCTTAATAACATATAATGAAAGGCACAACAATTTTCTCTTTTGAGGTTTTCTTTTTTAATGAATTACCCAGCAACAGTGTAAACATAAATGAGAGAGGATATTATGTCCTCGTTCTCACCCCCCCCCCCCCACCCCCACACACCTACACCTGAGTAAGGATGTTTAGTAGTATTCTAGTTGAGACTGGGGAATTTCTGAGTTTCAACTTCATAGATAATTCTCCTATGATGATGTCCTCCCTACCATGAGAGAGGCTATTATCTCCGCGTCTCCCCCCCTCCCCCCACACCTGAGTAGGGATGTTTAGCAGTATTCTAGTTGAGACTGAGTTTCTATTGATCATCAGTAGGCTATTATGCCCTCGTTCCCCCCGTCCCCCCCCTCCCCACACCTGAGTAGGGATGTTTAGCAGTATTCTAGTTGAGACTAAGGAATTTCTGAGTTTCCACTGATCATCACTAGCTCTGGATTAACTCTTTTCCTTAGTCATATAACCCCTTTTCCTCAGTGGGATACATATTTTATCCTCAGAGGGAAGGTAATTTTTTTTAACTTCTTTTTCCAATCTTGGAATACTTTATCATGAGTCTTATTATGGAAAAACATTCAATAATACATTTGATTCAAAACCAAAACAATCATATTCATAACATTTAATCACATTTAAAGAAAATAAATGTCTAATTTGTCTTTAAAAAAATTAACAAAGTAGTTTTGAAATCAATCCATTTGTCACAATTATTTAATGCTTTGTATAGTTATTTAATTTTTGTTATTTTTAGATTTTTAAAAACTTTTATTTTGGTAAACATGAAAAAAAATTTCAATTTTGATGACCGACTTACATAATTACACATCCAACTAGGTTATGATATAAATTTTATTAAGAATTTATTTTGATAAAGAAAATTAAATAAAACATTTGTAGAAATAATATTTTTTTAATTCATAATGGTTTATTAGAAGTTAAATGTCTATTTTTTAATAATTAAATCAAAATCATGAAAATTTTATTCTAAAATAAATACACTTATAAATACAATTGATATATTTTCATTTTTAGTTAAATCATCTCATTACACACATATATTATTTAATATTTATAATAAATTAATGTGTGTATATATATTATAATATTCACGAGAAACCCAACAACCTACGTAGCTACTAAAAACCTATGAGATCTATCACCTATCACTATAAAGCTTACCACAACCAAAAACATTTAGACGTTAGATAATTGAGTTTTTACAAAATTCACATCACTTATCCCTAAAGTACTTATCATTAAAACAGTACACTTATAAATATTAATTGCAATAATTATATTTAATAAATATTAACTAGTTAGCATTTTATCGCTTCCTTTAGATGTTTTACTTAGAAAATGTCTCATATCTTCTGTTCTTATTTCAGCAGCGCCTTTGGGTCTTTTACTTAAGAAAATAATGCAAACAATTTTTTTTTTGGTTAATGATTTCAAGCATAGATCACTGAAATCCGAATGCCGACTTGGAAGTGGGGAAGTTACCTTTTGGGACTTGGGAGTATCATTTACATGAGTTTCACATTTTTACGTTTTGGAGGTTGCGAAGATTTTGCAGAATTTCTATGGATGGAATGTTACTTGAATGTGGTTGAATTGTGATTAAATCTTAAAAAAAAAATACAATTAAATTTGGAAAACATTTTTATTATATATTTATATGACTTTTTTACAAAATATGTTTATTATATATTTATATTTATGAAAAATTATAAAATAGATAAGTGATTATTAGAAATTGGAGAGAGCATCCATTGAACAAGATTTACACACAAATAATTAATTTCTATATATTATAATTAAACGAATATATCACAATTTTTATAGTGCTGCTCAGATCCAACTAATTCCACTCTTGGAGGGAGAAGTTGATAGAATCTCTCAACAACCTCCAACAAACCAAACCAATCCCTAATCTTTAGTATGCCTCATAAATGAGGAATTATCTCAAACACCCCCCCCTTAATGCCTACATTATAGAAATGGAGAATACACTAATTTAATACAAACATTTGTCTGCCCTGGTCTTCATTAACATTTGTACCCACTCTGAGATCTCATAGACAACGCTCTTTTCTCCACCATTTTCAAGCTACCATTAAACCCATTTAAAATACATTTGTTTCTGACCAACAATGTTGAATTTGTAAGATCAAAGATTCTTGACACCCCCGAAGAAGAGTCACGACACTAAACTATCCTATGGAAATATTTCCATCTGTGAAATAACCCCAAAGAATAAATTTCAACAGTCTATAGGAAAATATTCTAGGTACAGAATATGAGCAGCGATCAATCCTACAAAGTGACCTTTACACACAAGGATCTCATTGTATAACCTGTAACCGATGCTCTTGCAGCCCGAAGCACAACAAGATACATCAGCATATAACAAATTCACACAATCAAATTAGCCAATTGTTCTCTCGGCACCGAAGACCGTCGAGAACAACTAATTTAAATTATGCTAAATTGTTCAATAATTGGTTCTGCACTACAAATCTCACAAATCCTTACCCCGCAAATACAATTCCCAATTTAAAATTATATTTCAAAATATATATAACTTAAATTTCATATACTCTCCCCTAGTTCATTTTTACCGCCTTCTTTTAACCGGTGTTCAATTCATAGCAGAATTCTTTTCCTTATAAAATTCTAACAAAATAATTCCACTCGAAATTTTTTTTTTATCCCACTCCCAAAGTTAGGAACACATATTGTACAACTCACACATTTACATCCGTAAAATCCATCATTTTACCCACCTTCAAAATGCTTCTCACCCTGATAAAGCGCATGTCTAGCGCAATACTATATCTACCAAATGGCAGAATAATTAGCATATACAGCTGGTTAAGACGTGGTGCATTCAGTGAAATCATTCAAAATCCTGTGTCTACACTGGTTGAATTATTTCTTCTCAGAACGGCCAAAACCAAATGTTGCACTTCTCTATCGTCGTTGTTGATGGAACGTCTCTGCTCAGATACTCTATCGGTGTCCTAGACAACATCCATTCCTTGAGATGTAAGCAGGCCATGATAATTGGAACGCTTGGTGAATGATTTGAACTTAATCCCGGCCTTTGCTAGCTCCTCGGCTTCCACGTTAGATTCCCAATCACAGTCAGCTTCACAGCCACTTTTCGATTCAAGGAAACTGCTTTCAGAATCATTCAAATCCGATTGACTTAAGTCCAACCAGCTTTTGGCAATCTCGTTTTCTTCCGGAATAACATCCAAAGTGCAATGTCGGATGCGTTCCTTTCTGGGAAGGAGTTGTAGAGTGTGAGTAAGAATTATCGGGAAGCCAGAGATCCGATCAGAGACATATAGGTCTACAGTCGGGACAGACATTGTGTCCAAATTTTATCAGCTGAGACGACCTTCCCTAATTGCCAGCAAGTGATGACATAAATTTGGCTCTTCGGTTGGATATACGTTCCAATACCTTGGCGATATCAGAGAATCGGTCTATCCATGCACATAACAGCGACGTCTTCTTGCACATCAAATAGATCACACGATTCTAACACAGAGATACACACAACACTCTCACAAACAAACGATTTCAACACTCATAATCTACGTATGTACAGAAAATCTCTCCCAAACTATGTCATTTTCCTGGGCACTCCCGTGAGGGATTAAGCCCAACTTGGCTCTGATACCATATTAGAAATTGGAGAGAGCATCCATTGAACAAGATTTACACACAAATAATTAATTTCTATATATTATAATCAAACGAATATATCACAATTTTTATAGTGCTGCTGAGATCCAACTAATTCCACTCTTGGAGGGAGAAGTTGAGGGAATATCTCAACAGCCTTCAACAAACCAAACCAATCCCTGATCTTTAGTATGCATCATAAATGAGGCATTATCTCAAATAGTGATAAGTTTTAAAAATTTGATTTAAATAGTAAGTATTCAAGAAATTTAATTAAGGAGGCACAAAATCTACTCGGAATGGAAATCACAATTTAAAACAATATGAATAGACATGCAACAAGAAAAACCGCAAAAAATCACAAGTACACAATGATTTCTAGGTGAACCCAACTGGGAAAGACCCCTATGTTTCTTTGCATTAATTCAGATGAAAAGTGAAACAATTATAATGACTTACTTCAACAATGAAGCACACCCTACACTGCAATATTGTTCTACACTGCAATATTGTTCTCTTGCTTCTAGACTTTCTTTGGAAAATCCTTGGTAAATTCAAGCATAACCAACCTCATATTTCCTTGCACAATACTAGAGTAATTAGAAGCTAAAATATAGGAGAAGTTCGCAATTTCCTTGCAAAATATCTTGAGGAAATGATCACCTCCTTAGTGAAAAAGAACTACCTCCTCAGTGCAAAAGAATTGTACACTCAGCAATATATAAATATAAATACAAACATTCCTTTCCCTCCACCTCAACTAGTAAATTATAATTCCATGCATGATTGTGTCTATTTTTCTTTTATTCACTAGTGAACTTAGAGTAAAAGATAGACTTTAATACTCAATTTTCATTCAACTCACTCAACTAACAACTAGAGCTCAGTTAACTCAGTTCAACTATCTATAACTCAACTAGATTTCCAAATCTTAGCAATCACTACATGCGCAACTCTACTTCCATCCCATAACTTGAATTTACTGATTAAACTAGTAGAGAAGGCCATGTCACACAAGTTAACTTCCTCCAAGTTTCTGTGGTGATGTGGGAATTAGATTTAATCAATTTGACTAAGGCATAAGTAAAAATTGAGCCTTTTTCTTGCTACAATTTCAACACTCTCTCTTATCAAGAAAATGGCTTTGTAGACCCCAACCCATCTCCTGTATGAATGTACTGTAACGAGACTCCCTCTCACTATTGATGTTGCTACTACAACAACTGCAATTTAGAAGCAACCAAAATATTGAATCAACTCTATCTTTGGGCTGCAACATTCTCCTGAGCATCTAATGGCTACTAGTCTCTACACTCTCTACTAGGAAAAATGCATTGTTGTTGATTATGCACTAGGACTCCTACATTGTTATTAATACTGTGTTGTGCTCCTCATCTTCTAATTGCAACCACATTGCAATTGTCTCTCAATGTTTGACTGCATATAGTGACATTGGTCCTTCTGATACTGACTACTGTGGGCCCCTGTAGCAAGGGTAATGATCCATGAGAATATTGTAATACAACTTCTACTTCTCTCCTCTGGACCATGCTCAAATCTTTGCAACTCTTGGTCTAGGGCTCTACATCATGCCACCTCAATCCTAGAGGTATGGTTGTAATTTCTCTCTCTGAATTGGAAGGTGAAATATTGAGATCTCTATCTTTCTCTCACTCAACCATCACATATCTACTCTAAGTAATATTTTCCTTTCTCCTCAAGGTTGCTCGTACATATTCCTCCAATCTATAAAGGCTCTCAATCCTGAAACAAATTTTCTTTATCTTACCTAAAGAAAAATGCTTGAGGTAGGACTTCCCATTTCGAAAGCCTACATCATATACGTTGTCTTCCATCCTCATTTTTTTCATAAAACCAAGTTTTTTGACTTCACTTTTGTTTTTTAATAGGTCAATGCCAATCTTCCACAGAGCAAATGGAGTCTCCTTTCCATGTAAATTAGAGGCTATGTCGTCTCTCACACCTTCTAGAATAATCATCCCCACCTATGCATCATCTTTCTTCCATTGGGCTAATTGTTGTGCATTAAATTGTTGAGGTTTCACAATATGAGGTTTAACATATTATAACACAACATTATCATGAAGCACTCCTTCCATTCTATCCTTTATGATATAAAATTCAAGCTACCCTCCAGGGCATACTCCAGTATTTCTCGGTTGAAAGACATTCTCCCAAATATGAAGAAACATTGTTACAATGAAGCTCAAAAGTTGAAATTGTTGAGGGAAAACCTCAATATACTTGCTCTAATGTGATTTTAGGGCTTTGATACCTTTTAGAAATTTGATAGAAATTACAAATTCTGAAGAAATCAAACTGAAATCAGGAGACATCGATTCTAGTCTACTAATATGTGAAATGGAATCACAATTTATAACAACATGCAAAGACATGAAATAATAAAAACCACAATCACATTGTAATTTCTAGGGGAAATTCCCAATTACGTTACACAATAGCTTGAGGAATCGATCACCTTCTCAGTGCAAAAGCATTGTACACTCAACAATGTACAAATGTAATTGCAAAAATTCATTTTCCTCCACCTAAAATAGGAAATTCAAATACCATGCATGATTGTGTCTATTTTTAGTTGATTGACTAGTTAACTGAGAGATCGATGAGTTAACAACATGAAAAACTCTACTACTAGCGTATAACTCGAATTTATTGAGTAAACTAGTAGACAAGGCCATGCCACACAATTTAACCTTTTTGGAATTGTCATGTGAAAAATTAATTTACACAATTTGACTAAGAAACAAGTTAAAATTAAACCTTTTTATTAATACAATTTAAACATGAGTTATTATATATATACATCTAAGTTTTACATATGGAAAATTTTTAAAGTAATTGTATTTCAATTTACATGAATGAACTAGGAACCCATTTAAAAGAGAAATCTAAACGACATATTTCCCTTTTGCTCTTTATAAAAATAACTAGTTATTTCAATAGTAATAAATTCACTATATAATGATATAACCTAATTTTCATATGTATATTAACAGTATTACGTTTTCCTTGGTTAGTCGAGTTGTTGGCAGGTTTGAATCAAAAATTTCACGTACCATAACATTTTATTAGCAAGGAAATTACCAATTAACTTGAATACGTTAAAAGTATTTAAATTTTAGAAAATTTAGTTATATTAGTGTTTTTATTTAATATTGGTAAGAGTTAGAAATGAGAATACATTAATATAGATTTATTTTAACTTGGGATTTATTAAAACAATTAAAATATCAAATATCTTAGAAAAAAAGTATTTCATAATAGGAGGTGCTATTACGTATATTTTATTTTCTCTTTAGAAAACCATTTTATTGTCAATTTAAAAGAGGAAGCAATTCGGAAATGAGAAGAAACAATATGTTAATTTTCGAAAGATTAAAACACACAATCCATATTTCACTGTTCGAGTAAAACAGAATCATTTGGAGTTTATTATAGATCCTAAGTTTTACATAATTTCCACTTTCGATATAAGCTGAGTCTCTGTCAATCATAAAACTAAATAGTGTTAGTCAGGTCAGAATGAAAAATGGCAAAGGGAGGAAGCTACAACCACCTCAGGACGCTGGTCCAAGCAAAAGAGAAAGAAAGAGTAATATGGAGACTCTATAAAATATAGAAAATATTTACAACACAGGGATTCCAATGCATATTCGTAAAAATATTCAGGGTTGGGAGAGAGATAGTGACGATGAAGATGATGATCTTCAAGAACAAAAGGAAAGAATGGATTTTATCTCTGACCCAGAGAATACAAGAGGAAGAGTTTCTCTATTCCAACAATCAGTTAAGACATACTGGAATTTCAAATGTGTTTTAGCAAAGGTGATGTTGAGTATGTAAGAAAAGCAAGCCAATCCTTCAATGCTCTTTGAGCTCCAACAGATGAAACAAGATATGCAGGAAATGATCAAGGCTCAAATACAGGGAAATGACCAAGGGTCAAATACAAGAAAATGCGTGAATAGAAATGATTGAACAGAAGCTCCTGAACATGCAGCAAATTGAGATGGGAGGGTCAAATACAAAGGACTCGACACCTGATTATTCAGATGGTTGACACTTTCATGTATTTAGTTTTGTATGTTTTTTTAAGATATTAAGTATAGTTTATGTTTTATCTGTACTTTTTATGAACATAGTAAAGGGATATTAGCTATTAGTAGAACGAAAAAACAATACCAATTTTGGTGATGTTGAGTATGTAAGAAAAGCAAGCCAATCCTTCAATGCTCTTTGAGCTCCAACAGATGAAACAAGATATGCAGGAAATGATCAAGGCTCAAATACAGGGAAATGACCAAGGCTCAAATACAAGAAAATGCGTGAATAGAAATGATTGAACAGAAGCTCCTGAACATGCAGCAAATTGAGATGGGAGGGTCAAATACAAAGGACCCGACACCTGATTATTCAGATGGTTGACACTTTTATGTATTTAGTTTTGTATGTTTTTTTAAGATATTAAGTATAGTTTATGTTTTATCTATACTTTTTATGAACATAGTAAAGGGATATTAGCTGTCAGTAGAACGAAAAAACAATACCAATTTTGGTTGGCTTATAACTCTCTGAGGTGGCCAATAGACCCGGTTTCCTTCGAGCATGTTGAGGCCATGTTGAGGTTACCAATCTCAGTGAAATTTGTATAGCAACTTGCTCTTTACAAAATAGAAAATAGACAGTTCCTACGAAATTTACAAAAAAGAAAAAAGCCATTTCATAATGGGAGAAAAAATTTGCACATCAAGATATTTGATATCTCTTAATTTATATTTTTACACTATAATGCATTCTTTTAATGCATTCTTTTTAAAAGAACTTGCCCAACTATCATGATGTACAACTCTGCAACTTTAGATTGAAAATTTTTGTACCGTTATACAAACAATTTTGTAGTTAAAAGAGAAAACAGTTGTCTTCCTTAACACTTAGGAGAAAACGACATACAGCCCTTCCTCTTAAATATACAAACCCTTCCCACACCTAAAACTGCGTTACGGGCAATACATACTATTGGTAGAACTGGAAGTCGAATCACGCAAATTATTCTGAGTTCCAAAACAACTTTGGCGAGAGGGGAACAGGCTTCTCCACCTGGGACCTCCTCCTTTATTTTTTGTTAAATTATTTTTGTTTAAAGTGAAATATTTTCATTTAATAAAATGTTTTTTTTGTTTAAAACCTTTCATTTTATATTAATTTTTAGTCATCAAATCATAGCAATTTGCAGGATCGATCTGGATGACACCCTACCAGATGAATACAAAATCAAGAAAGGTCATATAGCTAGTTGTTCGGCACCCTGATGCCGAACCTTTTAGGCCTGAGAAATGGCTGGATCAGAATTGAGTATTCTGGTCTCAGTCTCTATTCAAGTTTACTGCTGTTTAAGCAAGTATATTAAGGTGGTAGTGAATTTTTTAACCTCATAGTATGTATTTTTTCTGGTTTGGTTCAATTTTGGATTTATGGTTCTTCATACTATAGTGATTTCCAATTGACATGTATTGAAATGGATCAGGTGTAACATATATGGTTGGGCCTCTGACATGTCATGGCAAGGAGTTTGCATACAAGCAACTGAATATTGTTGCGACTGTTCTCATTAGCTTCTTCAAATACCGGAGTGTCCAAGGTGAAACAGTGAAATATGGTCATTCACTTGTGTTCATGATGAGTGGGGATGGTATAAATATTTGGAGTTGTCTATTTAGCCAGAGGAATTGCTCGGACGGCCAAAATTGGTCGTAATTTGGGTAATTTTTTTTTTAAGAAATCTTGCAATAAGAGTGTTTGAATCATGTTTTTGATGGTAGAAATGGATTCAGCGCCATTGAAAACCTCTAGAGCACCCAAAATATGGAAGTTTGATAGCTATAATGTCGGATTTACAAAAATTCCTCCTAGATTTTCTTAAAATCTTATCTGAATTCCAATGATTTTCAGGGCAAAAAAATAGTCTAATTAAACTACTGCTAAATCTTCAAATCAAGCCTAAATGACCCATTATCCAAGTTTCCAAATAGAATCAAATCATTCGCTACAGTTTTCCCTTTTAGAAGTATTTAATCTCGAGTTTAACTTGTCATTGTACAGTTCTCCCTTTTAGAAGTATTTAATCTCGAGTCTAACTTGACATGGATGAAGAATTTAATCCCTAGTCTAACCTGAAATGGCACAATTGAAGTTTCTTTCACTAGATATTGCTATTAATCAGCTGTGGTCATACATTTCTATTATGATTCTACAGTACAAAACGCTACTACTGCTAAATCTTCAGATCAAGCCTAAATGACCCATTATCCTAGTTTCCACATGGAATCAAATCATTCGCTACAGTTCTCCCTTTTAGAAGTATTTAATCTCGAGTCTAACTTGACGTGGATGAAGAATTTAATCCCTAGTCTAACCTGAAATGGTACAATTGAAGTTCCTTTCGCCGTAGTCTAACTAGCCAGAGGAATCGCCCTGAAAATCATGAAAATTCCGATAAGATTTTCAGAAAATCTGGCAGGAATTTTTCTAAATCCATGTTATAACTATCAAAGTTTAATATTTTGGATGTCGTACAGGTTTTTGATGGTGCTGAATCCATTTCCAATGTTATAATCAAGATTCAAACACTGTTTCTGCAAGATTTTTTAAATTTTTTTGGCCCGGATTCCGGCCAATTTTGACCATCCAGTCAATTCCTCCGGCTCGTTAGACGACTCCCTTTCTTTCACTAGATATTGCTATTAATCAGCTGTGGTCATATATTTCTATTATGATTCTACACTACAAAACGCTACATCTATAAATAGATATACAGACTAGCCACGTGCACTATGAGTTTTTCATTGAATAGAATTTTGAAAATTTATTTTCTTAGTATAAGATTTCAAACTTTATTTGTGTGTGATTTATATCATTATTATTTAATTAACATATTTTTTATTATTTTTTAATAATACTATTAATTATTTAATATAATAAACATATTTATAAAATTTTTGATAATTTGTATTTTATAAATTATGTGATCATAAGCTTATTCGTTTGTAGATAATTTATATTTGGAAAGAAAAAAAAAAAGAAATCATCACTTGCAATAATCATGAAGATCTTTTCCTTTTTTTATCTAAAGATTCTACATGGATCCATTTGGGTTTGGCCTTTTTCTTGAATCTAAATTTCTCTATTCATTCATAAATTCCATCTTCTTACCTTACCATTGATGTTGAAAGAATCATTTGCAAGGCACAATCTTACTGTGACTATAAAATCTAAATAAAATCCAAAATAACATACCATTAAAAATAAAAAAGTTAAAGTCATGAGAAAATTATAGAAGTTAAATTTTGGTATTTTCTATTTTATTTTTAAAATAATTTACTAAAATTTTAAAAATAAAATCAATTTTCATAAACAAACCTTTATGAAAAATTTACAAAATACTTAAAACTATAAATGGTTGTAAAAAATATCGACATATATATAATGAATCAATAAGACTTGCGTTTTAATATATTAAACTTAGTTTAGTCATAAAAAATTTCTTTATTTAACATCATAAATAAAATATAAATATCTTATCATTATAATTTGTGAATGATTATAATACCACGATAAATCTTTAAATTAAATTATATTTTGTTTTTTCTATGATACTATATTTTTTTATTTTATTCTTAATCAAATTTATATACAACCCTCTTTTAATAAGGTCAATACACACATGGAAGTGATGGTGAGCGTCCCCAATAATTAGTTCTTGAATTGATAAAGGCGGGTGAAACTGCATTCAGGTACCAACTATTCCAGACAAAGAAGAAAGTAATAATAGGGAAGAAAGTAATAATAGATGTTTTATGTTCCTGGAAACCATTAATAATAAAATATCAGTGATTCTTATTTTATTTTTAATTATTATTATTATGATTATTTTTTTAATTTCAATTATATTTATAATTAATATTATTTAAAATTTAAAAAATTATTAATTTTATGTTTTAAAAGCAATATAATTTTGTAAATATAAAAATAAATCTAAATAAATGAATAAAAAACTTATTATAATGGTCTATTAAATTGTGAATTTTAATGGAAATGAAGTATATATATAATTTTACATTAACATAAAAAAAATTTGGTTTTGGCTTTTTTAAATTATGATGAATATGTAAATTGTTATTATGGCCAAGTATTTCTCTTAATGAAAAAAGAATAAGATGAACCCTCACTAAATAGATATTGTGTGAAATCACATATTTACATGACTTAGTAGCCGATTGATAGATATTATTATTTTTTAAATAAGATGAAAGGTGCAAAGTTGTTTGATGGGGAAATATTTAATAATAGTGTTTTTTGTTTTTCAACTATTTAACTAGTGTAGATCCTTAATAAGCATCGATTTGACATGAGTAGAGAGGTATTAAATTTCTTCAAGTGAAAATTTTAGAGTGCAAAATTAAAAAAAAAAAAAATCTCTCTATATATAATATTGTTGTTTACTTTTTTTTTTAAATGTTATATAAATTACATAATTTAAACTTGTATGTTCAAAAAATCTTTGTTGGATTCCACCTAAAACAAATGCCAAAGTGTAAAATACTAATACTACTTAAAAAATTTTAAATGGTTTATTTTATTATCAATATATTTTTAATGTTGAAAAAATAAAATGAAAGAAAAAGAAAATGAACATGCTATCCACACAAGTTAACATTTATCTTAGGGAACCCAATATGTGAGAAAACCTAAATAGTGTTAAACTAATCCTTCATGATTATTTTGTATTACTAGGATTAGTTAGTTTTTCTATTATTTTTCTTGTACAAAGGAGTTATCCAGACATGACCGTCTCCCTCTGTTTATAATGGTAATAAGGAAGAAATGAATATTTATAAGTGTTTTATAATAGGCTTTTTTATTATGCCTTAAGGCATTCACCTTTGAGAACCACCCCTATGCTTCCCTCTTATCGTCCGTCTACGTCATTCGATCTTTCGTTAGATGTATCTACGTAATTCGATCGTTCATTAGATGATTGGATTTAGTTCAACTATTGATTTCAATTGTGTACTCCCTTAGCCAGGTAGCAAGATATTTACCCTTGGTTCCTAGGGAATTGATCCAACGACCCTCATGGACTAAGGTTTCTTATGGGCATAAGGAATTTCTCCTCAATTGTACTTTGATTATTGTGATGGTTAGATAACAAGAAACTCTATGTGTCATCCTTGTAGTGGGGAGTCAGTCAATTGAATGAAGATCATGATAATATGTATTTAGGTCAACAAAGCCTTCAGAATATTTCAACTTCTGTTTACTTGTATTAAATGCCTTATGTAATATGGCATCACAATTCAAACTTGGGACTTTGTTACCAAGGAAGAGTATATAAAACTCCTTAGTGCAAGGTTTTGGGTAACTAAGTGGTAAGGTAGAGAAAAGTGTTCCTTTCTTAATTATGGCATAACAACTCAAACTTGGAATTTTTCGTTAAGGAATAGTAGATATTTTTTCTGAATATATATATGGTTTTCTTCATAATTTTTAACTTTTGTTTCATTCATAGTTTGTTAATATCGTACTTTTATTTCTTCCATCTCTCTCCAATATGTGGAGGAAAAAAATTTTCCACTTCAGCAATGCAAATATCTACCAAAAAAAGGTATATTGTAGAATAAAATACTTAGTTGACTCAGAAGAACACAATTTCTCAATGATCACTTACTAGAAACCACATAGAAATTCTTGAAAATCATTTTGTTTTTCTTTTCCTTTGGATGATAGTATGTGCATGTCCAAAGTTTCATTAAGCTTAAGCATTACGACAGGAACAAGTTTGGGCCAGGAAATATAACACACCATAAACTTTGGGCCAGGAAATATAACACACCATAAAAATTTTCAACAAGATTAAGTACATCCTTCAAGATTTGAAGTATAATTGATAGGATATGTGGTAAATTTGACTGTTTTATTATGGGTTTCTCCATTGCTGAACAGTGTAAAAATTCAAATATTCTCCCAAGGGTCTATGTAGTTGTGTCTTTAACATGAATATTTCCATCTTCACAACATTGAGAAAAAAATTTGAGAGCAACATTCACAAGAGGATTAAGCTTATCAAGTGATTGACCCTCCATTATTGTTGTGCTTATGAGTTTTATTTTGTGTTGTTTTGAATCCACGGTTATAAATTTCCTGCATATCCCAATGTACATATAACTTGTAACACCCCTAGTTTTATGTTTATTTCAAAGTTAGACATTTGAACTTTAATCCAAAGGGGAGTGGACCCCAATGGACAAGTATTTTGTGGATGTAATCAAATATTTAATTTCGAAAAAAAAATAAAATAATTCTGTGCAGATTGACCAAAATGAGAATTATGAGATCACTTGCTAAATCCATGAGGATGGAAAGAGGAAAATATTTTCCCCCAAAAAAATCTTTCAAAAATCCTTGAAAGAATTTATTTCCAAATTAGATTTTGAGGAAATTCTAGTTTCCCCAATGATGTGGAGAGTAGTTGAGAAGAGGTAAAAATCTGGGAAAATTAGAAAGCATCTTTAAAAATCCCTAAATAAGGGAAGCCTAGGCAAACAGGAAGAAAAGCATCCTGATATTCTAGACGCAGAATTAGAAACAGGCTTTGGGGAGAAAAAGCTTAAATGAGCTATTCCTGAACAAATTAGGGGTTGGTATGTTCCAGGATATGATCTCAGCTCGGGGGTGAGTTCTGGAGATAGAGGAACTGTAAGGTTGGGAGGTTGGTCAATTGCAGAAGTGGTATGTTCATAAAATTACTATGAATGGATAAAACTTTGTTTGAAATAATGGTTAAGGGTTATAGAGGTTGATTTAGATTAAATTTTTGAAGTGTCATTCCTTACATTTACAGAACTGTTTAGAAGAAATGAATCCTCTCAATCCTGTATAGTTGTAGGAATAGAAATTAGGGGGAAAAATCATCTAGAATCTCTAAACCTGCTAAGGGTTTAAATATGGAGATTTATTCTACTCCCATAAGCCATTAAGGCTGTACCATATATATATATATATATATATATATATATATATATAATGAAAGTTATCTCTGTAGTTGTACAGTTATATATATGTATGAATTAATAAAAGTTAGGTTCATACATAAATAAATAAATAAATAAATAAATAAATAAATAAATTGTGCCATTAAACAATATTGATGAGCATGCGATATTGTAACTCTCTGCCTCAAGAGGAAAATAATCTATGGAAGAATTACTTTTCTGTTGCACCATATAATTCTATAAGACAGAAAGGTTATGTAGCACAAATTAATTTAACAAAATAGAAGTGACAAGCTAATTTAAGTACAGAATTATAAACTGTGTGAGTTAAATTCCATTTAGTGATTTGAATCGGAAATGTAAACAAAAGGAAATTTCAATGTAAATAGATCCATTTCTATGCTATTGTGCACGATTAAAGTTTTATAAGAGAAAGATAGATGTCATTGATATGTCCATGATGGTAAAATTCATTATTATATTCTGGAAAAATATGATAATCGAAGACCATACTGATACATAAACTTATGTTATTTGAAGTTAAATGATAATTGCAGATTTATAACATGTTATCTGGATGTGTCTTGATGGGTGAACATTAATATGGGTGGAACACTAAATTAAACTCTAACCCTCATTAAGGGCATATCCAGCAGAAAGAGAAGAACTATTAGAAACATCTTTCTGTATAAAAAAAGAAGGGGTGAATTTATTAATCAGTTGTAGGAATGAAATCGGAGATACAATTCTATATACCATACGAAAAGCATTAATGTTTATTTTCTGTGTGTATATACATGTTAACTAGAACCTGATACCTATGCTAGTAGAAGTATTCAAAAATTTTGTAGATAAACGAGAGAGTATCCAGAGACAAGAATAGAAATATAATGAAGAATAGACTAACGCACTAGAAAAAATTCTACATCCATATCAGACTTCATTTTAATAGTTGCAAATTACCGTCTATTGAAACCTCAAAGTTATTGAGCATACGCAGACCATAGCATTTTTGAAAATTAGTGTAGATCTATTCGGGAGAAACTAAACGAATAGGTGCTGATAATAGATAATCCAGGAGTAAAATAAATCTACCATATCATACTGGGAAAAAATCAACCATTGGAAAACTATATCAGGGTCAAATAAAATCGACCATAAAATGCTCAGGGCTGTGAAGGCCAGTCAAAACAAAATGAAAATTAAACAAATCCAATCAGGGAAGAATCTCCCAAGTAACAAGTGTAAACTTTTACATGATTAATCACAAAATCGTTCAACGAAATAAATAGAAACGTCTCCGATTTTCATAAACACCATCGCAGTGATACCACAAATCCCTGGTATATAAAAAAAAATCATGGATCGTTACCGACCTAGACAAATATGTGTATGTTAACATATGGGTATTGCAGATGGTTAATCCATATGAAAGATCAAACGTATCGAATGAATACTTACCTATAGACAAAAAAAGTGTGTATGATGGAAACTGAGTTAGAATAACCAAACCAGAACGAATTTAATTAGTTCTACACCATCAAGAAATTCTGAAGGGAAATTATATATAGACCTTCCTACACGACAGGGTTGGAAAGGTTGGTTCAACCACGACGTACATCGGTAACGAAGAATGAAACTAGTAGTAAACAAATAAACGGCAAATTGGGACAGAGAAGTATGGATACCTTGGGGAACGAAACACCACCATGAAAGATCCTCCTCGCTTCAGAAATGCCGAAGCCTGTAAAATGTATTACAAGAACAAACTATATAAATACAAGAATCTCTCTCTTAGCCTCTTAATTCAATAATCTACATACATAGGAAAATAGAAAAAAAAATGATGTGGGACGAACGAATATCCCCGAGGGAAAATTGGGAAGATATCTCTGAGGCGAATGCATGGTCGAGCTGAGGTAAATCTGCTTATGGCGAATACCCACGAGGGCGTCAAACGACCTCTTGACGCTATGAGAGTGCAGAGAGGGATAAACATTTCAGTTTGAAAATGATGAAGAGGGGAGTAATACTGCTCCGGAAGACTCCACGGTTAAAAACTCAGAAAATTCAAAACCCTAACAAGGTATGACCCTACACTTGTCCATATCGTGAGTAATCTATTGGGGATCGAGGTGTAAGGCAGAGCCGAGATGTTAGGTTAACTCTCACCACAGCTGGAATGTACTGAGGATCACATCATTTAATTGGTTTTAAACATTCCAGTACGAGAATTTAATAATTCGGATCTCAGATAATCTACTTCTCACATCACCACGATAAACAAAAACTGAATCACACCCAATACTACGAATTCAATGCTAAACATTCAATGGCATGGTACCCCATTTCTACGAGCAAATCGAGAGTTATAAATGGTGGACTCTTAGTACCACGTAAACATTTCAGTGTTGGCCACGCAACCAGTAGAGGACTAGAGAAAAATTCAAGGCAATGCCTCCATGATGTGATATAAGGCTATCATTGAATTATACGTGATAACTTGTATGTTACGTTGGGTATGATGAACGAAGTTATAAATGTTATACAATTGAAATAGGGGTATTCGCATAATACAAAAAATGACAACCGAAGATATAACTTTTAGTTTATAGAAGAAATTATATATATATATATATATGTATAGAGGAAGGAAAAAAAAATGGGTTCATGTATCTCAATGCCAAGAAAACAAAAATCTGAGATGCTCTTACTAAGGTAGTATGTATTAATTGTGGAACAATAGTGATGAGAAATTTCTTATAGTTAAAAATATTACCAAAAAAAAAAAAAAAATTATATTTAGGTATGGAGAGACATTACAAATGGTATCAGAGCCAGGTTACATAAACTAGGCTTTTGTTGTTGTGCTCACTATTGTTGTGTACTCATCGTATAAATTCATTTTTTGAAAAAGAATTTGTTTTTTTGTTTTACTCATATGTGTTGTTCATTGTACAGTGCTACTGAAACAGTAAATTCAAATGGCTGGAAGTGATGAGATTTATGTTGATCTGCATGATGAAGATAATACACTAGATCCTAACGCTCCGGTGATGGCTATGTTGCACAGTTTGCAACGAGAGATGGTTGAGCTGAGAAGCCAAAATGATAGATTGCCATTAGCCAGTGAGGAGCAAGAAAAGCTCATCAAAGAATTAACTTCACGGAAGAGCCAAGAAGGTGAAGGTTCCGGAAAGAGGAATAATGATGAGTCTGAGGATGATGATGTTGTTAGGCATCAATATAAGTAGAAAAAGGAATTACAGGGGGGATTCCGAAAGATCAAACCTCCCTTCTATGATGGGGAGAAGGAGGAAGATGCTGAGGCCTGGTTGTTGAACATGATTAAGTATTTCCATGTCTATGAATACGAAAGCAAGCTGAAGGCCAGATTAGCTGTCTACCAGCTACAAGGTAAGGCTACCTTGTGGTGGGAGGAGACAAAAATGATTCATGCCATTGATGAAAATACAGTTGCTTGAAAATATTTTCAGGTTAAGTTTAAAAACCGCTATTTAAATGAACATTATTATGATTATAAAGCAAAGGAATTTCATGAGCTTAGACTAGAACAACTTACTATTGATGAGTTTGTCACCAATTTTACAAATCTGCTGAGATATGTCCCTTACATTAGGGAAGAGAAAGCCAAGGTACAAAGGTTTTTGAACTGTTTTCCTGTTGTATACAAAGAGAAAATCAAGTTTGATAACCCAAAAACTATGGACGAAGTGGTGAGAAAAGCTAGATTATGTTACTAGCAGTTCAAAGGAAAAAATGAACATGGAAAAAGCTGGGTAAATAAGAGTGAATTCAAAGGGAAGAAATAGAAACCAGCTTATTTGAAGAACTTTGGCAGGGATCATCAGCGGAAGAAATTTAACGAACTCAAAGAAAGTCAAAATGCTTAGTCCCAAGTGGGTTCAAAACAACTAGAAGGATAAAATAAGAAGGAAGGAGTAGTTAAGAGGTGAGAACCGCTGAAATGTTGGGGTTGTAGAGAACCCCATCTATTGAGGAATTGTCCACACTGAAATATTCAGATGATTATGAGAGATAGAGAAGCTACAACAGTAAATGATATGGCCAGAAATATACCCTCCATCAGTGCAGCCTTGGAGAACCGGTAAGCAGAACACCAAGCTATCATGGTTGAGATGGAAGGTAAGATTGCTGACCAATATGTTACTATTTTAATTGATCTCGGTGCTTCTTTGAGTTACATTAGTCCGCAAGTGGTAGAAAAATTGAGTCTCAAACTGGAAAATTTTCAGAAATCTTGGTTGGTCCAGTTAGCCACTGGCACCAAAAGGAAAGTAACTCATAAGTTACCTCAAACATCAATTAAATTAAATGATTTTTAGACAGAAGTGAATTTAAACATTCCGCCCTTAGGTTCATATGACTTGCTGATAGGAATGGACTGGTTGGAAAAGAGAAAGGTTATGATGAACTGTTGGGATAAAAATCTGCATTTCATAGATGAAGAAGGGAAATATTTTATTCTAAAGGGAAAACCAAAACCCATCTCTATAAGAAAAATATCAGCACTGCAATTAAAAAGAACAGCTATGAAAGGATATCAAGTATATGCAGTACATGTTGATGAAATAGAACAGCAACCTGAAGAAAACCTGCTAGATCAATTTCCAGTGGTGAGAGAGTTTAAGGAAGTTTTTCCAGATGAGATTCCCCATCTCCCCCCCAAAAGAGAGATTGAATTTTCAATCGATCTGGTGCGTGGAGCAACACCTGTTTCCCGAGCCCCTTATCAAATGAGCCCCCCTAAACTCATGGAGCTGAAAATGAAATTGCAAGAATTTTTGGATAAGGGTTATATCAAACCGAGTGTGTCTCATTGGGGAGCACCGGTGGTGTTCGTGAAAAATAAGGATGGAACCTTTAGAATGTGCATTGACTATCATCAACTGAATAAGTTGAGAATTAAAAACAGATACCCTTTGCCTCGAATTGATGATATTTTTATCAGGTAAGAGGAGCTTCAGTATTTTCTAAGATTGATCTAAGGACTGGTTACAACCAGCTCAGAATTAAGGAGGAAGACATTAGCAAATCAACTTTTCAAACCCGGTATGGACACTACAAATTTGTAGTCCTACCCTTCGGTTTGAAAAATGCCCCTACCACCTTTATGTGCTTAATGAACAGTGTGTTAAACAAGTACTTGGATAAATTTGTACTGGTGTTCATAGATGATATTTTAGTTTACTCAAAAAGTGAGGAGGAACACAAAGAACACTTGAGGATATTGTTTCAATGGTGAGGAGGAGCACAAAGAACACTTGAGGATATTGTTGCAAACATTAAAATAAAACCATTTGTATGCCAAATTCAGTAAATGTGAATTCTATAAGGACAAGATCCAATACTTGGGTAATATTATTTTTGAACAAGGGTTGGCTATTGACCCGAAAAAGATAAAGGCTATTAGAGAATGGTTGGTGCCAAATGATGTTTCAACAGTGAGATCGTTTATGGGGATTGCATGTTACTATCGCAGATTTGTGGAAAGATTTTCTGCGATAGCATACCCCATTACCTCACTACAAAGAAAAGGTGTCAAATTTAGGTGGACTGATAAATGCCAAAATAGTTTTGAACAATTAAAATTAAAACTCGCTACAGCCCCCATATTGAAAATTGCAGATCCTGATAGAGAATTTTTTTGTATGTACGGATGCCTGTAGAGAGGGGTTGGGAGGAGTCTTGTTGCAGGAAAATTTAGTTATTGCATATGAGTCTAGGAAACTGAAGGCACATGAACAAAACTATAGTGAATATGATTTGGAATTGGCTGCTGTAATTCATGCTTTGAAAATGTGGCGACACTATCTCCTTGGAAAAAAATTTACATTGATGACTGATCATATTAGTATTAAATATTTCTTTTCCCAGACTGATTTGAATGCTAGACAAGCCAGATGGATGTCTTTTCTGAGTGAATTTGATATGGACATAAAACATATCAGAGGGAAAGAAAATAAAATTGCTGATGCCTTGATCATAAATGCTTGTCAAAATATAAACAACATTGGAAGTAGTGTCCAGTTTGATTTAGAAGATTTAGTGAAAAAGGTAGCAGACTGGGATCCAAATTATGAGAACTTACAAGTGAAAATACTAAAGAAGGAGATGGCTGAATACACTCAAAACAAAAAAGGGCTAATCTTCTACAAAAATAGATTGTATGTCCCTAATGTTAAAACTTTGAAAAAGGAAATCCTAGATGAATATCACAAATAGCCGTATGCAGGGCATCCTGGATATCAGAAAATGTTAATAGGTTTGAAAAAGAAGTTGTTTTGGCCAGGAATGAAAAGAGATGTAGAAGAATATTTAGCTAGATGCATGGAATGTCAGCTAGTTAAAGTTGAGCATCAGCATCCTGCTGGTCTTTTAAACCCTTTGCCGATTTCAGAATGGAAATGGGACACAGTTTCTATAGATTTCATAACAGGGCTACCGAAAACCAAATACCAACACGACTCAGTGATGGTGGTAGTAGACACTTTAATAAAATCTGCACACTTCATACCTGTGAGATCTACTTTTGGGACAACCCAAGTAGCAAATGTATTCCTGAAAGAAGTAGTAAGGCTTCATGGGGTCCCAAAGATGATTGTTTCAGACAGAGATGCTAAGTTCACAACAGCCTTTTGGAGAGGTCTGTTTGGGGGCATGAGCACTAAGTTGAATTTTAGTATTGCCTATCACCCTCAGACCGATGGTCAGACAGAGAGAATTAATCAGATTTTGGAGGATATGCTGAGAATGTATGTGATGGATAGGCCATCAAAATGGGAAGACTACTTGCATTTAGCTGAATTTGCCTATAATAACAACTACCAATCCTATATTAAAATGAGTCCGTTCGAGGCACTCTATGGAAGGAAATGTCGTACTCTTTTGAGCTGGAGCCAACCTGAGGATAAGCTAATGTTGGGACCAGATGCTTTACAAGAGATGGAAAGAATTGTTAAACAAATACAAAGAAACATCAAGGCAGCACAGGATCACCAGAAAAAATATGATGATAAGAAGAGGGTACATCGAGAATTTAAGGTGGGGGAACATGTGTATATGTGTATTAAACCCAAAAAGAGCACACTTTATGCTGGAAGTTGTGCAAAATTGGCTCCTAGATATTATGGTCCTTTTGAAGTGTTAGAAAGGGTGGGACCAGTGGCTTACAAGCTGGCTTTACTGCCCCATGTTAGAGTTCATGATGTGTTTCATATTTCATTATTAAAAAGATATGTACATGATGCTTCTCACATACTTGATTGGAATGTGATATAGGTGGAACCAGACGGGGAGTTCCTTCCAGAACCACTTCAAATATTGGAGCGGGAAGAAATTGAATTGAGGAATCGGGCGGTAGCAAGAGTAAAGGTGTAGTGGAAGCACTTTATTGCTGAAGAACATACCTGGGAAAGAGAAGCTGAAATGATGGAAAAATATCCATTTTTTTTTGGAAAAAAATAAAATGAACTCTAGTAGTTAAATATCAACACCGAGGATGGTGTTTGCTTTCAGAGGGGGAATATGTAACACCCCTAGTTTTATGTTTATTTCAAAGTTAGACATTTGAAATTTAATCCAAAGGGGAGTGGACCCCAATGGACAAGTATTTTTTGGATGTAATTAAATATTTAATTTTGAAAAAAAATTAAATAATTATGTGCATATTGACCAAAATGAGAATTATGAGATCACTTGCTAAATCCATGAGGATGGAAAGAGGCAAATATTTTCCCAAAAAAAAATATTTCAAAAATCCTTGAAAGAATTTATTTCCAAATTAGATTTTGAGGAAATTCTAGTTTCCCCAATGATGTGGAGAGTAGTTGGGAAGAGGTAAAAAGCTGGGAAAAATAGAAAGCAACTTTAAAAATCCCGAAATAAGGGAAGCCTAGGCAAACAGGAAGAAAAACATCCTGATATTCTCGACGCAGAATTAGAAACAGGCTTTGGGGAGAAAAAGCTTAAATGAGCTATTCTTGAACAAATTAGGGGTTGTTCTGTTCTAGGGGATGATCTTAGCTCGGGGGTGAGTTCTAGAGACAGAGGAACTCTAAGGTTGGGAGGTTGGTCAATTGCGTAAGTGGTATGTTCATAAAATTACTATGAATGGATAAAAGTTTGTTTGCAATAATGGTTAAGGGTTATAGAGGTTGATTTAGATTAAATTTCTGAAGTGTCAGTCCTTACATTTACAGAACTGTTTATAAGAAATGAATCCTCTCAATTCTATATAGTTGTAGGAATAGAAATTAGGGGGAAAAATCGTCCAGAATCTCTAAACCTGCTAAGGGTTTAAATCTGGAGATTTATTCTACTCCCATAAGCCATTAAAGTTGTACCATATATATATATATATATATATATATATATATATACTGAAAGTTATCTCTGTAGGTGTACAGTTATATCTATGTATGAATTAAGAAAATTTAGGTTCATACAAAAAGAAAAAATAAATAAATAAATAAATTGTGCCATTAAACAATGTTGATGAGCATGTGCTATTGTAACTCTCTGCCTCAAGAGGAACATAATCTATGGAAGAATTACTTTTTTGTTGCACCATATAATTCTATAAGACAGAAAATTTATGTAGCATAGATTAATTTAACAAAATAGAAGTGACAAGCTAATTTAAGTACAGAATTATAAATTGTGTGAGTTAAATTCCATTTAGTGATTTGAATCGGAAATGTAAACAAAAGGAAATTTCAATCTAAATAGATCCATTTCTATGCTATTGTGCACGACTAAAGTTTTATAAGAGAAAGATAGATGTCATTGATATGTCCATGCTGGTAAAATTCATTATTATATTTTGGAAAAATATGATAACCAAAGACCATACTGATACATAAACTTCTGTTATCTGAAGTAAAATGATAATTGCAGATTTATAACATGTTATCTAGATGTGTCCTGACAGGTGAACATTAATATGGGTGGAACACTAAATTAAACTCTAACCCTCATTAAGGGCATATCCAGCAGAAAGAGAAGAACTATTAGAAACATCTTTCTGTATAAAAAAAGAAGGGGTGAATTTATTAATCAGTTGTAGGAATGAAATCAGAGATACAATTCTATATATCGTACGAAAAGCATTAATGTTTATTTTCTGTGTGTATATACATGTTAACTGGAACCTGATACCTATGCTAGTAGAAGTATTCAAAAACTTTGTAGATAAACGAGAGAGTATCCATAGATAGGAACATAAATATAATGAAGAATAGACTAACGCACTGGAAAAAATTCTACATCCATATCAGAATTCATTTTAATAGTTGCAAATTACCGTCTACTGAAACCCTTGAAGTTATTGAGCATATGCAGACCATAGAATTTTTGAAAATTATTGTAGATCTATTCGGGAAAAACTAAATGAGTAGGTGCTAATAATAGATAGTCCAGGAGTAAAATAGATATACCATATCATACTGGGAAAAAATCAACCATTGCCAATCTATATCAGGGTCGAATAAAATCAACCATAAAATGCTCAGGGCCACGAAGGGGCCAGTCAAAACAAAATGAAAATTAAAAAAATCCAATCAGGGAAGAATCTCCCAAGTAACAAGTGAAAAATTTTACACGATTAACCATGAAATCATTCAACGAAATAAATTGAAACGTCTCTGATTTTCATAAACACCATCGCAGTGATACCACGAATCCCTGGTATATAAAAAAAAATCGTGGATCATTACCGACCTGGACACATATGTGTATGTTAACATATGGGTATTGCAGATGGTTAATCCATATCAAAGATCAAATGTATCAAACGAATACTTACCTGTAGACAACAAAAGTGTGTACGATGGAAACTGAGTTAGAATAACCAAACCAGAACGAATTTAATTAGTTCTACAGCATCGAGAACTTTTGAAGGGAAATTATATATCGACCTTCCTACACGACAGGGTTGGAAAGTTTGGTTCAACCAGTGCGTACATCAGTAACGAAGAATGAAACTAGTAGTAAGCAAATAAATGGAAAATTGGGATAGAGAAGTATGGATACCTTGGGGAACGAAACACCACCATGAAAAATCCTCCTCGCTTCAGAAATGTCGAAGCCTGTAAAATGTATTACAAGACCAAACTGTATAAATACAAGAATCGCTCTCTCAGCCTCTGAATTCAACAATCTACATACATAGGAAAATAGAAAAAAAAATGATGTGGGACGAACGAATATCCCCGAGGGAAAATTTGGAAGATACCTTACAGGCGAATGCATGGACGAGACGAGGTAAATCTGCTTACGGCGAATACCCACCAGGGCATCAAACGACCTGTTGAATCCATGAGAGTGCAGAGAGGGATAAACATTTCAGTTCGAAAATGACGAAGAGGGGAGCAATACTGCTCCGGAAGACTCCACGGTTAAAAACTCAGAAATTTCAAAACCCTAACAAGGTATGACCCTACACTTGTCCATATCGTGAGTAATCTGTTGGGGATTGAGGTTTAAGGCAGAGCCGAGACGTTAAGTTAACTCTCACCACAGCTGGAATGTACTGAGGATCACATCATTTAATTGGTTTTAAACATTCCAGTACGAGAATTTAATAATTCGGATCTCAGATAATCTACTTCTCACATCACCACGATAAACAAAAACTGAATCATACCCAATACCATGAATTCAATGCTAAAAATTCAATGGCATGGTAACCCATTGCTACGAGAAAATCGAGAGTTATAAATGGTGGACTCTTAGTACCACGTAAACATTTCAGTGTTGGCCACGCAACCAGTAGAGGACTAGAGAAAAAGTCGAGGCAATGCCTCCATGATGTGATATAGGGCTATCATGAAATTATATGTGATAACTTGTATGCTACGTTGGGTATGGTGAACGAAGTTATAAAGGTTATACAATTGAAATAGGTGTATTCGCATAATACGAAAAATGACAACCGAAGATATGACTTATAGTCTATCGAAGAAATTATATATATATATATATATATATATAGAGAGAGAGAGAGAGAGAGAGAGAGAGAGAGGAAGGAAAAAAAAAGGGGTTCATGTATCTCAATGCCAAGAAAACAAAAATCTGAGATGCTCTTACTAAGGTAGTATGTATTAATTGTGGAACAATAGTGATGAGAAATTTCTTATAGTTAAAAATATTACCAAAATAAAAAAAAAAAATTATATTTAGGTATGGAGAGACATTACATAACTATCTTACTTAACTATTATACAACTTGAAATCATATCTCTCAAAATGATCCAGGATGTTGTGGATAGGATAATGATTGTATGTGCCTATAAATAAGGGTTTTGTGGTTTTTTATTTATGGGCAGGTTTTTATGGTTTTTGTTTATGGCTAAGAACTAGACTCAATTTTTTTTTTCATATACATAATTATTATGATTTAATGCTAGATTCTTTGTCTCTCATTGTAAATATCCATGGTATGGACTATTTTTCTTAGGTTATGGAACATTATATTTCGAGTTTTCGGTTTTTAGTGACCATATGTTAACATATGGGTATTACGAATGGTTAATCCATATCAAAGATCAAATGTATCGAACGAATACTTACTGTAGACAACAAAAGTGTGTACGATGAAGCGGGGTTAGAATAACCAAACCCGAACGAATTTAATTAGTTCTACGACATCGAGAACTTTTGAAGGGAAATTATGTCGACCTTCCTACACGACGAGGTTGGAAAGTTCGGTTCAACTTGATCCGTACATCGATGTGAAGAATGGAAACTGGTAAGTTAGCAAATCAAATGGAAAATTGGGATAGAGAAGTATATGGATACCTTGAGACGAAACACCACCATGAAAAAATCCTCCTCGCCCGGAAGTAACCGAGCACAGCCAAATGTATTACAAGACCAAACTATATAAATACAAGAATCGCTCTCTCTGACCTACGAATTCAACAATCTACATACATAGGAAAATAGAAAAAAAAATGATGTGGGACGAACGAATGTTCGAAGGAAAATTTGGAAGATACCTTAGAGCGGAATGCATGGACGAGACGGGGTAAATCAACACGGCGAATACCCACGAGGGCATCAAACGACTTTATTGAATCCATGAGGGTACGAGAGAGGGATAAACATTCCGGTTCGAAAATGACGAAGAGGTATCCTTTGCTCGGAAGACTCCACGGTTAAAAACTCGGAAATTTCAAAACCCTAACAAGGTATGACCCTACACTTGTCATATCGTGAGTAATACGGTGGGGATTGAGGTTTAAGGCGAGCCGAGACGTTAGGGTTAACTCTCACCACGGTGGAATGTCTTGGGGATCACATCATTTAATTGGTTTTAAACATTCCCGGTACGAGAATTTAATAATTCGGATCTCGGATAATCTACTTCTCACACCACCACGATAAACAAAAACTAGAAAATCATACCCAGCCACCATGAATTCAATGCTAAACATTTCAATGGCATGGTAACCCATTACTACGAGAAAATCGAGAGTTGTAAATGGTGGACTCTTGGTACCAGCAACATTTCGGTGTTGGCCACGCAACCGATAGAGGACTAGAGAAAAAGTCGAGGCAATGCCTCCATGATGTGATATAGGGCTATCATGAAATTATATGTGATAACTTACATATGCTACGTTGGGTATGGTGAACAAAGTTATAAAGGTTATACAATTGAAATAGGTGTATTCGCATAATACGAAAAATGACAACCGAAGATATGACTTATAGTCTATCGAAGAAATTATATATATATATATATATATATATATATATATATATATATATATATATATATATATATATATATATATATATATATATATATAGATATATATATATATAGAGAGAGAGAGAGAGAGAGAGAGAGAGAGAAAAAAAAAGGGGTTCATGTATCTCAGTAAAGAAAACAAAAAATAAAGGATATACTAAGGTAGTATGTATTAATTGTGGAACAATAGTGATGAGAAATTTCTTATAGTTAAAAATATTACCAAAATAAAAAAAAAAATTATATTTAGGTATGGAGAGACATTACATAACTATCTTACTTAACTATTATACAACTTGAAATCATATCTCTCAAAATGATCCAGGATGTTGTGGATAGGATAATGATTGTATGTGCCTATAAATAAGGGTTTTGTGGTTTTTATTTGTAGGGCGAGGTTTTATGGTTTTTTGTTTATGTTAAGAACTAGACTCAATTTTTTTTTTTTCATATACATAATTATTATGATTTAATTATAGATTCTTTGTCTCTTTGTAAATATCCATGGTATGGAATATTTTTCTTAGGTTATGGAACATTATATTAGTTTTCGGTTTTATTGACCCGATGGTTTACCGAACGGTTGTAGGAAGAAACAATCTGAGATGTTCTCCAACATACTTTTTGGTTTCCCAATTTAATTTAATTTCCTAAATATATTTCTAAACCTCTTGTTCTTATAGGAAACAATATTGAAGAAAGAAATAGAAATTTATAACTAAATGAAAGACTAAATGAAACACACACAAAAAGTAAACACATGAATTTACGTGGTAAAACCTTGATAAGTGTCAAGGAAAACTCCACGGGACAAGGAATTGGAAACTCTATTAATAAAGAATGATTCTCCACATTTTACAAGCCTCTTGGGCCATCCAATTTTAACTTTGGGCTATTTCGTTATTCTAACTTCATTTTTTTATACAACCAACTAATATGAAATAGTAAATTTTGCACAAAATTACATTGTTACATTTGTTGTCATATTTAGTAAACTCCACCTTGACAACAATTTTCATAACCCCTTGCCCATGCCCCATTCATCATCTCTTCTGTAAGCCAAGAGCGAGACACAATCTTAGCTTCTCTACGTAACTAGCTTCATGAATATATTTTCATGGTTTTCCTGTGTGCAAACCTTCTTGGCCAATTACTTTGTCTCCTTCGATTACATGTCTTACAAAGTGATACCTTACATCGATGTGCCAACCCGATCTTCTTGTGATAGGTTGGATTTCGCAGCCAAATGAATAGCACTATGTTGTCTAGAAGCCATTAAATTTCTCTGCGTCCTTCCAATCTCATCAAACGCATAACCATATTTCCTCTTTACGAGGCATACGAAGCATCTATATACTGCAGCACACAATAACGAATGGCTATTTGTCTTGAAACGACATCAGTGGAATTGCTCACATAAAGTAAAAACATAACCTCTAGTAGACCTCCTTTTTCCAAATCACATAATAAACATCCACATATCCATGAGTGAACCTTGGACCATCAAAGTTGATCTGATGGTCACTTGTACCTCTCAAATATCGGCTTCCCATTACTACTGGCAATGTACTTCCTGCTGGTTTCCATGAACACTGGCGACAACTCCAACTACATGTGAAATGTACATTCTTGTAGATACCATTGCATACATTAAGTTTCCTACCATTTTCATATGGTACACAAGGCGTATCTTCTTTTCTTCATTAGTTCTAGGACTTAAATCCGAAGAAAGCTTAAATGGAAGCTAATGGAACATTAACGGGTTTCACATTGTTCATCTTGAAATTTTCAAGTACTTTCTCCACATACTTTGTTGTGATAACCAAAGCTTACCATGTTACTGTCCTCATATGTATCTCCATACCCAATATATGTTTTTAAAACTCCAGATCCTTCATATCAAACATCCTAGAAGTGAGCCTTTAACTGTTGATTTCTTCCATGTTTTTCTTGCAATAAGCATATTGTCAACATAGAACACGAAGATAATGAATATGCCATTGAAAATTTTCAAGTATACACAATGATCATATATACGATAAAATTTTGGCTCACCATGAAGGAATCAAACTTCTTATACCATTGCACCAGGCGACTTCCTCGAGGCCATACTATGGTTTCCTAAGCTTGCAAACCTAATCTTCTATTGCGACCTTTATTACAAAACCTTCCACCTTTAATCCATATATATCTCTTCATCCAAATCACCATGAAGAAAGGTTGTTTTAACATCTAACTATTATAAATCAAGGTAAAGTAAAACGGTTAGTGCTAACAAAGTACGAATAGAAACAAGTTTATCTCTTGATGAAAAAATATCATGAAAAATCAATACCTTCAACTTTGAGAATACCCTTTTGTAACTAGTCTTGTCTTATACCTCTCTATACTTCCATCAACTTTTATTTTCAACTTGAGAACCCATTTGCACCCAACAACACTTCTCCCTTCAAGAAGTTCTACAAGATCCCGGATATTGTTCTTGGCTAGGAATCCATTTATTCCTCCGCAGCCTTTTTCCATATGTCGCTATCGCATCATCTACTATTCCCAGTAACAAGAAGGTTCCCCATCTTCGTGTCCCGATCTGAAAGATGAGCGAATCTTCATACCTTTTAGGTGATTTTCTTTCCCACTTGTAGTCCTTCTTGAGTGACTCGTTGCTGAATTGATTCACCATTCTCCCTACTTCCTTTGCTTCTTCATTTCATCAAACGTCTCTCCTTCCTTTCGACTTTCTCTGAAGTTTAGTCTCCAATTGAATTTTCTGATTTGGCGATACCTATTCCTATTGAAATTTTCCAACATATGATTTTAGAAGAGAATATTCATCAAATGTTACATCTCTACTAATGACTACATTAAGTGAAGAAGGATCACAACTATTTCCTTTCTTTGCATAATCATACCCCACAAAGACACAACATTTCGATTTTGGATCTAACTTTGAATGCGAGTTTCTGAGAATAAGAACTTAGACATCACAACCAAAAATCTTCAATTGCAAATAATCACAAGGCGGCGACCAAATTCTTTAGGAATTTTACGAGTTTATTAGCCAGAAGGAGATCCGTTAACTAAATAACAAACGGTAGATACTCCTTCTGCCCACAACTCCTTTGTAGGTTAATTGTTGATCATGCTTGTGGATATCTTTCCATAAGAGTCTGATTCATCCGTTCAATAATGCCAATTTTGCGAGGTATAAAACGACGTTTTGTGTCTAACAATCCCTTCATCCTTACAAAATTGTTCAAATTCTAAATAAGTAAATTCTTATGCATTGTCGGTTTATTAAACATTTAAATGATTTTCCTATTTTCTTTTCCACCATTTTTAAATTGTTTAAAAACATTAAATACATCGACTTTATTTTTCAACATATCGTCCGACTTTACGGAAGGAAATAATCAATAAATGTTAATAAATATAACACACCTCCATAAAACGAAGGAGATGGTCACGGATCGGAATGAATGTAGTCTAAAATATGTTTACTATTATGATTTCAGGTCTTGAACCTTTTTTTACATTGTTTTCCAAAGCACACAATATTTACAAAATATGACTTCAAGGATTTAAAATCAAAGAAGCAACTTGTGGTTCATTAGTAGCTAAAGACCTTTCTCACTCATGTGACCCAACTCTTGATGCCATAGACAAGAAACGTATTAAAAAACTTACGATACAATTTTTCTTCACTAACTTGAGTGCTTCCTTTGTGTACATAGATTTGACCTTTCAGCCTTCATAAAAACCAAGGCTCCTTTTAAGACTTTCGGCCTCCATTCGACACCTTAAATTTATACCCATTCAAATCCAAAACTCCCAACGAAATCAAGTTTTTCTTTAGTTCGGTACATGCCTAACATTGAATCAATGTTTTAAACGTATCAATACATACATTTAAATTTTACATTACCAATCCCAACATTCGACAAGATGCATTGTTTCCATGAATACAGAACTACCATTACGGTTCATGTAGAGTAAACCAACTTCGGTGCGGACTCATGATGAGAAGCACCAGGATTCTAATAGCCGATTTTCAGCATCTTGGGAAGGTACAAATAGGAGAGCTTCAGCAGTTGTAAACACGATAAACCATGCTGAATCAACCTCATTTTCTTCCTTGTTGTGGTTTTCCGACTCCTTCCATTTCCAACAATATTTCTTGAGGTGTTCCATTTTGTTGTGGTAATGCTTTTCCTTTGCACTTCTTGCTTCCTTTGACTATGATGCGGAAGAACCCCTTGCTTTATTCCCTCTTTCCTTTGATCGACCTGCGGCTACCATGGCTTCTAGTGTAGATGTCTCAATACTAGATTTCCTTCGTACTTCTTCGGATAATAGAGCACCACGATTGATTCAAAATTCAAAAGATCAACATTGCTCAAATTTAATGAGTTACGAAGTGGTCATGACTCGGAAAAAATAACACAACAAGGTTATCGCCTTGTCTTCTTCTGCATTTTAAGTTAATGTCCCAAACCATTTTGAAAATAAATTATGTTAAAAACATTTAAATTTTTTAACTTTTGTACCCTCCTTCATCGAGAAAGTACAGCACAATTGTCTTTTCAAATAAATTCTATTTGTCAATGATTTAGTCATATACAAGGTTTCAGTTTTCCCAACCCTTCGTTGCATGCTCTCTTCACAATATTAAACGAGAACTTCATCGCAGAAACCATAACCTAATGGTGCGAGGGCTCGGGCATCCATGTCCTCCTAGTCCGAATATGTCATTATTGCATGTTTTTTTTCTTTACCCCGTCTAATGCTTTGTGCAACACTTGTTGCACTGACCAAATCTAACTTTCAGTTTTCACAATGCGAAATTGTTCTTCCCGATGAACTTATCCCTCAAACATTGAATTTTTCATTTTATTTGTTCTTCCTACTATGGATTTCTAGTTTTCTCCAATTTTTTCAAACTAGGTTTAAAAAATATGTTTCCCCTTTCTTGCTAGGGTTTCGGTTTCCTTTTTACGCTAAATCAATATGAGACCTTTATTAACAAACAATATTCTAGTTTTCTCCCTTTTCCGCTAAATCAATCTGAGACCTTTATTAAAAAAAAAAATTCTTCCATAGGAACGGAAAAATAAATTCCTTCGTTCTTCATAGGGACGAGGAAAATAAATTCCTTCTACCAATCTATCCCCTCATATCAATGCATCTTAAAAATATATTTTTAAAAATTAAATTACTTTTTTGAAGGTAACGGAATCCTTCATAAAAATAAAAAAAGAAATAGCTTTAATTTGTCATAGTTTTGATGCAAGGAGAAAAAATTATTTGGAGAAAAATATGGTTAAATGAGAAAATTGTATCGAAATAGGTGGAACTGACATCAAAGGAGAAGATAAATGCCATGAAAGAAGAAAATCCTACACCTACTCCTTCAGGCGAAATTGGAACATTGTCAAAGGAGGAGAAGAGAAGTACGAAAGAAAATACTACACCTACTCATACGAAGCTGGAAAGCTTCTTGAAGGTATTTTTTGAAGGTAACGAGAATCCTTAATAAAAATTAACAAACAATATTCTAGTTTTATGTACTTTCTTAGCTAAATCAATCTGAGACCTTTATTAGCAAAAAATTTTCTTCTGAGAACAGAAAAATAAATTCATCAATTTCTTCCACAAGGAATAGAGAAAATAAATTCCTTTACGATCTATTCCTCTTTATCAATGCGATAATAAAAATATGTTTTTGGACGTAATTTTTTTTTTTGAAGGTAACAAAATCCTTCATAAAAATAAAAATACCTTTCAGGCAAGTCATAGTTTCGATGCAGGGAAAAGAAACTGAGAAAAATGGTTTGTGACTAACTCATCAAGGCGATTAAGGCTATCAAAGGAGGAAAAGTGAGTATTGAAAGAAGAAAAAGCACACCTACTCATGGCCACGTACCCTAAAGGTTTTTTAAAGGTAACAAAATCTATTCATAAAAATTAAATACCTTTAGAACGTTATTAGTTTCTATGGCTGATGTGTAAACTTTGCTTCATGGAACTTCTCTTTCTCAGCACTGGCAAACAGATTCACTGGTTTTGATAGTACCAATTTTATCTTCAAACCATATTTTTTATCCGGCATCTTTTTCTCGGCACTAATGCAAGGTGCTTAGAATTTTTACTGGCACAGATTTGCAACAATATCTTTGATGTGGGTTCACTAAGTTTCGATGAGAAAATTTCCTGCTAAACCATCTTTTTCCTCTAGTATACAATCAACTTGACTTTTCGTCTGTAGTTATGTAGTTTCGATGAGAAGGTATGACTTTTTTGCTTTGTTTGAATGGAAAACGGTGGGTTTCCTCATGGTGAGCCCTCTCTCCACTCGACAGTTTTTCCCCTCGGCTCTTATTGCAGCGGCCCTATTTCAAGTAGATCTTCTGCGGAAACATGAAAAATTCTCCTTGGTGCAATCCTCTCTAATAAGCAAGTAAGTTAAAAAAAGCAATGAATTTTTAATTTCATAGCGGTGGACATATGACAGATTTAAGAAAAAACAAATTTTTAAATTACATAGTAGGAGATAACCAATAGACATCTTGAAAATAGATACCAATTATTATTCTAGGAAACAATATTGATGAAAGAAATAGAATTTATAGCGGAATGAAGAAGTAGATTTAACACACACAAAGTAAACACATGAATTTATGTAAACCTTGACAAGGTGTCAAGGAAACCTCACGGGGCAAAGGATTGGAAACTCTATTAATTAAGAATGATTATCACATTTACAAATGCCTCTCAGAGCATCAATTTAACTAGGGTATTTCATTATTATAACTTCATTGCCATTCTTCAACCAACTAATAGGTAATAGTAAATTTACTAATTACATTATTTACAGTGGTTATATATTTTAACATCATGGTGTAGAAACATTGCTAAAGATATACACACTTAATGTTCTGAGGTCTACTATTCAATTTCATTAAACCTTGATATTCTCGTTCTTATTTCTTATGAAATAACACTTTTCTTCTCAAAAACCTTGAAAAAATAACTAATTTAAAAACTCTTGGTTGATTAGATAAGAAATTGGTAGAGTACTTATTAAGCCAGGTTATCCTACTTAATTACGATATTCTCAAGTATCCATCCTAAATCGGTTGTTGGCAATCTAATACTCTCAATATTCCATCTATAAGTGTATAAAATGGAACAAATATCTTTAATTTTATACATCTTAAAATGAACAAATCAAGTAAGTAATTTCATATGGTGATGGATTTATTTGGAAATAGTGATTTTTCAAATTTTTTTTATTCATATCTATGTATTTTTCAAATTTCGGGGAATGTCATCGGTTTGATAGCCAATTTATTTTTAAATGGAATATTTCGTTGTCTGTAATTAAGCCACCTACAAACATACTTGTGTTTGACTATATATTAGATTGTATTTTTTGGGTTGTTCTTTTCATTTAGATTGATTATAATTTTTGATGAGTTTATTTGCATATATTGAAAGCACTGATGCTACCTCATTTAGTCTGGGTTCAAATTTAAACAATGGAGTAGCTAATCTTTGTTGAGTCCTAGCATGTTTCCTCAAGGAAAATTTTTTAGATTGAAATCTAATCATGTTTCAGCTATTGTGTTTAAATTTTGTAATTGAAGTCCAACTATATTTAGGTTAAGTAGGTTTTGAAAATTGGTAATTCAAGTCCAATTATATTTCAATTATTGGGTTTGAAAATTTGTAATTGAATTCCCATTTATATTTAAATTATTCCTTAAAAATTAAACATAACACATTATCAAAAACACTAAAATTTTATTCTTTCTTCTCTACTATTTCTATGTTGTTTCATTTTACCAAAATGTTGTGCAATTACTAGATTATGCCATAAGGTATTCCTCTTTCAAAAAAACTCCTCCAATTGCCACTATGTACTAATTTTCACCGGAGTGGATGAAATGTTATACGATTGAAGATTTTAGGCCCTAGGATTAATATTTACTAATTAAGAGAAAAATAAGAGTTAAGACGATTAATGGGAGTTAAAGCAATCAAACAATTGTTTCTTGGTTAACCATTTCTTGATGGATTAACCAAAAAATATTTTCTAAAAGAGGATTTCTCTTACCGGGGGATTACTCTATTTGTTCATCAATCCTTTGATTCAAATCCTTACCATTATTTTTCTATTCGAGTAAATTGTGTAGAGAGCCTTTAGATGGTTTATGTTATCTGCACGATGCTAGTTTGAGATTGTGACTTTCACTTTAGCCATCGTCATTTCAAATTTTCTCCATCGTTGGACTTGAAGGTCTTTTGCATTCCCATTTATTACGAGATAGTGCTTTTCAAGGACATTTTATCTTGCCCATCCTCATGGCTTGTTAGCTGATGTCTGAATTGTAATTTTTATTATCTGAGTACGCATGCACACTGGTGTTACAATCCACATCGAGAAAGTTTAGTCGATTGCCCCAATTCAAATTCCTAGGTTCTACAATGGTTGGAGAGATGTGTCTACATACTATCTGGTGGTTGTTGTTCAAATTCCCATGTGTAATGAGATGGAGGTAAGATTAAAGCTAACCTCTTGTGTGCTCTTGTATTACAACATGGGTTCCTTTGGTCTCTGAACCTAGATTGTATCTAACAATGGGCATGTCTTGTTTTGTATTTTAGAAGAGAGGCCTAATCTTCCAAAACCTACCTGCGAACTAAATCTTATAAGTTATGATTATTACCTTTAAATTTCACTACTTCAATTACAATAATATGTGGAAATAAAAAGCCAGTTCACGATATTGTAGGAAAATAATTTTTGTGAGAGGTAGGGAACTTGAAAGTTATATATTAGTTAAGTGGTTCTCCTTTTTACAATGGAAATCGTCGAACATTTCTGAAAACCAAATAAAACTCGTTGTCGGAAAAACCTTTCGCCGGTATGAAATACTTCAATATTTTTTTGTTCATTATTCATCGAAGGGCTTGCAAATTTTTATATTCTCATGCTGCGAGGCACTTGTGAATTTGTATATAGTTAGAATTTGCACTTGCGGTTGGATTCTCCACAACAGCAAAGACCGGAAGGCTTATACATGCATGAGTTCATGCGAAATTTTTTCTTTCGTGATAAAAAACAATTATAGATCCTTATTTTAAAACGAGGTTTAGTTAAGGCTTATACGAAAGGAAAGGGATCAAAGCGTTGCGGGATGTCGAATTTTTAAGCTTATCTTTTAATATTTCGTGCTTCCAACGTTGAATTAATTGAGTTATTATTAATTAAGATAATTTTAATTAATATAAATAAAGAAATTAATATTATAAAGATTTTTATGATGGTTCTTATATTAGTTTTTCTATTTGAATTTTTTTATAATTAATATTCTACAGAAATTGTAGACAATAGGGTTGAGTTCGATTCCTGGTAAAAAAACACAACGATCATTAAAAAAAACATAGACAACTAAATAAGGGAAGGAAGGACTTTACAAATGTACTGCTCTTGACACACTCCACTTGATGATGGATCATGTTTCTAGTAAAACATTGAAATGTGTACGGTAAATCATTATCAAGATTGTTTCCAAATTAAATACATCTCTAACAAAAATCATATTTCTCTCTCTTCTTTAAACACAATAACACTAGATCATTTTGTGCCATTTTTTTGTTTGTGCATAAAATGATATTAGATATATAATGTATTAGTTTGTTATATAAAGAAAAGCTATAGTGGGGAAACCTTTGTTAATAGAGGTTTTCTAAGGGAAAGAAATCTAAACTAATAACAAAATTATATGATATTTCGATAAAACTGTAAGTGGAGATTAAATTAGAAAATTCAAATTACAAACAATTTATGAACAGCTTAGAAACATGGAGTTGTCTGTTTTTTTTTTTTATAGTTATTTAATTTTCAATATACTATGCTAAATAAATAAGGAGAAAAAAAATCAAAAATATAAAGTCAATGAAATCTATTGTATATCTAATATGAAGTGAAAAGTGTTGATTGATTCATTGAGAGTGATGGTAGACATTAGAGTTCATACTTGTTGTCATTAGCAACAAGGTTTTAATTTTTATATATGGGTTTGCATCTGTGGGACTGCCCAGGGATTAACTACTTTCAATGATATCTCTTCCCTCCATGAATAGACAACATCAAAATCAAAGACAAAAAACTTCTTATTCTTTCAAAGCCTAAATTTTTTTTTGATGACTTATTTTGAATGTAGCTTTAGTGATTACACTTTTTGAATAGAGATAATATAAAGGTGCTTGAATTACTGTTTAGGTTGTTATTGAAAAATTACTTGTATATTAACAAGTTCAAATATTATATGAGTCATGACACTCTTTCCACCAAAGCTAGAATAGCTAGCATATCTAACTTGGTATAATATTCTAAATGTTTGATGTTCCTCTAAAAGGAAAAAATTATAGAAGCTACTTATGAATCAATGTGGATTTTCATTTTCATTTGTCTCCTCTTTTTTTACACTTTGGCTAAAATGGGTTATGTCACTTGACTAGGGAAGTGTAGCTTATGTTCAATGGAATGTGGAAGTGTTCCTTCTCTTCATTGTTCTCTCATCCAATACACATTGAGAAGTGATGGTATGCATTTTTCTCTGTTTTGGTGATAAAACGGTAGATGCAATTAGTGTCCTTTTAATGGTTAAGGGTGTGTTTATGACTCATAGAGGATTCTTACAAGTGTGCCAAAATTTTGTTTATCTTGTTCAGATTATCAATGTTTCAATGCTTATTTTTACCATCTTTTTTTCTGCTTTAATTCAATAAAGTTGTGAAAAATGCACATATATGTTTATATATATGTGTGTGTGTGTGTGTATTTTAACAATGTGATATCTATTATGAAATGTTTGCATAGTTAATATGGATTGATCACAATCAATGTTTAACTATCATTTAATTTATATAATTTTATTAGTTATAAATATACTTGAAAACTTCAAATTAAATTTCAGCGATCATTATAATTAAAAATATATGATTTATTTAATATTTTTTTATTTAAATTTTAGATTTATTAAGTTAAAAAATATTGAAAAAAATCATCTCTTTATTCTCTAAGGTGAGATATTTTTTTTAATGAAACAAGTTCAAATATAGTACGAATTAAATATCTCATGTCTTACTCAATAATAGTAATTCATGGTAGTCGAGATATTTCATCCATTTCGGCTTGAATTTATTAAATATATCAAACATTGAGATAAATCAAATCTATCAAAATTCTAAAGATTACATTTTATAAATTTAGTACTTTTACCAAATGATAATGCAAATTTAGTTTTTTTATCAAACCATAATAGATTTATGTTGGTCGACATGACTATATCCATTTAACTTTAAACTTTATTAATTTTTTTTATAAATCAAATCTATTAAAATTTTAAAATTTATGTTTCTATAAATTTGTTCTCTTTTGATAATTAAAATCAAATGTTTTATTAGAGATCACATCTATTTAGATTTTAATGTCTATCTATCTAAAAATTTGATTATTTTTAATAATTAATAAGTTTGAAGTTAAAAATATGAGAAAATCAAACTAGGAGAAAAGCATAAAAACATTTGCATCTTAATAAATTTGATATCTCTTAACTCATAATAAGATATACACTAATTAAAATACAAATGATTTTAATAGTTTATTTTTAGTGTGAAATTATTTTTAATAATATATTTTTATAATATATGATTAGTTAGGTTCCCATGTTATATGTTAATTTTAGAAATATCAATTAAGTTTAAAAATATTAATATTGGGTAGTCTTCTAATTATATATTAATTTTTTATTTTTATTGATATAAAGGATTGTTTGTGCGTTTATTAAATTATTTATTTATATAATACAATATAGATTATTGGAGTAATTATTTGTTTTTATGTTATAATTTATATTATTTCAATAATTATTTATTTTAATATTATAATATAAAATCTTGGACGAGTTCCATCACCACCACGCTAATTTTCCTTTGGGTGCATTTAATTCCATCAAACCTTGGAGAGATTTAGCTAACCCCTATTAAACATAGTTTGTAAAGTGTGATACACAAACATATTGAACTTCATTTACCCTTCCCCCCTTCCAAAAACTAATCAACTAATTTTATTTTCATTGTGTTTCTTTCCTCAAACATAGATGAATAGCCTCATTTATGTAGAGTGTGGTACACGAACATATTTTTATCCAATGTCCAAGCCCTAGTGCTGAATAATAAAAAATATGTCAATGTAATCAAGGTTGGCAAGGATAATGAAGTGAAGAGATAAATGTGTTCGTTCTCATCCTTCGACTCCTTGGTTTTCCATTTTTATCTATGGGTTATGTTGGTCGATATATTTCCATTTTATTTATGATTTATGTTGACATATTGTCTTGCTTCATTTTTCATAGTTAGTTGTATGTCCATATATGTACAATTTGAAAGAGGAACATTATCTCCTATTGTTTATATCCTAAATCTTATTTTCTAATATTTAAAGAGGTAGAAGATTGGGAGTCCTAATATTGTCAAGTATATCTCGTTAGTGTGTTTAGCCAAAATATGTAATCCGATGACGGTATTTTGATAGGTATATAATACAAATATGGTGAAATTTTGCATCGATTTCTATCCCTCACTATTGTAAATTTTTTTACATTGAAATTTCGAACCTTAAACGATTGTCTTATGAGTACCCATTTTGGTTGGATGTGTTGTTGTATACAAGTTGATATATAAGTTGTTTCCTCGGTTGAAATTTTTGTGACAATTCCAATCCAATTTAATCAATCAAATGTTAAGGATGAGCTGTAAGGATTTAAGTACCATTCACATTGCATTATTCAAATCCCTTATCTATATATATTTGGTAGTGACCCTCTATATACGTAGCATTGATCATGTTGTATAACAAAAACCATAAGCCTCTGTCTTGATTGCATTGTCTTCCAGTAGAAACCACAACCTTCAATTTTTGTCAATATGATACACTTTTATTTGCAAATTAACTCCAATGTTCATATTATATTGCAATTATAATTGCGATCGTATTTACTAGCATGACAAAGTTTTCTTTTTTATGCTATCAAAGATCCATAAATGAGTTCATTTATCCATGGTTTACTATTCAGGTTAAGATAGGGCACTTGTTTCGTTCCAAGGAGGAAATGGGCACTTAGGCTAAGTATGTTGAAATATCAGCACTCATGTAAAAGTCTCAATTGTTTAATGGAAATTATAAAATTTTGAACCATTGTATAATAACTCCATTAATTAACACTCTTAAACAAAAAATTCTATAAATTTTATTTAGTATCAAATGTACAGATGGATTTACAAAAGTAACCAATTTTTGTACTATCTTGCTAAAGGAGATGCGATAATTTTTCAATTAGGATTGGTTATAACTTGAATTTTTGCTTTGAATATGATTGAAATTTGAGGCCCGATATTAAAAATAATGGGATGAAAACATTGTTATAATAATACCATTTAATAACATAATGTTTTTAGAAAAAAATTGGTAATTTTTATTTATATAAAAAGACAAATGCAAAAAATGATTAAATAAGTAGTAAATCACTATGTTTCATGCCACGACAAAAAAGAGTTTCCTAAAACAAAATAAGGTCATCCCACTTGTACAAGGTAGGATAATGACATACAAAAAAGTATATTTTCCTTTGTAAATTGTTGAAAATTTAAAAAAAAATTAGAAAAAAATAAAGCTTCCTTTGTAGACATATGTTTTCAAGCTATTAAAAAATTGCTCTTTACCAATTAAGATTTAATTTTTTTTTTATAGCAAGAGGAAGTTATGATTTGAAAGGGTTGAGAGAAAATATTGCACATTAAGATTTCATTTTAGTATGGTAATTTCCCTTTCTTGATAATTTATTGTCTTTTTCATTTGTTGTCAAAGAAGCATTAGTTAGTGTTATATGCTGTTATACAACGTTTTCCTTTGCAACATACGGGGCTGCAATTAATAGTTTTAATTTTATTAAGAAAACCATATCTATATATATATATATATATATATATATATATATATATATATATATATATATATATATATATATATATATATATATATATATATATATATATATATATATATATATATATATATATATATGAGGGCAGGTGCGGACAATAAATAGAAATATTGGGTTCATTGAGTCTAGTAATTGGAGTAAGTACAATCTAAATTCCTTAACAAATATCCATTAGAGGGAAAGTACGAAATTAAAAATTGGAGTAACTCCAATTCCAATACTTTTTATTTAAATTAATTTTTTAATGTGATATGCATAACATATACTATATATTACAAAAATATCTTAAATTGTGAGCATAAAGTTTAAGTATGTTTAGTAGCTTAATTAAGGCATGAAAGTAAGATGGGTGTATAATTTATTGCTATTATTTTTAGATCTTATACATTTCGCATATTTGCGTATACAAATACACTTATTTATAACTATTTTAAAATCATCAAAATATTTGTAACTATCAAAACCACATTTACTAATGTGCTTATTCCAGTTAATGACTGACATGGGAGGGGTGGATTCCTTGAACTTGGTTGAGTATGGTTTAGGTTGAATAAAAATGGTTAAAAGTGGTTAATGATGGTTGTTGATTGTTCAAAATGGTTGATGAGTGTTTATGAGGTTGACAAGAGGCTACTAATGATTCAACCTCTTATATGACCTTAAGGAAGTGGAACTGACAGAAACATGATAAACACACCTTACATAACACCAACAACCCCTCAAGGAGGTATGCCACCCTCCTAGACCCCTAAAAATTTAAAGGGGGCTGAATTTTTACCCTATTGAGCCTTAGTCGTAGGAATGTAAGGGAAAGGGAGCAGCTATATACCCTTATCCACAAGATTGAATTGTTAAGGTAGTGGTTATGGCCCCAAAAAACAATTTTTTATCTCCGTCTCCAAGAATTGTGCCATATTTTTAGCCCCTCAACCTAGTTCATTGCCTATAGCATCCTATAACTTTAGGAGAGGGTAAGTAACTAAAAAAAAATATACAGAATCAATCACATCATCGAAAAATCATCCGGACCCCACCCAACCATGACATGACTTTCATCAAACATGTCATAAACATTGCATCTACAGGCTAAATAGCATAATTAAACATGGGGGTCTAATAATTATCTAAGAATCACTAAGAATAATTTCTCCCTTAAATCATAATTTACAATACAATCCATTTGACCATAGATATCCATTGTATATTCATTTAGAGGAAAAAAAATAGATAGAGCCATACATCATCACTAATAAAATACAAGACTATAACCATCATAATAGAAACATAAATACGATGGAGATATCATAAATTAAATCCAAAAAATAGCCAGTTCATTTTCATATCGAATACAAATGGAATGAGCTCTTCAATTTTGAATGTAAAAACTAACCAGAGATGGGAATTCCATGTTCCACTCATATATGGATTGGCTTAGCCAAATCTACTTCAACCAATAATCCCTATGCCATATTCCAAGCATGAATATGCGAATTCAACCAAAAGAATTAACCAACGCATCCTGAGGCTAAACCACCTCACCCTAATAAAGAAACATGGCATAACCGACTTTACTATGATCTACCCCAATCACTAGGCCAACACAAGCATGGATATCACCAGATTATATCCACCTAAACCATGTGGAATTTTCTTGTCTTCTAGTTTATCAGGATTTACCGAAACCCACCGTCCAAATCAAGGGCCACTAGGCCTCAAATTGAGAGTAGACTACCACCTCTTGAGATTTACCACATTCCAAACCTGGATTACTAGGCCCTAAACTGAGGCAACAAGCAAACCGGTTCTATATTCATTTGAAGATCCACCTCACTCAGCTTCAAATCCATTCGGTAATCCATAGTAAACCAAAACTTGAGAACATTATAACACCATGGCTATATGGAAATGGAAGTACTAGGATGAATACATTGTTACACCTAGAAAAACCCCTACGAAGACAGGAAAAAAACACGTGAAATACCATGCATGTAAAATCTAGCAAGGAAATCATACATGAAAATCAGTGCCTAAAAAGAATCATGTTGTAGTTGCTTTATGCTTGCTCCTCCTTTCTTGATTCCTTCTTTTTCCTGCTTTCTTGCCTTACTTGCTCAAAATTCCAAAGTGATCCAAAAAATCTAAGTCTCCAAGAGTGAGAGAGAGAGGAAATAATGAGAGAGATCTAAAATTGAAATAAAAAAAGGTAGCAACTCATCCTTAGAAGCCTTTTTATAGAAGAGGCCTCTATTTTCTTCAATTTACATTATTTACTTCATTTCCCTCCTCATATGAAACCTTTGACCTTTCATCTCTCTTTTCTCCTAATTTCCATTATTTTCGTAAATAAATGTGCCAAAGATGTCATTTTTCTTCTCCAAATCTTTATCCTTTTTCCTTGCCAATTTCCTTAGCCATAATAAACCAAATGAACACCCCCTATGATTTTTCTCCCAACATTGAGCTTGGAATAAGTGGCCCATCAAACTTGGTTATTATTTTAAACTTTTATTACATGGGAATTTTACCAAGGTTGTTATAGAACCCTCCCCTTTGGGGGACACCATCCTCAGCGTTCAACCACACATATACCTCAACAAAACTTCTTAAAATAAACCATACTATCCATGGAGCTTTATAACATATCTCAATGCAATATTTATAATGATCACCCTATTGAAATGAAAACCAACATGACATCATAACAACATGACAACTATAATGGCATGGCACCATACTTCTTACTGGATATCTATAGCATATCTCATGGTGGTATTTACATCCATATACATATATACATACATTGAAACATCACATCAAACATATACCAAAACATCACTAAAACGATTGCCAAATATATACCGACATCACACCTAAACTACTTTGCCTCAACCAGAAAACAAGGAAGGATACATGGCTTGCATGTAATCCTCCATATCCCATGTAGCTTCAATGGGCCCAAAGCGATTCCATTTCACTTTAACTTTCTCTTTTTCTCGATTCTAGAGCATGAACACTTTTTTCCGCAATATATATTGAGGCTTTGGTAAGAATTCTCCATCGGGTTCCACCTACAATAAAAACCATTCAATCACATGATTAGCATATTAAACATAATTTTTAAGCAGTCATATATGAGAAACATCATTGAATTTCACTGTGGAAGGCAGTGCTAGTCGATCAACCCCTAGTCAGATCCTCTTAATGATCGTGAAGAGTCAACAAAACTTTGGTTCCAAATTGGCACATGATCCAATCTGCAAGGAGCTCTTCTTGGGCTTCATCTAGAAGTAAACATGTTCCCCAAACTGAAGCACCTTGAACAACTTATTCCTGCCTACGTAACTCTTTTTCATGTCTTGCATTGCTTTTGGGTTCTTCTTGATCACCTACATTTTTGTTCCATTTATACCAACATCTCTAGTCTAATAAGTACCCTCTTAACTGGATCATTCCAAGTGATGGGAGTGTTTCATCTCTACCCATACATAGCCTCAAATGGAATCATCCTCAATGACTCCTGTTACCCATTGTTGTAAGAGAACTCTACCAGTGGAAGCTATTCTTCCCACTTGCATTTTTGATGCATCACATACATCCGCAACATGACCTCTAGTATCCTGTTTACCCTCTCATTCTGTCAATGTGTTTGTAGATTATGATATGTGGTAGAGGAAAATGAAATGCACAAACATGCAAAAAACTCCTTCCAAAACTTGGAAGTGAGGTGAAATTTGCATCCCTATTAGACAGAATCTTCTTTGGGACACCATGAAATTTGGATAAACACCTGTGTTACATCACTAGCTGAGTATGTAGTCTTCATTTGTATGAAATGTGCAACCTATGTTACATTGTCCACAAAAACGATAATGGAATCATGTGGTTTAGATATCTTAGGAAAACCCGTGATAAACTGCATGGAAATTACCTCCCATTTCCAATATGGTATCTCGATCAGTTGTACCAGTCCACTTGGATGCTTACACTTGACCTTAACGATATGAAAATCCAAACATATGGCTAAAAACTCAGCCATATATCACCTTCTTGAGCTTAGTATTGTCTGGTACATATATCCTGCCTCTAAATATAACAAATCTATCCACTATGAGATGGTAATCCAAATCATTTACACGTGTACCTCTAATTGGACCACCTATACCTGTACTTGTACCTGTACCAACACATGTACCTGTACATGTACCAAAAATTGTACATGTACCTGTACCAACACTAACACTTGTACATGTACCAACACTTGTACATGTACCTATACTATGCTACAACCTATGCATAGTCTCCATATACCTGTGATCCTACTAACCTACATGGGAGATCGTATCCTGTAAGTCTGTCCCATAGGAGCTCATCATTGCTAAGTGATTTACTTGTACTCACCTACTAAGAGAATCTGTGACCCGATTTTCCTTTCCCTTGATGTACTTAATCTCGAATTCAAACTCGATGATTGTTCCTACCCATATACCCTGTCTAGAATTAAAATTTGGTTGGTCAAACAAGTACCTCAAACCATTATGGTCAGTAATCAATACAAACTTCCTACAAATAAGATAGTGCCTCCACATATTAAATGCATGAATGATCATTTCTAGCTGAAAATCATGTGTCAGGTAGTTCTTCTCATGTTCATTTAGCTTCCGTGACTCATAGCATACCACCTATCCTTCCTGCATAAGGACTCTATGAATGTAGAGTGTTGGCAATATGATGCAAAGTGTTGTCCTTGATGGCAACCCACTGAATGAAGATGAAGACATGCGACTGTTGACATGTGTTTTCTTTGATGGCAATTCACCTGATGAAGTTATTCTTGACTTGATGGACTTGGTAAATGATGTTTGTTAGCAATATGATGTTGAGTGTTGTCCTTGAAAGGCAACCCACTTGATGAAGATAATGGCAACTTACTGGATGAAGTTGTGCTTGATAGAATATGTCTTGTACAGAAGGCAATGAAGAAATAAATTCAGCATGTGCTAGATCTATGATGAAAAGAGTATGTCTCAAGGCATACGCGGATCTGTCTAAGGGAAGTCGCGTATGCATGCAGGAAACAACGTTCCAAGTCGCGTATGGGAAAAAGCGCTCATAAAGTGGGAAACCAGGGGTAACCACCATGGTATTGACCCATTGTATTGGGTAATGATTCGTCTATGTGACCCCGTCCAGGAATACCATCGGAAGTAATGTAGTTTTGGGCTCATGGTATTTTTTTGGCTCATGGTATTGAAAAAGGGGCCCGTGGTATTGAAGGCTCATGGTATTTTTTTGGCTCATGGTATTGAAAAAGGGGCCCGTGGTATTGAAAAAGGATAAACCTATATAAGGAGAAGAAATTCATTGTGCAAATCATGAGTGTGGGAGCAAGATGTCTGAGCTTGAATGAATACTTCTCTGTGAAGTATATCTGTATGGAAAGGGTAATGGTTTGAATGATAGATCTGAATGTATGATGCACCAATGATGAAGAAGGGGATCTAGATCTGAATTGTACTTGTATATGCTATATTTGTTTATGGAAGACTTAGATCTAAGATGAGGCGAACATCTGTCTGAAGTAAAAGGGTAAATCTGAACTGAATATCTGATCTGAAGAGATATGCTGCTATATAATGGTTGAAGATCTATACGCTAGTTCGCTGAAGGGGAAGCGCGTATGCGCAATGAAATTGTTCTGTAATATGTGCAGAAGTATACGCTGGTTTATGTAAACAGAAGCGCGTATATACGCAACATCAGTGAAAGGAAAGCGCGTATGCAAACTAGGGTTTGCTGAAGTCTGTGGTAAGAAATGTCTGATCTGTTCTGCTGGTTTACTGATATCTGTCAGTGAGTTATATGTATCTGTTTCATGGTTGACTGTGTTTAATAGTATGGAGTGGGTCCAGTCTGAAAGTATGATGAAACGTGGCCTGCAAGTGGTGTCCTAAAGGAAGCTTTGGATCCAGTGTGAAAATTGATGAAACGTGGTCCATAGAGGTGCTGAGGGTTGTAGCCTTCAGTCAGGGGTTGTAGCTCCCTTCCAGGTGAGGCTGGTAAACGAGAGCAGGGGGTCGTAGCTCCCTTCCAGGAGAGGCTGGTAAACGAGTCAGGGGGGTTGGAGCTCCCTTCCAGGAGAGGCTGGTAAACGAGCGCAGGTGGGTGCCTGCGTGCTGGTCAAGTCTGCGCCAGCACATATGTTGTAAGATGCTTTCTCTATAATAAAATATTGAAGGCTGAGCAACTGCAGCGGTGGTTTTCTCCCGATTTGGGTTTCCACCTAAAAATCCTGGTGTTCATGTGTGATGCTTTGTGTGATGACTTATTTTGTTCTTACTGCACATGTTTACTGTTTATTAAACATCCGATGAATGAATGATGGAATAATAGGAGTGAAGATTTAATGACATATCTAGATCTTTGTGTATACGCTAGTTTCATAAAGGGGATCCGCGTATATACGCTAGTTTACTGAAGGAAAGTAGCGTATGGGTTTTAAGGAATGAAAAAGTAAAAAGATTTGATTATGCAGTAAATACTGATTCACCCCCCCCCTCTCAGTATTTTTCCAACAATTGGTATCAGAGCTTCGTCCTTCTGCAGAAGCTTGATCGCTTGAAGGAGATCCGTCGCAATGGGAAGTCAAGAAGGAGTGATGTCTATAAATCCACCTCTATTCAATGGAAGCAATCTGATATTCTGGAAGGTATGAACAAAAGCATATCTGCAAAGTCTTGGTGCAGATGTATGGGCAATCGTGGAAGAAGGTTATCAATACCCGGCAAGTATTCCTACTGATGTTGCTGAAAGAAAGAAGTATGAAATCAATGCCAAAGCAGTGAATGTCTTATTAGGAAGCATGTATGAATCAAAATTTGCTAAAGTGATGCAGCTACATTCAGCAAAAGAAATATGGGACAAAATCATTCTAAGCTATGAAGGAGACACAAAGGTAAAAAGTGCAAAACTCCAAACTCTTAGAATTGAATATGAAAATTTCAAGATGCATAGTGATGAGAGTATTGCCCAATTCTTCTTACGTCTGGATGATATTGTAAATCGAATGAGAAATTTGGGTGAAACCATAACTGATACTACTTTGGTGGAAAAAGTCTTAAGATCCTTGACTTCAAAATTTGATTCTAAAGTTTCAGCTATTGAAGAAAGGCAAGATCTGTAAACTCTTACTATTGTTCAATTACATGGTATTCTGAATGATTTTGAAATGAGACAAGGAGGTCCGTCTCAAATCAAAGACGCTGCTTTTAAGGTATCTGCAAGAGGAAAAGAAAAGGAAGTTGTCAAAGAATCCAACTATATATCTGAAGAAGAAGAAGCGAATTTTGTGAGAAAGCTCCAACTAGGTACTGGAAGATTCAAAGGTAAGCTTCCCTTCAAATGTTTTGAGTGTGGAAAAGTTGGTCATTATGCTGCAAAATGTCCTTATAAAGAAACATCTGCTAAAGGAAAAGAAGTAGCAAGAAGGAATAAGAACCGATCTAGCTCTAAGAAAAGTTACTATACTAATGAAGACAGTGATGGGGCATCTGATAGTGAGGAAGAATGTGAAGAAGATCTTAGACTTCTCATGGCATTTGAACAAAAAGAAGAAAAGGATACTTTTATGGATGCTCTAGAGGAAAATGATTTTCTTGAAGAAAACAATCAACTCAAACTACGTTTAAAAGAATATAAAATTCTCTTAGAAGAACAGAAGATAATCAGAGAGACCATTGAAAACCAGTTTGAAGAAGCAAAGAAACACATTGAGAAATTAGAATGTGAAGTGGTAAGTCAAAGAAAAGAAGTTGAGAAAGTAAAGACTTTGAATCTTAGATTTACTAAAGGATCGGAAACCATAGATGAGATTATCAAGGTACAACGTTCTCCTCTTATAAAAACAGGTCTTGAATATACTGGGGAATCTTCCCAGACTTCAGCACCAAATTATCTGAAAGCAGCCACAGCTGGTTTACTACATTCAGCCACTCAGCAAAAGAACAAAGGATCTTTACAGGTAAAACATGATCATCTCAATTCAAGGAACACTAACAGGGAGATCTTTCAAAAGAGCTACGACCAACAGGTAAATTCAAATAAAGATTTCATGATCGCAGAAATTTCTACTTCAATGGACAATGTTTCTCATGTCACAATTTTGGTCATAAAGATGTTCAATGTGTTGCATATAAAACCATCATGACAAGAGAAGCAAGAAAGAAAAAGATGAATATTGAACCAAAGAAGAACACCTATAACAACTTTTCTCCTCTTCAAAACGAAGTTGAATGTACATATTGCAATAATTTTGGTCATGAAGAATCTGAATGCAGAAGCAAGATCCAGCCAAAAGAACATGCTCCCTCCAGCTCTAAAGTGTGGAAAAAGAAAGAACCGCCGGTTGAAAATTGTGGGATAGCGTTATTTGCAGAAGGTGAAGAGAATCAATGGTACATTGATAGTGGGTGCTCAAGACACATGATAGGTGACAAAAGCAAACTTCGTACTTATAATGCTCTAGAAAAGGAAAAGAAAGTTACATTTGGGAATGATACTCCTGCTGTAATTAAAGGAAAGGGGTCAGTATTTCTAAAAGAAAAAGTGAAGGCTAAAGATGTCATGTATGTGGATGGATTAAGGCATAACCTGTTAAGTGTTAGTCAAATGTGTGATCAAGGAACAGAAGTGGTCTTTAGTTCAAAAGGATGTGTGGTTCGTGATCTTGATACAGGTAAAATCATTATAAAAGGAAAAAGAAATCCAAGCAACCTGTATGTACTAAACGGCATAGATCAATGTTACTTGAGCAAGTCTTCAGAAAATTGGCTATGGCATAGAAGGCTGGGGCATCTGAGTTTCTCTCAAATCAACAAAGCAAGCAGACTTCAAGCTGTTCGTGATCTTCCCAAAGTCAATCTTCCAGAAAGTATCATATGCGAATCTTGTCAATTTGGTAAGCAGACCAGAGTACGATTTAATGCCAAAGAAGGATCATCAAGTAAGCCTCTTGAACTCATTCATACTGACATCTGTGGACCTATGAGGAAAAAGTCATTACGTGGGGAAGAATACTATATCTTATTTATTTATGACTACTCTAGAATGTGTTGGATCGGGTTCATTAAACACAAAGATCAAGCATTTGAAAAATTTCAGAGCTTCAAAGCATTGGTAGAAAATGAATTAGATCTAAAAATCAAGTGTCTTAGATTTGATCGAGGAGGAGAATATACATCAAATGAATTCTTTGAATTTTGTGAACAACATGGCATAAAAAGGCAGTTCTCTGTAGCAGGCACTCCACAACAAAATGGCGTAGCAGAAAGAATGAATAGAACAATTCAACAAATGGCTAGAGCTATGCTTGATGATTCTGGAACTCCTGACATGTTCTGGGGTGAAGCAGCACATACAACAACTAACATTCTCAACAAGGCTCATGTTCGGGTAAATAGTGACAAAACTCCATATGAACTCTGGTATGGTAATTCTCCATCTGTGAAGCATTTTAGAGTTTTTGGAAGTAAATTCTTTATCAAAAATAATGATGAAAAGCTTGTCAAGTTTGAACCTAGATCAGATGAAGGGATATTTCTTGGTTACTCATCTTCAAGCAAAGCATACAAATGTTACAATAAAAGGCTTCGAAATATTGTTGAATGTATTGATGTTGTTATTGATGAGTCTCCTGCAGCTCCTAAAGAAGAAAAAAAAACAACAAAAGAAGATGATAGTGACATATGACCTTCTACATCAAATGGAAATGATATAGACAGTGGATCCAATGAAGAACCTGAAAATGATCTATCTGAAAAAGGTCCATCCAGATATGTTCAAAAGAATCATCCTGAATCTCAAATTTTGGGAGACAAGGAATCAGGTGTACGAACAAGGAGAACTCTTGTGGGATCTTCTAGTCATCAGGCACTTCTATCCACAATTGAACCACACAATGTCAATGAAGCTAGAAAATATGAATGTTGGAATCATGCCATGGATGAAGAGCTTGATAAAATTGAAAAAAATGACACTTGGGAATTGGTACCAAGACCACGTGATAAAAATGTCATTGGAACTAAATGGATTTTCAAGAACAAGTTAAATGAGAATGGGGATGTTGTAAGAAACAAAGCTAGACTAGTTTGCAAAGGGTATACTCAACAAGAAGGTATAGACTTTGAAGAAACTTTTGCACCTGTAGCTAGACTTGAAGCCATAAGAATGTTTCTTGCTTTTTCAAGTTATCAACAAATCAAAGTTTATCAAATGGATGTTAAATCTGCTTTTCTCAATGGTGATCTAGAAGAAGAAGTATATATAGAACAACCGGAAGGATTCATTTTGGGCAATGATGAAAATCTTGTTTTTAGACTTAAAAAGGCTTTATATGGTCTCAAACAAGCTCCAAGGGCATGGTATTATCGTCTTGACAAATATCTTCATCAACAAGGATTTTCAAAGGGGTCTGCTGATAGCAATTTATACAAAAAAGTTGAAAATGATAAACTATTGATTGTGGTTGTATATGTTGATGATATCATTTTTGGGAGTAACGAAGAATCTATGAGTCAAAAATTTTCTTCTGTCATGCAGCAAGAATTTGAAATGTCCTTACTTGGGGAACTAACATTCTTTCTTGGCTTGAAAGTACATCAAACTATAGATGGTATATTCCTATCACAAGCAAAATATCTTAAGCAAATTCTGAAGAAGTATGGCATGGAAGAATGCAAACCTGTAAGTACACCAATGATAACCGGATGCAATCTCAGTTCTCATGATGATTCTCCCACGGTGAATCAACCAGAATACAGATCAATGATAGGGAGTCTACTTTATCTCACTAGGACTAGACCAGACATTATGCATGTTGTTGGGATTGTTGGACGATTCCAATCTAATCCAAAAGAGTCTCACCTTCAGGCTGTTAAAATAATTTTCAAATATCTACAAGGAACTCAAGACTTTGGTCTATGGTATCCAAAGAATGTTGATCTTACTCTTCATGCTTACACTGATGCAGATTGGGCTGGAAGTGTTGATGATTGGAAAAGCACTAGTGGTGGTGCATTGTATATGGGACCCCGGTTAGTATCTTGGTTCAGCAAGAAGCAAAATTCTATTTCTTTATCTACAGCAGAAGCAGAATATGTGGCTGCCGCATCTTGTTGCACTCAACTCCTTTGGATGATGCAAACCTTACAAGATTTTTAAATCAAATGTATACCTCCTGTCCCCATTAAGTGTGACAATACAAGTGCCATCAGTATTTCAAAGAATCCTGTTATGCATTCGAAGACCAAGCACATTCCCATCAAGTATCACTTCTTATGCGAACAAGTGCTTGAGAAAAAGGTGAAGTTGGAGTATGTTCCCTCCAAAGAACAAGTTGCTGATATCTTTACCAAACCTCTGCCCAGGGAAGCATTCGAGTATCTAAGACAAAAGCTGGGAGTGTTCTCTGCCAGTCAAAAGAAAAAATCTGCATAAATATAGAATATTTTATTGGATACGCGGGTTTCCTGAAACACATTCGCGTATATACGCGATTTCATGCACAGAAAACCGCGTATGTTTGATTGCTGACAATTTTCTATTTGGAGTCAGCTCTCTTCAGCACAGCTACAATGCTGTTTGGTATCTCTGATATTGTTTGGTATCTCTGGTGGTGTTCCAGTTTTCATAATTATATTTCTAATGTTTTGATAAAGATGCCTTGATGATTTGTTGGTGAAAGTGTTCAGGATGCACAAACTAAGGGGGAGCCTTAGTCATATGAAAAAAGTTGCTTAGATGCAAAGTTTCAGGGGGAGCATTAGCTTTGCTGAGTATAATGCATTGTTGGCACTATAATGGTTCTGAAATATGTTCTCTTTCTTGAGACTTTCTGGTGTTGGTTATGAAAAGTCATATTTGTATCTTGATGAAAAGGTCATGTTGAGACCCATGATGTAAACTTGTAATTTTCAGTCATGTAAAGACTTGTCAAAATTTGTAACCCCACTTGGTTGGGTAGCTGAGTCAAAATTTTGTAAACCCACTTGGTTGGGTAGCTGAGTTGAAATGTGTAAACCCACTTGGTTGGGTACTTGAGTCTTATATGTAAATCCACTTGTTTGGATATTTGATGTAAGTATGAGTCTTTGGTGATAGGACGTTCATAGAGTCATGTACTTCATTGGAAAACATGTTTGAAGATTCCACATGAACTCAGGGGAAGCTTGGCCACTTCAGTATATATCAGATCTGCAGAACGCTTCTTCCACATGCGGAGAAAAGGGGGAGAGTATGTTGGTTTTAATCCACCCTTTGCCCTTGATGTCAAAGGGGGAGAGTGACATGGTGTTTGAATGAAGAGAAAGAATGGTGTCAAAAATGGGGAATGTGACATGGTGTCCTTGTATTCTTAATGTACCTATATGTTGTGGTAACCAAACACCATTGTGGTTGCCATCAAGTCCAAAGGGGGAGATTGTTGGCAATATGATGCAGAGTGTTGTCCTTGATGGCAACCCACTGAATGAAGATGAAGACATGCGACTGTTGACATGTGTTGTCCTTGATGGAAATCCACCTGATGAAGGTATTCTTGACTTGATGGACTTGGTAATGGTGTTTGATAGCATCAAGTGTTGAGTGTTGTCCTTGAAGGGCAACCCACTTGATGAAGATAATGGCAACTTACTGGATGAAGTTGTGCTTGATAAAATATGTCTTGTACAGAAGGCAATGAAGAAAGGAATTCAGCATGTGCTAGATCTATGATGAAAAGAGTATGTCTCAAGGCATACGTGGATCTGTCTAAGGGAAGTCGCGTGTGCACGCGGGAAACAATGTTCCAAGTCGCGTATGGGCAAAAGCGCTCATAAAGTGGGAAACCAGGGGTAACCACCATGGTATTGACCCATTTTATTGGGTAATGATTCGTCTATGTGACCCCGTCCAGGAATACCATCGGAAGTAATGTAGTTTTGGGCTCATGGTATTGTTTTGGCTCATGGTATTGAAAAAGGGGCCCGTGGTATTGAAGGCTCATGGTATTGTTTTGGCTCATGGTATTGAAAAAGGGGCCCGTGGTATTGAAAAAAAAGATAAACCTATATAAGGAGAAGAAATTCATTGTGCAAATCATGAGTGTGGGAGCAAGATGTCTGAGCTTGAATGAATGGGAGTGCGAAGTATGTCTGTGGAACAGGGTAATGGTTTGAATAATAGATGCGGGTATGTATGGTCACCAATGATGAAGAAGGGGATCTAGTCTGAATTTGGCAGCACTGTCCCAGAATCACGCTGAAGACTTGGGTCCGGTGGGCGAACATCGTACGAGTAAAAGGGGTAAATACGGGCGGATATGATGGGAATGTCTTTCTTATATAATGGTTAAAAAGATCTGTCTGCCACGTTCGCCCGAAGAAGGCAGCCTGTCTGTGGCTTCGGCCCGAAAGCGCGTGTGCGCGGGGTGTGTACGAGAGGTATACGTTGGTTTGTGAACGGAAGCGCGTATATACGCGCGTGTGTGGGTGAGGAAAGCGTATGCAAGCTAGGGTTCTTTGAGCCAGTGGCTCCTTACGATTTGTTCTCTTGGTGGCATGGTCGAGAACAGGTTATGTATCTGTTTCATGGTTGATTGTGCTTAAAAGTATGGAAAGGGTCCAGTTTGAAAATATGATGAAATGTGGCCTGCAAGTGGTGTTCTATTGAAGTTGTTGGATCCGGTGTGAAAATTGATGAAACGTGGTCCAAGGTGGTGCTGAGGGTTGTAGCCTTCAGTCAGGGGGTTGTAGCTCCCTTCCAGGTGAGGCTGGTAAACGAGATCGGGGGGTCGTAGCTCCCTTCCAGGAGAGGCTGGTAAACGAGTCAGGGGGTTGGAGCTCCATTCCAGGAGAGGCTGGTAAACGAGCGCAGGTGGGTGCCTGCGTGCTGGTCAAGTCTGCGCCAGCACATATGTTGTAAGATGTTTTCTCTATAATAAAATATTGAAGGCTGAGCAACTGCAGCGGTGGTTTTCTCCCGACTTGAGACTTTTCGAAATCACCTTGGTGTTCTGTGATGCTTTTTGACATTGGTTCTAATGCTGCTCTTACTGAACATGTTTACTGTTTATTAAACATCTGATGAATGAATGATGGAATGATATAAGTGAATAATTAATGACTTAATTAGATCTCTGTGTATACGTGAGTTTCATAAAGGGTATCTGCATATATACGCGACTCTGTATCAGGAAAGTAGCGTATGGGTTTTAGAAGTAAGAAAAAGTAAAATTTTTGAATATGCAGTAAATACTGATTCACCCCCCCCCCCTCTCAGTATTTTTCCCAACAGTTATCTCTTGCAAGCATCTCTTCAGACTACAAATTCCTTTCCCGGATCTGTTATCTTACACATGGGAGCATGTGTCAATAATTTCTTGAGCTGCTCAAAACTAGCCTCACACTCCTCTATCAAATAAAAAATATTATCCTTCCTCTATAGTGATTTAATAGGATAATAAATCTATGAGAAGTTCCTCATGAACCTCTGATAGTGACCCTCCAATCCCATGAATGATCTCACATCATCTACATTCTTGGGAGCTACCAACACCATGATGGCCCTTATCTTCTTTAGATCTAGTGCAATTCCTTCCTTGGAGACAACATGTCCCAAGTAGTGTACCTCAGTTGTGAAGAAACTGCTTTTGTTGAGCTTAGAATACAACTGATTTTCCCTCAAAAACCTCAAAACTATTTCCAAATCCTCGGCATGGTATTCCTAATTTTTGGAATACACCAATATTTCATTAATGAAAATAATCACAAAATTGTCCAAATAAGGATGCAACACATTGTTCATCAAACACATAAATGTAGTTGAGGCATTAGTCAAATCGAATGGAACTACAACAAACTCACAATGCCCAAACCTGGTCCTGAATGTGGCCTTCTAGATGTCCCTCTCTTTAATGCGTACCTGATGAGAGCTCGATCTTAAATCAATCTTAGATAACACTATTCCATTTAGTTGGTCAAAAAAATCATCGATCCTTGGTAGTGGGTACCTAGTCTTGATGGTCACTATCAATGCATAGTCGAAGAGTGCCATTATTCTTATTCACAAACAACACCGATACGCACCATGGGGATGGACTCCGTCCAATGAGCCCTTTATCCAAAATTTCCTTCAAATTCAATGTTAAATCTACCAAATATGGTGTACTCATCCTGTAAGGTGCTTTTGACGCTGGAGTTTCCTTAGGAACCAAATTAATGGAAAATTATACCTCTCTATGTGGTGGAAACTTAGAAATCTCTACTAGAAATACATCCTAAAACTATTGCAAAACATGATACTTATTTAACACATATTCATCCTCACCTTCCTCGCCTTCCTCACTAGATATTATGAATAGAAAGTATCATGCATCCTTTCCTGCGACTCCGGTTGGCCTACATAGTTTTCACCATCCTAACCGATGTGGCTTTATTCTTTCCTTGTAAGACTCTTAGTTCCCCATTGTCATCCAAGCATTCAATATATCCTCTGAAGATGCAACCAATCCATACCAAATAGTATACTGTAGGAACCCAATGGAAATATGTTTAAGTGCACTGCTCTATGCATATCGTTTAACTCAAATGAAAACAATATTACCCAATGTTGAACTCCTTTCTTCGTACCTGTGGCCAACTGCAATAACGAAGATTGTGCATTAATTTCCTTATCCAAACCACATGTTTCCACCAGTCAGTACTAACATATATATAATTAGATCTAGGGTCAATAAAAATAGAATTAACTTAATCATAAACCTTACCATCCATATCAATAATAGAAGCCTGGTGATTTTCTTGTTTTTTTTCTATTGCTGCATAAATTTGAGAAATTCTCTACCCAAAATCCCCAATATTCTATGCCTCATTTGCATTGTATATGTTAGGCCTACCTCCCTGATTCAGTGGAAAATCTCTTTTAAGGTGCTCCTCACTGCATGTCCAACACTCCAACCATCCCATACCATTACCTCCATGTTGTTGTTGTGATTTTTGTTGTTGATATTGCCTACGTCCTTGTCCATCAGCATTAAAATTCTTTTGCAGTTCCAAACTTTCTTTCTCTTCTAAATTATAAGGCCTTGCTATCTTCGGTTTCCATATGAATTTACCTTTTACCTTCCCTCTCCATCCTTGTTGAGGCAGACTTAGCTTCCCAATGGCTTCCTCAAGTGACTGAGGATCATCATACTCAATTCGATCTTTGAATGGTAATGGAAAACCAATGTCCAATTGTTGAAATTTAGCATTCTCATCCTCCAGATATGGTACATACCTTAATATCTCCAATAAATTTTTCGTTTAATCCTCATCTATAATTGATCCCATCTTTAGCTCATAAAATTCTTTGGCCTTGCTGTCATAGTACCTCTATGACAAACATTTCTTCTTGAAAAGCCTACTGAACTCATGCCAAATTAAGTAATATGTCTTGATGTGTCTAACCCACTTCAAATATTCCCAGAAAATTTATGCCTTACATCTCAAGCTGAAGATAGGAATCCTATCCTTCATGTTATTTGAGTACTCATGCAACTCAAAGAACTTATTCATCCCAAGTATTCAAGCTTATACCTCTTCTAGTTTCTTCAATTCCCCATCAAAATTAGGTGACCTTTCTTTCATAAATTACATCATCATGTATCTTCTGTCACTCCTCCTATGAGGATGATATTGATGAGATCAGGATGTCTATTTGAACGACAACTAGAATGGTACTGTACTCGTCACCTCACTTATCGAGAGTGCCCAACAATCTGCCATCTCTCATTGTATTTGCTATATTTGATCTGTGTCTACTAGGAGACCTAATGCCATATGCCCCATTTCTTTTTTCCTCATGTCCATCACTAACCCATAGTGGCCCTTCTTTTTGTAAATCTGAGAAGATCTGGAGAAGTATTCCATTCACCTCTACTTGTTTCTCTTATTCTTATATGAGCTTCTCATTGTGTTCCTTAAAACTCCTTATTTTTTTCTTCAAGATTCTCAATGTGTTCTCCAAATCAGAGGAATTCCCAACATGCTACTCATATGGCTCATGGGGGGAGAAATTGTAGTCTACCATCTTTCTATCCATGTTGATAATTTTCCTACGATGTATAATATGTTAGCTAAACGAAATAACAATAAACCAACATAACTTACTGTAATTTGGGGAGGATACCTCCTGCAATATCAATCAATCAACGTAATACATGTATAGATATAATCATGAAATCATATAAATGTATAATTTATAGATATATAAACATATACATTTAATTCTATTTTGAGTCTAGTCATCCATGCATGACCATACTGAGTGCACACCAATGCAATCTTGACCACACATAACCATAAGCATGAATCATACATGAGAATAAGAAATATGTACCCTAGTGTGACTCACCAATACATATTCAAATAATATTACACAAGAAATCATACACAAGCATGACTCAAATGTGACCTAGCATGACAAAGAAACACATATACAACATGTAACCATATGTAAGAAAGAGTTCATGCACAATACATAAACAAGAAAAATACACAATCAGTCATACATTTGTGACAACATGTTGACAATAACATCATCAACACTTCCATGGTGACAAAACTGCAACCATGGCCAACAAAACACAGCTGCAACAAACACATACAACATAGGATGAAAATGCATAAGTAATCAACATAACACATGATCAACACACTACCCATCTAGTCTGAGAGTTGAACCATGCTCTAATAGCAATCTGTAACACCCTCTTCCAAAATCTACCCAAGTAACCAACCAACCGGGGTAAAAATTCTACTAATATGAGATTCAACCTCCTAGATTACCTTAAGGAAGTGGAACCAATGGAAACACGACAAACACACCCTACACAATACTAACAACACCTCTAGGAGGTAAACCACCCTCCCAGACCCATGAAACTTAAAGGGGGTATGGTTTTTGATCTTATTGATCCTTAACCACGTGCATGTAAGGGAAAGGGAGAGGCTAGATACCCTTAGCCTTGGTATTTCCTTGTTACGGTAGCAGTTTTAGCCCCAAAATTTATTTTTGTGCCTGCAGCTCCGAGATTTGTGCCACATTTTTAGCGCCTGAGCCTAGGTCAGTGCCCAAAAATTCTTGTAACTTCAAGAGAGGGTAAATAACATTAAAAAAATATATATAGAAGGAATCACATAATTAGGAACTCATCTAGACCCCTCCTAACCATGACAAAGATCTCGTAAAACATGTCACAAAAATTGCATATACATGTGTAAACAACATAATTCAACATGGGGGTCTAATACTTATCTGAGAATTTATAAGAATGATTGCTCCCTTAAATCATAAGTTGAAATAAAATCTATCTGACCACAGATACACTGTGTATTTATTTACAGCAGAAAACATAGATAGTTCCATACATCATCACTGATAAAGTACAAGCTTATAACCAACATAATAGCAACATAAATACCATTAATATATCATAAATGAAATCCACTAAATAACCTATGCATTTTCATACCAAATACCAAAGGAATGAGCTCTTCAATTTTCAATGTAAAGGCTAGCTGGAGATGGGACTTCTAAGTTCCACCCGACCATATATTGGTTGAGCCAAATCTACTTCAACCAATCACCCCCGTGCCTTATTCCAAGCATGAATGTGGGACTTCAACCGAAAGAACCAACTAGGGAATCCTGAGGCTAAACCAACTCATGCTCTTCAATAAACACGACATAACAAGATTTTTCATGATCTACCACACTCACTAGCCCAACATAAGTATGGATATAACCGTATTATCTTCACTTAAACTGTGTCGAATCTTCCTATCTCCTAGTCTTAGGCTTTATGACAAACCAAAGTCTGAATCAGGGGTCATAGGGCCCTAAATCAAGAAACCCTCTCTAGCCTTTATCACAACCCACAGTCCAAATCAAGGGTCAGTAGGTCTGAAATGGAGTGTAAACTACCATGACTCAGCCTTTACTGCAATCTAAACCTGGATTACTAGACCCTAAGCTGAGGCAAGAATTGAATGGTTCTATATTCATTGAGAGATCCACCTCACTCAGCTTAAAATCCATCTAGTAATCCATATAAACCAAAACATGAGTACCCCACCACACCATCTTTATACAGAAATGGCAAGGTTAGTTTGAATACACTGTCACGCCTAGAAAACCCAATTCCAAGACAACAAAGAAGGAAAATTAATACCATGCATGTTAAATATAGAAAGGAAATTATGCATGCAAATAAATACCTATAAAGAATCCTACTGTAGCTACTTCATTCCTTCTCCTCCTTGATTTCTTCCTCCTTTTTCCTGATGTCTTGCCTTGTTCAAAATTCCGAAGTGCTGCAAAAAACTCTAACTGTGCAAGAGTGTGTGAGAGAGAGGGACAGAGTAATGAGAGAGCTCCAAAACTTAACTAACAAAAGGTACCAACTAATCATAAGCATTTTTATATAAGAGGCCTCTATTTTCTTCATTTTCAACTATATCCTTCATTTTTCTCCTCACACACAACCTGTAAACTTTCATTTCCTTTTTCTCCTAATTTCCATTATTTTCATACATAAATGTGTCAAAAATTCCATTTTTCCTCTCTAAATACTTTTCCTTTGCCTTTTCCAATTTCGTTACTAATAATAAATGAAATGAATACCCCCTATGATGTTTTTCCCAACATTAAGCTTAGAGTAAGTGTCCCATCAACCATGGTAATTTTTTTTTCACTTTTATTACATGGGATTTTCACCACGGATGTTACACATGATTTGAAAAATTTGAAGATCCTCAACCATTGTTTCTTATCATAGATAATAGTTTCCCATATTGAAAATGGATGGACATGGTTGACCACGTTTAGTCATGGGGACGTTGGTTGACCATGGATGGAAATACGGAGTTTGAAGAGGATGGATTATTCAATTCTAAATATGGTTGAAGATAGGTGAGAGTGAGAGTGAGGGACAACGTTCAACAATATTTGACCATGTATCACCATGTGTGATTTTTCTTGCCATGTGTGACCACAATCGAGCTGGCGTAAATATAGATAACTATGATGAACATGTCGATGACTGTGTGTTTACACGGTCGATCAAGGCTGTCACCGTTTAAATATAAATGATTTTATTTGACCATGGCTACCTATAAAATCCATTTTGACTATGGATGACGATGTCTAAATATATTTACCATGGTTAAACACTAGTAACCATGTTGATAAAATAAATAATTATTGGAAATGGTTTCACCATATTACCACCATATTTGACCTTAGTTGACCATGGTTAACTATTTCTAAATAAATATGACTACATTAACAATGGTTGATTATGGCTAACTATGGTCAAAGTATGGGAGAATAAGGTTGATTAATGTTAAAATTTGATGACTATGTTTGACCATAGTTGATGAGGGTCAAAGAGGATGAACCATTGTTCATAATTTTCGTTGACAGCTAACCATGCTTAACACGATTTATGATGATTGATCATCATTAACAAAGGGTTAATAAGGATTAACAATAGGTGACCACAATAGGAGATTGGTGATAGGGATTAATAATGATTTTCAATCATGGAGACCTTAGTTGATAATGGTTGACCAATATAACCATGGTTGAAAATCCTCGGGCATGAGAACTCGGAAAAAAGATGAGTTTTTAAAAGTTGACTATGGTTGGCCAAAGATGACCATAGTTGTTCATGGTTACCAAGGTTCCCCATGGTTGACTATGAATAACATGAGGGACAATGAGGGACAATGAGTGACAATGAGTAACTATGACCATGTTTGAGTTCCTTTGATAATATTCAACCCTAATTGATCTTGGTTAAACATTGTTGAAGATTTTCAACATGTTGTTGACTCTGGGTGCACATGGTTAATCAAGGTTGGAAAATTTTACCTATACATGATTATGGTTGTGTTATAAATATGTTTTCATTGATGGAAAATGCAAAGAGTCAAAGGCTATAGAAAATGAATATGATTAAAGGTATCCATATGTTGTTAAGGAGTTGCTCATTGATGTCAAGTATTTATATGTTGCCGGAAAAGGTGTTGTTGGTCCAATCAAGATGTCACAAGTGATTCGAAATGGTGGCATATCCAAATCAAAGGTACTCCAATGGTAAAATAACATAAGATTGCAGGAAGATGGAATATCAACACATGTATGTTAAAGGTGTTGTAAAGCTCAAATGTTCCCAAGAATATTGGTGAACAATAGTGGTGGATCCCTTTGGAAAAGGTGAAATATATTTGGAGTAATTTCGTGTATGGAAAATCTCCTCAAATGTATTTGGGACACACTTAGATGTAAACATCTCTAAAATATATTTCCATTATTATGTGGAAGATAAAAAAAAAATCCTAGATTGAAATTTATGGCCATTCAAAGGGAGGACCCCAAAAAGTCAAATTTTAAGAGATAATAATGGTTGAAGGACACCTTGGTGTGTGCTAATTTTGAAATTTTCCAAAAGTGGCATAGAAAGTCGGTTCAACCACTAACAATATCTAGTAAATGTGGCTCTAACAATAACACCAAGAAAGCATTTATATTGGCCCGTGGTAGGACCCACTACACACATCATCCAGGTAGAAGGCTATCTCAGAAGGATAAAGAAGTGCACAAAAGGGTGCATCTAGGATGACAGAAGTGTGGGAAAACATGCCATAAAAAGGTGCAATAGAAGCATTTTTTATTGGTAACAAGTGGGACCATTATATAGCTTATCTCGGTGGGATTAGCATCGAAGAAATTAAATTATAACATTATGGAATGTGCTATATGATTATCCTCCAAGTGTAGTCAACAATTGTGGCACGCTTTATTATTCGTAGAGAGTTTAAGTGAAAGTGGTACCTAGTGCTAGCTCATCCCAATGGATGTATTATAGAAAGTTTCAATGAATGCGGATTGTGGAAGTCTGATATTATGCAACCACAACATAGAAGGTCATTCCATAGAAGGTTAAATGTGTATAACCCTCTTTTTCTTTTATCTTTCCTTACCCACTATCAACTACTCTGTGAATCTATGGAACAATATATGCATTTGAATAGAATGGAACCCCTTTTCCTCTAGGTATCCTAGTTATACCATGACCCGATAGAAGGTATGAGGGTATATTGATTCTATATTCATTTTTGCCAATATATCAAAGCGAACATATTGTTAAGCCTTTATTTTCTTATGATTATCTAATAGCATATCTTTGTTCAATTATAATGATACTTTGTCTCCCACATTGAATAGCTTCTCTATTTTATGTTGATCATGTCCGACCTTATATTTTTCCTGTGAATTTTTTAGTGTCTTCTCTAATTTTATATGAATTTTCATTATATTATAAAAGAAAAAACTTACATTAAGGCATATCTTCTAAGATACTCCTTCAATATTTACTATCCATATTCAATATCTGAATCGAAGTGTGAAAAATATCAAAAAAAGGATTTACATGGGGACTAAATAGTAGAAGTGTGAAAAACTACATTAGAAGAGTTTTGTATAAATACCATATTTTCATCACAGGTACTAAGATTATTTTAATTGTGAGCCCCCAAAATATGAACGAAAGTCATGTTGACTAATTTTTTCTTCCCATTTTCCTAAAGCTGCAAAGCCATATACCTCTTCAATTTGTCTCCATAATGTCCGAAAATGCAGTCCAAAATGAATTGAGAAATATTGTGTCCCTATCTAAAATGATTCTCTTTGATATTGAAAAGTGTGCTTAGACCTGTACAGAAAACAAGTTCATCGCTTCTTGGTTATTTATTGTTAGTTTACAACACATTGAGGCACACATCTTTCAAACCTAGGAACTGCCAAGAGTAGGTATTCATGTCCCTTACTCATTATCGATACGCATACAATAGATTACAAGGATTTTTTTTCCCAAAATAAAGTGGGTATTGGTAAGGGTATATATATAACTTTTTCCTTGTTACTAGGCTTTCTATTAAAAAAAATAATGCATCTTCTTATGAGAGTAGCTACCATTTTTGGTATATTGGTCCAATAGATATAGCTCTACAAGTTTTCCATTGTCTTCACTACACTAGCATGTCATACTATCTCAAAGGTGTGATCCTCTCTAATCGTTTGAGTCACTCACCTTTAAGAACATGTAACTTATCCATATTATAGAGTAACCTATCCTAGAGATGGTATTCAACTATTTTGTCACAATTATGCACATGAATCTAGCTTCACAACTATTGAAACACCTCCTTGAAGTCCTCACTCTCTCAATGTACCTCTTTATAAGAAGCATGATGACTTGCTCCATGTGCATACAAGTTTCCAAGGCTTTGATCTTTGCTGTGGGTGGCCTTGAAAGCGTTCCAGCCAAATTTTTTGTATTTACCTTCTTAGACTTCATCACCAAATGAAATTTGTTTAGAAACCCCACCCACTTGTAATGTTTGGTTTGTTGTAGATTATTGTTCACTTGGAAAATATATGGTACATGATCATATTTATGGATTTTTGTCTCATTTACCATTATATATTTTTTCCACTTCTTTGTAGCTTGCACCAAGGCATATTTCACATTTTGATAGGTAGGGTAGTTGACAATTTCCCCATGAAATAATTCAAAACGGTAGCATAGAAGACTTCATCCCTACATCAATATTGATCCCATAACATACCCATTAGCATCTCTATCCACTTTATATGGTTTTTTAAAGTTTAGTAACACTAGAAATGGTGCATGACTAATATTTTCATTTAATTCCTCACTGGACCTCTACTGACCCTTTCCCCACCAGAAGCTCTCACCACTTGAAATTATGGCATTAAGTGGTGTTTCTACCACTGAAAATGACACTATGAATTTCTTCGTGTACTTTGATACCACAACAAAATCCTTGACCTCCAAAACATTACCAGACATTGGTAACTTCATAATGACCTCATTATTGATACGATTTATCTTGAACTCTCCTCCAACAACCACATACCCAAAATACATGTAATACTATAGTGTAACCTCATGATACTTGATATTTTCCAAAATTTGGTGCATATTTAATGTCTCTATCACCTAAATGGAATGTGAGATGTACTCCTACTACGTACCATTGTAGGCTAGTATATCACCTAAATAAACAGTAGGAGTAGTGGAGCATTCCTCTGTCATGCTTCATATTTATTTAGCATTTTCCTAAAGAGGTATCCTATTATGGATTTGAGACATAGAAAAAATTGAATATTAGTATGGAAAATATGAACTCTCTATCTACAAAAATAAATCATAGGAATCTAAAATATATCATTATTTACTTGTACATAGGGAACTCATGCAATGAGATTTGTTTACATGAGAAATCAAGGACAAAAATGTTGGAAATATTGTCATTTATGGCAAAGGAGCACAAAGGAGCAGCACCAAAATTATCATTAAGGAAAAGGAGTAGAGAAGCAACAACAATAAGGCAAAAGAGAAGATCAGGAAATGATGCAGTGAGAAAGCATAAAAGAGAGCCATAAGAGAAACATAGAGGCAAGGAGTAGTAGAGAGCCAAGGAGAATAATTAGACCATCAATAAAGGGAAAGGAGAAGAGAGGAGAAGAATTAGAATCAAAGGAGCAAAGGTAGGAAAGGAAGTTAAGGAAACAAAGAAGAAAAGGAGAAGATTAGGAGTAGCAAATTGTTGTAAAGAGATAACAAAAATTATAGGAGTAGCATGCCAAAGAGGAAAAGGAAAATCATGAACAATTTGGGTTGAGTTGTATTGTTTTGCATTCAGAACAGTGGACAAGGGTGCGTGCAGTTCAACCGGTCGAGTCGGGTCATTTCTAGCGAAACGTGTGCAAAATAGTGTTCAGGAGAGCACAGGTAAATAGAAAATCGCATTTCGGCGTTGGAAGGAAATAAAATTTTGAAAATCGCAGTTGGAATATGTGTCAAGATGACATCGAAGATGCTGTGGATCCGACCCCTAAAATCACAATTAAATTATGATGACATGGCAAATTACGTGGTAGGTGATGTGGCAGATGATGTGGCAGGTGACGTGGCAATGACATGGCACCCTCGTTGGGACCCGAACCCTTATACCAAAAATTGCAAATCGCATCTCACAAGAGGTGATAATCTTGGATCGAAGAAAAGAAGCGATAGGAAAGTGCAATGGGAAATTGACATAATATAGGTGTGACCCCTTTGCATATCGCAGATGGGGGGTTTAGAAGGAATAGAGCAGTGGATAACAATGAAAAGCACTGAACTGCGATAAGAAGCCAGACGTGATGGAGTTCCAAAGCTAAATTATTGAGGATTTAAAGTCTGATGTGGGACCCATTCGCATACCGCACATCGATATTGATGATTCTTATATATATATGCTAATTCATTACAAGTTAGTTGTTTTAAGTTGTGATGCGATAAGAAGTGTGGTTTGCGATGCCATGAGATCACATATCGCATATGATAAGAGGAAACCTATTATTTCTATGAGCTAAATCTTCTGACATGAGATAAGGGGTGGATGTAATGTAACTTCAGATTTAAGTTGCAAAGGATTTTAAATCTAGAATAAGGCCTTTTTGTGGAGAAATCACATTGGAGGAGGAAAAGGAGGATTATAACATAAAATCTATGGAATGCCAAAATGCGATAGATGAGACCGGATGCGATATATTTCAGACGTAAATATTAATATATTTGAGATTGAGGGTTCTCTATGGATAGGCCTGTTTTATGAAGAAAAAATTGAATGCAAGCAAAAGACTCGGGCGTATAAAGAAAAATTTGAATGGGAGTAGACTCGGGTAAGACCTGACTCTAAGTGAAGAACGGTTTTATGCGGTTGCGGCAGTGAGTTAAAAGGAAAGGTTGAATGCAAGAGGAAAGACTCAGGCAAGTGACTCGATACTCATGCAACATTAGTGCAACTTCTCAATAACAAAAGTCTAAACATAGTAGAAGGAGACTCGGGTAAGTGACCCGACACATAGAAAAGGAGAAGGTCAAGGCTGAACGTTGCGGGCACGAGTAGAAGAGGTAGAGTCGGGCAAAAGAAGATATGGTGGCACTGATGGAAACATGCCAGCTAGGTCAAGTCAGGAAAAAAGGCAGTAATGCAACAAAATTAGAATATAGCAACAGAAACATAAAATTCAAAGGGACAACAAGCATAATAGGACAAACGCATAGCAAAGCTAATAAGTTGAAAGGGTTGAGTTGAAATATTTTGTATGAATGTAAATTTATTGATATATTTTATATTGTTTATGATACATAGGAAAGTCTCTAAGTAAAATCAAAACTCCATTTGATACTGAAATAAATGTATATATTATTATAGCATCTTGAATATGCTAAGTGAGGAAATGAGTGGGTGGAAGGCAAAGAGTCATGTCTATTCATTTCATATTCCCATATAGAATGAAATCAGCCATGAAGTTATCTCTATAAATGATGTTATTGTAATTTTCATAGTGAGGAAGAGAGCCATATAATTAGAGAGATCTGATAGAGATGTTGTGCAAATCAGGAGCTGATATGAAGCAGAAATGTAGGCTGAAAAGGCAGCAGTGAAGAAGGTGTAAAACATAGCTGATATCTAGGTAAATCAACATATGATTTTTATTGTAGAGTGAGGGAGTTGGGGCTTCCATATAAATTTGTAGCTTGATATATGTTCAATTGTAGTTGGTTGAGGTAGGAGCTTCCTGTGGGTTGTAGCCTATAGAAAATACATGGGAGTTGGTGCTTCTTTTTCAAGTTTGAGCTTGATAGATGGCCATTTGTAGCTAGTTGAGGTATGAGACTCTTGTGGGTTGTAGACTATAGAAAATAGATGGGATTTGTTTCTTCCTTGCAATTTGTAGCTTGCAAAAATTGAGGTATTATCCTCCCGTAGGTTTGAGCCTACATAAGATCAGCTTAGAGAGGGAGTTGGAGCTTGCCTTTGCATCACAAAAATAATAAGATGTGGTTTTCTCCCTTAAGCGTTTCCACTTATATCTGTTGTCTATGTGCATGATGATTATGTGTTTATGTATTGTGTTTAATCTGATTATCGTTTTTTTCACACATATTAAGTTTGTTGATTCATTATATATTAAGCTTCTTATGAAGCGGCGGTGTAAATAAGTTTAAAGAAAAGAGTTTTAAATGTCCATGAATGCATTAAAATGATTCACCATCCCTCTATGTTTAGTTAAGGGTTCATCAATTTTTATCATAGTCAGTTCCTTCAGTAACATTTTAAGAACTGAAAGGAGGTCCTAGGTCCCGAAAATGGCTAGCCTAGAAGGGTGCTCAACAAATAAAGCCCCATTGTTTACTGGCAAAAACTATGCTTTTTGGAAAATAAGAATGAGGACACACTTAATGTCTCTAGGAATAGAAGCTTGGGCTGTCGTGGATGAAAAATATGCACCAAATGATACTAACACTGAGGAAGAAGCCAAACAATTTTTTAGAGCTAATGCAAAATCAATGAGTGCACCCTTGGGCAGTCTAAGTGAGTCATAATTTATCAAAATAATGCATAGTAAGACCACCAAAGATATCTGGGATACTTTAGGAAACATTCATGAGGGAGATACAAAGGCAAAGATGGCCAAACTACAAGCACATAGAAATTAGTTTGAAAACTTAAAAATGAATGAAGATGAAGGTATAGCCACATTCTTCTTAGGCGTTGTAGAAGTTGTGAATATCATGATAGGCCTAGGAGAAGAAATTAAACAAAGTTTTGTAGTACAAAAACTATTGAGATCTCTACCACCTAGGTTCAATCCTAAGGTTTCTGCCATAGAAGAAACAACAAACTAGGAAACCTTGACTAGGAACCAATTACTTGGCAACCTAACATCATATGAGATGAGACTTCCTAAAGGGAAGTCATAGTTGAGTAAGGTTTCCTTTAAGGATGGCAAGTTCATAGAAGAGAAGGAAGGTACATGTTCATGCTTTGATGAAGAAGAAGGAAAATTTCTCAAAATATAGGATAGAGGCACAGGTAAGTACAAAGGTAAAATTCCTTTTAAGTGCTTTAGTTGTGGAAGAGTGGGGCACTATGATTCTAAATGTCCTCATAAGAAAATAGAGAATCAGTCAAAAGGGAAAGAAAAAATAAATTTCAGCAATAGGCAGAAAGGGAACAAATTTAATAGAATAACATTCTATGCTGAACAAGACAAAAATGCATCTAAGAGCTCATATGAACCCCCCAATGAAGAAGGAACATTAGAATTCGTTTTGATAGCCAAGGAAGAGCTTGAAAAGATTTCCTGGAATTTGAAGAAGAAGGTGAGGTAGATATTGAGGGGGAGTTGGTGAGTGCCCTAAAGGAAATAGATTTACTCAAGCTTAAGACTAGAAAATAGAAGGAAATCCTTATAAAACATGTAAAGGAAGAACCAAACTCTAAAGATTTTATTAAGTTGAAAATTGAACTAGAAGAAGTAAGGAAAGTAGAAGACATTCTGTTGCAAGAAATAAGAAAGAAATGTCAGGAATGTGGAAGATTGGAAGAAGAGGTGGTGAGTCGGAGAAAAAATTTGGAAAAGGCTCAAACTGATTTAACAATGAACATTCAATAATTAAAAGGTGTTGAACAATTGGACATGATATTAAATTCGCAAATATTTCCTCTTGTAAAAACCAGGATAGGATATAAAGGATAATCCAGCATGTTGAAGGTAGAGGGTAGGAAATATATTACATTTGTGAAAGTTGTCCTAAAAGAAAACGTTAAATCCCATTAACCTAAGAACAAGAATGTGGGAAACCCTTCAAATCCTCATGATATGTAGAAAAAACCCACCATAAGGAAAACCCTCAAGATAAAAGGAGTAAACATCCAAGCAACATTCCAACACAGATCAAATGGATTCCAAAGCCAGAATTTTTATATGACCAGATGAAAACATCCCCAAACAACCTTCTCTGCCAGATACATATACTACTTCCATGGGTATTTCTTTTTCTACAAAAGGTTCGGTCATAAATTTATGGAGTGCAAAGCGTATATAAAGAGACTGGAGCATAGAAACTCAAAAGGAATTAAGAACAATGTTGGATTCACTCATGTACATAATCCATTCTGAAATACAATCAAATGTGTTTGTTGCCAGAAAAATGGCCACAGGTCGTGCGAATGTCCTCTCAAAGACTATGATCCATCTCCTCATAAATTTATAGAACAAATAGCTGCATGCAATGGAAAAGGAAGATAAATAAATTTCATCTTGTTCTAATTTGTCAATATTAGAACAATTAGTGGTATGTGGAAAGTGGGTGCTCAAAACATATGACTGGAGACCGAAGCAAGTTTGTAACTTTTGATGAAAATAAATCTGGAAATGTAACATTCGGTAATGATAGAGAAGGGAAAATCAAGGGAAAAGGAATAGTTAACTTGAACAATGGAAGAGGAGAGGCTCAGGATGTACTGTTCGTAAATTATCTGAAATCCATTCTGCTAAGTGTTAGTCAAATTTGTGATAAAGGTTGTAAGGTCCTTTTCAGAGCCCAAGATTGTGAAGTATGGTCAATCACCACAGGAAACACCTTGGTCAAAGGTGTTAGAACAATGAGTAATTTTTATATGGTGGAAGAGGATAATGAAGCATTCCACATTAGCAAACTTGACAAATATTGGCTATGGCATAGAAGATTGGGGCATCTAAATTTTGACCACATCATCAAATTGAGCAAAAGGAAAGTTTTCAGAGATTTTCCTGCAATAAAGAAGCCACCAAATACGATATCTAAGACCTACCAACTGGGCAAACAAACTCACACACCGTTCAAAGCTAAAGACCAATTATCTACAAGTAAGACTCTTCAGCTTGTACACATCGACCTATGTGAACCTTCAAGAACAAATGCACTAGGTGGAGAATCGCATTTCATGCTGAGAATCAATAATTTTTCCAGATTAACATGGGTGGCATTTCTTAGATACAAATATGACGTGTTTGATAATTTTCAGATATTCAAGGCACTGGAAGAAAGTAAAATTGGATGTAAACTAAAATGCATCATATTAGATAGAGGAGGTGAATTCACAGGTGATGAGTTTGAAAAATTGTGCAATTATTGTGGGTTAAAGCAATAGTTTATAGTTGCAGATACACCTCAACAGAAAGGAGTTGAAGAGAAGAAAAACATGTATGTATAATAGATTGTGAGAGCCATAATGTAAGGAAGAAACATTACGCAAACCTATTAGGTAGATGAAGTACACATATATTTTCATATTCTCAACGAAGCTCATCTCAAACCAGATTGTGACAATATTCCATATGAATTATGGCATGGGAAACTGACATCAATTAATCACTTTAGAGTCTTTGGCAGAAAATGTTTTATAAAGAATAATGATGGAAAATTGGGGAAGTATGATGCAAGAGATGGTGAAGGAGTATTTTTGGGATATGCATCAAAGGGTAAGGGTTACAGGTGCTACAATAAAAGACTGCATAAAATTGTGGAAATAATTGATGTGATATTCGATGAAGAACTACGAAACATAACCAGAAGTAAAAACTATTTCAATCTTCTAAATGGTCATCAAGATGACAATCAAGAAAATAAATAAAAAAATGAGACCACAACAGATACAGAAATAACCTTCAAAGGACCCTCGAGACACACTCAAAAGAATCATCCAGAAGATCAAATCATTAGAGAGAAGAGTGCACGAGTCCAAACTATTATACATCTAGCTGAACAGACTGAGGAAGTATATCTAGTTATGTTGTCATAGATAGAACCGAAGAATTTCGATGAAGCCATCAAAGACAAAAATTGGATAAGTGGCATGAATGAAGAATTAGACCAGACTGAGAAGAACATACCAAGACCTGTTGGGAAAATTTTCATTGGCACAAAGTGGATATTCAAGAATAAGATGAACAAACAAGGTCAGGTAATCAAAAATAAAGGTAGATGTATGCAAGGGATACTCTCAAATCTAAGGACTTGACTATGATGAAAAATTTTCCCCTGTAGCAAGAATGGAAGCAATTAAAATGTTTCTGGCTTTTACATGCTTTCAAGGTATATCAAATGGATGTGAAGTTTTCCTTCTTAAATGGAGATCTGGAGGAAGAATTCTACATGGAAAAACCCAAAGGTTTTTCCTTAGCAGATAAGAAGAACTATGTTTGTGGACTAAAGATGACCCTATATGGTATCAAACAAGCACCATGGACATGGTATTATAGGTTGGAAAAGTACTTTCAAAAACAAGGATTCAAGAAGGGAGGAGTAGACAACAATCTGTATATAAAGGATGATGAAAATGAACTTTTAATTGTAGTAGTATATGTAGGTGACATCATGTTTGGTAGCAACAAGGATGAGTTATTAAAAGGATTTTCAAAAGAGATGAAGTCATAATTTGAGATGCCTATGATTGGAGATCTTACATTCTACCTAGGACTTAAAATTATTCTGAAGAACAAAGACATATTCATTTCACAAGAAAAATACTTAAGAGACATGCTAAAAATATTCCAAATGGAAGACTGCAAACCTGTGTCAACTTCCATGATCACTGGATGCAATTTATGTGCTGATGATGGATCTGCAGATGTAGACCAAAGTCTTTACAAATCTATGATAGGAAGTCGGCTATACCTAATAGCCTCTAGACCATAAATTATTCTTGCAGTAGGACTTGTGGCAAGATATCAAGCAGCACCAAAACAAAATCATTTGCTAGCAATCCAGAGGATACTTAGATACATGAAAGGAAATGCACATTATGGCCTATGGTATCCGAAAGGCAAAGATTTCACATTGACAACATATGCAGATGGAAATTGGGCCAACTGTGTGGATGACAGGAAAAGCACAAGTGGAGGTGAATTCTCTTTGGGAGAAAGTCTAGTGGCATGGTTAAGGAATAAGCAAACATTTGTCTCTCTATCTACAACAAAAGTGGAATACATAGTAGCAGCAACTTGTTGCAGACAAGTGACGTGGATGAAACAAACTCTTGAAGACATGAATGTAAGCATCACTAAAGCTATTTCTATCAAATGTGAAAATACAAGTGCAATGAAAATATAAAAAAATCATGTTCTTCAATTAAAAACCAAGCACATCCCAATAAAGTACCACTCCCTCAGAGAACAAGTAGCAGAGAAAATAGTAAAGTTGGAATACGTCCCAACAAAGGAACATATAGCAGACATATTTACAAAACCTCTTGCTAGAGAAACATTTTAATATATAAGAGACAAACTAGGTCTGTAGATGATACTCCTTGATATGATCATAAAAAAAAAAAATGGAATAAATGCACCAGCAAAGGCTGCAATATTAGGAACAGAAACAGTGCAGTCGGCCAGCCAGTATCAGACAAGAAGCATCATTCCATGGGGAGATCAGACATCATCCATGAACATAGAAGTAAAGAGGAACCTAGAATGCTGTTGAAGATAACTACTGATGAAGAAATTCTCCTGGTTTTAGCCAAAAATTTCAGCAGTGTAGCACATTTCAACACTATGCATGCAAATGGAATGACTCCCAAAGTATTCTCCTAATGTTACCTACACACCAAATGGAGCAGTAGTCCCAGCCAGTTATGTGGAAAAAATGAAGAATGCTTATGTAGAACTCTAATAATGTAATGATGGAATATACACTACAAAAAGGTGTAACCCTTTGCCATTAATGTCAAAGGGGGAGTAAAATCAAGAAGAGGAAGACAAACACTTCTAAGAATGAAAGGGGGAGGACGTGTTTCCATCAATGCCAGAGGGGGAGACTATTGGATATATTGTCATTAATGGCAAAGGAGCACAAAGGAGCACCACCAGAATTATCATTAAGGAAAATGAGTAGAGAAGCAGCTACAATAAGGCAAAGGAGCAGATCAAGAAAGGATGCAGTGAGAAAGCATAAAAGAGAGGAAGAGGAGCATCAGAGAGGCAAGGAGCAACATTATACCATCAGCAATGGCAAAGGAGTAGAGAGGAGAAACATTAGAATCAAAGGAGAAATAACAGCAAAGGAAGTTAAGGCAGCAAAGGCAGTTAAGGCAGCAAAGAAGCAAAGGAGAAGATCATGAGCAAAAGAATGCAGTAAAGAGATAACAAAAATTATAGAAGAATCATGACAAAGAGGTAAAGGAAAATTTTGAATGAGTTGGGTCAAGTCGGAATTTTTTTCTTTCATAATAGTGCACGAGGGCGTGTGCAGTTGAACTGGTTGAGTCGGGTCATTTCTGGTGAAATGCATGCAAAACAGAGTTTCACAGAGGGCAGAGAAATCACAAATTGCAATTTGACATTGGGAGGAAATTTCATTCTGCAAATTGCAATTGGAAGTAGAAATAAGAGGGATGACATGTCAATATGACGTGGTAGATGACGTGGATCTGACCCCAAAAATTTCAATTAAATTATGATGACGTGGAAAATTATCTGGCAGATGACGTGGCAGGTGACATTTCAAATGATGTGGAAATGATGTGGCACCCCCATTGGGACTTGAAATCTTATACCACAAATCGCAAATCACATTTCACAAAAAGTGATAACCTTGGATCAAAGAAAAGAAGCGATAGGAAACTACGATGGGATACTATGATGAAAAATTGTGATAAGGTAGGTGGGACCCCTTCGCATATCATAGATCGGGAGTTCAGAAGGACTAGGGAAATGCATAACAATGAAAGGTGTTGAACTATGATAAGAAACCAAATGCGATGGAATTACAAAGATAAAGCCTAGAGAATTTAAAGTCTGGCGTGGGCCCATTCACATACCACACATCGCTATCGAAGATTCTTATATTTATATGTTAAGTCATCGGAAGTTAATTTTTTTAAGTTTTGATGTGATAAGAAGTGCGGTTTTCGATGTGATGCGATCGCATATCACATATTATAAGAGGAAACTTGTTATTATTGTGAGAGAAATCTGGCAACATGCGATAAGGGGTGGATGTGATGTAGCTTCAGAGTTAAATTTCAAAGGGTTTCAAATCCAAAATAAGGCCTTTTGTGAATAAATCGCATCGGAGGAGGAAAAGGACGATTATAACATAAAACCTATGGAATGCTGAAATGCGATAGATGTGACCGGACGCAATATAGTTCAGAGGTAAATATTAAAATATTTTAGATGCAATGTTCTCTTTGGATCCACCTATTTTATGAAGAAAATACTGAACGTAGGCAAAAGACTCAGGCGTATAAAGAAAAATCTGAATGGGAGTAGACTCGGGTAAGACCCGACTCTAAGTGCACAACAATGTTATTCAATTGCGACAGTGAGTTAAAAGCAAAGGTTGAACGCAAGAGGAAAGACTCATGCAAGTGACCCGATACTTGTGCTAGGTTAGTGCGGCTGCTTAATAACACAAGTTTGAATGCAACAGAAGGAGACTTGGGTAAGTGACCCGACACAGAGCATGAGTAGGTGAAGGATGAATGTTGCAGGAACGAGCAGAAGAGGTAGAATCAGGAAAAAGGAGATATGGTGGCACTTATGGAAACGTGCCAGATGGGTCAAGTCAGGTAAAAAGGCAGTTATGAAACACAGTTAGAATATAACAGCAGCAACATAAAAGACAAAGGTACAATAAGCAGAAGAGAAAAAATGCACAACAAAGCTAAGAAGCTGAAAAGGTTGAGTTGAAATATTTTGTATGAATTTAAATTTATTGATATATTTTATATTGTTTGTGATGCAAATGGAAGTCTCCAAGGAAAAGAAAAACTCCATTTGATACTGAAATAAATGTATATATTGTTGTAACATCCTGAATATGCCGAGTGAGGAAATGAGTGGGTGGAAGGTAAAGAGTCATTTCTGTTCACTTCATATTCCCATATAAAATGCAAAAGACCATGAAGTTATCTCTATAAATGATTTTATTGTAATGTGCATAGTGAGGAAGAGAGCGGGAGAATCAGAGGGAGCTAATAGAGATGTTTTGCGGATCAGGAGCTGATATGAAGCCGAAATGTAGGATGAAAAGGCAGTAGTGAAGAAGGAGTAAAACAGAGCTGATATCTAGGTAAATTAGCATATGATTTTTATTTAGAGTGAGTTAGTTGGAGCTGCCATATAAAGTTGTAGCCTGATAGATGTCTAGTTGTAGTTGGTTGAGATAGGAGCCTCCTGTGGGTTTTAGCCTGCAGAAAATACATGGGAGTTGGTGCTTCCGTTTCACGTTGGAGCTTGATAGATGTCTAGTTGTAGCTGGTTGAGGTAGGAACCTCCTGTGGGTTGTAGCCTGTAGAAAATCCACGGGATTTGGAGCTTTCTTGCAAGTTGTAGCTTGTAGAAATTGAGGTAGTAGCCTCTTGTAGGTTGGAGCCTAGAGAATATCAGTTGTGAGAGGGAGCTGGAGCTTGCCTTTGCATCACAACAATAATAAGATGTGGTTTTGTCCCTTATGGGTTTCCACTTATATATGTTTTCTATGTGTATGATGATTATGTGCTAAGGTATTGTGTTTAATCTTCTTACTACTTATGGCCCACATATTAAGTTTTCTCATTCATTATATATTATGTTTCTTATGAAATGGAGGTGTAAGTAGTTTAAAGAAAAGAGTTTTAAATTTCCATGAATTTACTAAAATAATTCACCTCCCCTCTTAGTTTAGCTAAGGGTTCATCAAAAAATAGAAAGAATATTAGTGGACCATTCCTCCTCTTTGCCTCATCTTTCACTCGAATTTGTCTTGAAGCTGGATCCTCTTATGGATTCAAAATTTTGACACTTTTTGAATATTAATGGGGAAAATATAAGCTCTCTATGTAAAAAAAAACCTCATGAGTATAAATTATACCAATAAAAAATGAATTTATGAAAATGTGTAGTATATCATTAATTAACATCATAAATTTAGTTGGTTGATTTCATAAGCCAATTGACATGACTAACCAATCATATGAACCCTGCATGCTTTCATAGGTGGTTTTCTAGGTACCTTGTTATCTAATAGGAACCTAGTGATATCTAATATCAATCCAACTTGGTGAGCTATTAGGCTTCTTTCAACCAATCTAGTAGGTCATTGTTGTGAAACCAACTCCAAAAATAGAAGAAAAGAGATATCAACGGCTTAGAAATAAGCCACTTTGAGGGGGAAACCTCCAATACATTACATGAATGAATAATTCTTGGATGATACAATTGAAAAAACCTCCTTTTTGTATATAGGAGTCCATGGGGCCACAATGTAATCCTATCCGACCTAACAATAATAATGTAAGGGCACAATAATAACAATATGGGGGTTACAGGGGTACAACAATAACAATAAGGGGGTTACACTAACAACAATAAGGGACTATAATAGTAACATAGGGACTTAACATGCTCCTCTCCTTAAAAAAAAGTGTCGTCCTCAACACTTGAGTAGCTCTGGGTGCTTTTGTATAAAATTTTCATCCTCCCATGTAAAATCTTCAGTGGTAAGTTCTTCCATTTGTTGAGATACTCTGAAATTGATTGATTTCGTTGTTGTCGAGTTCTTATTTCTATGACTGCTTCAGGTTCCAATATGGGTTTTCCTTCCTCATCAAGTTTTGGAAATATTGTTTGAACTGGAATTTTGTCCCCTATAACCTTTTTTAAACATGAAACATTGAAAACTGGATGCACTCGCGAAGAAGCGGGAAGCTCCAATTTGTATGCCATAGTATCAATATTTTGCAACACCTTGTAAGGACCATAGTAATTTGGTGATAATTTATTATCCTTCTCAACTTGCTTGAGGGACATTTATTTGTATGGTTGTAGCCGTAAAAATACCCAGTCTCCCACATCAAAAATTCTCTCACTACGATGTTGATCTGCCTGTTGTTTCATTTGATTTTGTGCCAAATTTAGTTTATCCTTTAAGAGTTGGAGAACTTCTTGCTGATGCTCGATGTGATCCTCCATTGCTTGAACCCTAGAATTTTTTCTTAAAGGAGATGTGATGGACGGTGGATGATATCGATAAAGTGCCATAAATGGGGCCATTTTTGCTGCAATATGGAAGGAAGTGTTATACCACCATTCAGCGAGAGGTAACCACTTAACCCATTGTTCTTACTTATCAGATACAAAACAACGAAGATATACTTCTAAACATTTATTCACTATCTCTGTTTGACCATCGGATTGAGGATGATAAGATGAGCTATGAGCTAGTTGAGTACCCAAACAAGAAAATAATTCTATCCAAAAATTTCCTGTAAAAATGGGATCTCTGTCACTTACAATAATCTTCAGGTTTCCATGTAAGTTTTGAATTGTTTCCATAAATGCCATAGAAATTGTACTTGCTTTAAATGGATGAGATAATGCACAAAAGTGTGCATACTTGGTAAGTCTATCAACTACCACCATGATGACACTCCTTCCTTAGGACTTAGGTAAACCTATGATAAAATCCATTGAAATATCCTCCCAACGTTGACTTGGAATGGATAAAGGTTGTAGAAGACCCGGGGGTCTTAATTGTCTCAACTTTATTTTGTTGGCAAACCAAACATTCTGCCACAAAATTTTGAATATCATATTTAAGGCCATTCCAAAAAAATTCTTTCTTCACCCTATGGTAAGTTTTTAAAAATCCCGAGTGTGCTCCTAAAGGAGAAGTGTGCAATTCCAAAAGAATCTTTTGTTTTAGCTAGGAATTCCTACAAATATATAAGCGATCTTTGTATCATAAGGAATCATTTTTCCAAATAAATGTATCATATGTACTAGGATCTTGCTATAACTTTTGAATGAGTGTCCACACTCCTTCGTCCTTCTTCCATTCATCCCTTGCTTCAGTTATCCCATCTGGTTGGATAATAGAAATGGCACAAAGCAATGCTTCCACCTCTTCATCCTTTCTTGAGAGTGCATCTACAACAACATTTAGCTTCAGTTTTTTGTAGATTATTTCAAATTCATAACCAAACATCTTTGTGACCCATTTTTGCCACTCTTCTGAAGATAGTATTTTTTCAAAAAAGTGTTTAAGACTATCATGATTAGTTTTTACCTTGAAGTTTCTTCCCATTAGGTAAGGTCTGCATTTATTTAGTGCATGTAGTATTGCCAACATTTCCTTCTCGTAAATAACCTTTTGTAAATACTTTCCTTTTATTGAACAAATTTAAAAATCAATGGATCTTCCTTCTTGCATTAATACAACACCAATTCCATTTCCCGAGGCATCACATTCCATAATAAAGGTTTTTGTGAAGTTTGGCATAGCTAAGATTGGTGCTAGGCACATTGCCTCTTTAAGATGTTCAAAGGCCTTAGTTCCTTCAAGAGTCCATGAAAATGCATCTTTCTTCAATAATGCTATTAGAGGTGCTGTTATTCTCCCATAATTCTTAACAAACTTGCGATAGTACTGTGTTAACCCGAGAAATACGCGCAACTGCTTTATGGTTTTGGGGAATTTCCATTCCTTAATCGATTTAATTTTGTTAGAGTCTACTTTAACACCGTCGTGAGATACAATATGACCCAGATATTCCACCTCTTGTACTCCAAAGAAACATTTGTATGTTTTTGCATATAATTTTTTCTCCTCCAATAGTGTGAGGACCTTGTCAACATGTTGAACATGATCCTTCCAAGACCTGTTGTAGATTAGTATATCATCAAACAATACTAGCACAAATTTTCTAAGGAAGGGTTTGAAAATGGAATTCATCAACCCTTGAAATGTAGAAGGTGCATTGGTAAGGCCAAAAGGCATGACCAAAAATTCATAATGACCCTCATGAGTTTGAAATGTTTTTTTCAGAATATATTCAGTCTTCATTCGAATTTGATGATATCCTGAATGGAGATCCAACTTGGTAAAATAAATTTCTCTATGTAATTCATATAACAATTCATAAATCATGGGAATGGGAAATTTATCTTTAATAGTGAGCTTATTGAGCTCTCTATAATCTGGATAGATGTGCCATGATCCATCTTTCTTGTGCACCAATACTACTGGAGTAGAGAAATAGCTTTGACTAGGTTGAATTATACCAGCCTCTAACATTTCTGCAATCATACGTTCAATTTCGCTCTTTTGGACATAAGGATATTTGTAAGGCCTGATGTTTGGAGGAACACTTCCTGGAATAAAATGAATAGCATGATCATGATCACGAATAAGTGGGAGTCCTTTGGGAGTATAAAACACCTTGGAATGATTGACCAAGGCTTTTTGGAGATCTGGAGAAATAGATGATTTTGATGTTGGAACTTCTAGTGAGCATAATTGTGAAATTAAACCCCATTGTTCTTTCTTCAGAAGATTTTTCATGACATTAGAGCTTATTATCTTTCCTGGCTTCCCTGCGATACCCTGTAATTGAATTTCCTTTCCTTCCGAAAAAAAAATTCAAGAAAAGTTCTTGAAAATTAAAATCTATTGTCACCAAAGATTGTAACCATTGCACTCCTAGTACAACATCAACACCTCCCATTGGGATGGAAAGCATTGGAATATTCAATACATATTCCCCCATGGCTAGCTATATATTATGGCATTTTCCAGCGCAATTTATAGTTCCTCCATTTGCAACCATCACTTGACATTTTGGTGCTCGGTATAGGAAACAATTCAATTCCTTGGCTACATTACAATGAATAAAATTATTGGTACTACCCGAATCAATCAACATTATTACCTTTTTCTTCTCAATATGTCCTTCTATCTTGAGAGTTTGAGGAGTGGTAATTCCTACCAATGCATTACATGATATGGTCAGACTCATTTCTTCTTCTTCTAGGGTTTCTTCCTAGTGTATATCATTTACTTTTGAAGTTTCTTCTTCATTTTCTTCCTCATCTTCACAATCTATGTAAAATAATTTCTTCTCAGCGCATTTATGACCTTTAGTGTATTTTCTATCACAACTATAGCAAAGCCCTTTTTCTCTTTTTTCTTCCAATTTTTGTGGTGTCAATATTGTAGGTTGTGTAAGTCAAGGAGTAGCAACACTTCCATCTGTATAGATGTGAGTGGTAGGCTTCCTTGTTGCCATAATTTTACATTCAATTTTTCTTGCCAACCTGAATGCCTTCTCCAATGAATCAAGTTTCCAAATGTGAACTTCATGTTGGATGTTATCCTTTAAAGTCCCTATGAGGACATAAATCATGTGTTGCTCTGGAATATTAGTTACTCTTATATTCAATTTTTGGAAGTCCTCAATGTGCTTCACCACTAAACCCTTTTGTTTAAGATTTATCAATTGGCTAAAGAAGATGTTGCTCTTTGTATCTTCATAAGTGATATCACTTCCTCCATAAAAATAGACCAAGTGACAATTTTTTTACGGGAGCAAAGCCATCAATACCATACAAATGTATTTTGTTCTAAATGTGAAGTTACAATGCATACCTTTTGTGCGTTTTGCACATTATTGAGATCAAAATATTGCTCTATCTGTAGTATCCATGTTACGGGAACCTTGCCATCAAATTTCCTCATATCCATCTTTGGAATATGGTGGTTCTTTAATCCAACATTATAGTTTATGAAATCAAGATTAAAATTTGTTTTTTCATCATCATGATTGTCTTCTACTACCTTTTCACCATTCAGAATCATTTCCCGTATCAACTTTGACAAACCTTCCGTCAGACCTTCCATGTCTTCCTTCAACCCTTCCATTTTTTCTTCCGTACCATCCTTCAAAACTTCATCATAGCTTCCATACCTTTCTTCAAACCATCCATCTTAGCTTCCACGCTAAACATCCATTTTATTTTTTGTTGCTCTTTATGAGAGCGAAATTTGGTGCATTTTCTCTTGTAATTTTGTTATGTCATGTTGCATTTATTCATCTTCATGAACCATAGTAAAGCCTTCCGAAGGCTTAATGGGTGTCGAATTATTTTTAGGGGGGAATTTTAGAACCCAATACTGATATATATTCTACAATATGGCCTTGGAATCAATTCAAATTGATTCTTCAAACAAGACTTATGTAATTTGGAAAAAAAAAAATACATACCTTTTTCTTGCTTTTGAGGAGCTAAATATTGAAATTGAATGATCTCTGTGTTTGCGGATCTTAAATATCTAAAATTTGGTCCTGACGCAGCCCTCCGAATCCTCTTTCGAATGCCACAGGTCTTACCTGATTTGGATTCTTCAAGGCAAATTTATCTCCAATCTCCCATAATGACCTAATTATCACCTGGTTTAGTAGTGTGAACTTGTACAACTTTCCATGTGTCATTGTTTTCTCCTTTAGCTATAAAATTGATAGAAATGAAACTACAGTCTGTGTACATCCCGACACTTTTTACAGAATTCCAATATGATGCTCAGAGAGAGAGTTATGAAGATTTTCCCATGATCACCTCTTTGAGATGAAATTCAGGAGCCTGAAAATACCTAACTTCCACAGATCATATCTCCGAAAATATTGTGAAACAAGGTCTAAAATATTGGGACAATGTTCCTCAGGATTTCGAATTTTCCCTATAAAAATTTCAGCTTCTGAACCTTCGAAGAAAAAAATTTATAGCGAAAATACACGATGACCTGTTTGGTGCAGCGAAACCCTAGAATCCAAAGCTCTGATAACAAATGTTGTGAAAACAACTCCAAAAATAGAAGAAAAGAGATATAAACGCCTTAGAAATAAGCCACTTCGAGGGGGAAACCTCCAATACATTACATGATTGAACAATTCTTGGATGATAAAATTGACAAAACCTCCTTTCTATAGATAGGAGTCCATGGGGCCATAATGTAATCCTAGCCGACCTAACAATAATAATGTAAGGGCACAATAATAGCAATATGGGGGTTACAGGGGCACAACAATAACAATAAGGGGGTTACACTAACAACAATAAGGGACTATACTAGTAATATAGGGACCTAATAGTCATCTATCTTGTCTAGGAAATGCATGTTCATGAGTATAATTTTGTTTAACTCCCTGTAATTGATACAAATCTATGAAGTGTCATCCTTCTTTGGCATAATAATGATGGGTGATACAAATGGTGAGCTACTTGGTCTAATGACACTTTCTTCTATTATCTTCTAAAAATTCTTCTTAACCATAGTTACCTCTATAAGAGACTTCATGTACAACCCAATATTTGGAAATAGAATGTCTAGAAATAGTTTATTCTCATGCTCCTCTTCCTACTTAGATGGTAACCCATTATGCTCCTAGAAAAAATCCTTGTATGGATGTACCAAATCTTCCGAATGTTGTTTTTATTTTCTAGTACACCCCTCTAGGGTTGACATTGATCTCACTATCTCTTCCACATACTTCTTTTCTCTCAAAATCAATTAAACATACTTCTTGCTAGAATTGATCGATTTCATGGCTTGGTTGGAATTTAACAATTAAAGTTTGTGCTTGCCCTTGTGCATATTCATGGTGAATTATTTTCCATCCTTGATGAGGTAATATTAGTTAGCTCTCCACATGAAAATTGCATATCACATGTACATACCGGGACTTCAAACAACACTGCACATACATCAAGGGGAACTACATCTAGTTATACATCCTTAATACAATTAGTACTGATGGAAAATATGGTTTTACAATTTTTGGTTACCTTTATTTATGCATCACTATTTACCCATCGCATTAGATATGGTCTTCGATGATCATGAACTTCTGATCCCAATATTTTTTCCATATTTGTTTCAATGATATTTTCATATGAACATGAGTCTAGTAAAACATCAATATTTCTATTATTAACCTACATATTTATATCCAAGAGTTTATTATTTTAATTCTCTTTTTACGACTAAAGGCTAGTGAGATTCACCTCCTTCTACCTTGATGTACAAATAATATTTTCATCTATCTTTGAGCCTATTTCCATCTCATTACATGAATCTATGGGCATGCAATATTTCTTCTTATTATATTTATTTATTTTATTTTATTTTAGATTTAGATAAAACTTATAATACTTAGCCTTTGTATGGAAATAAAAGTTACATTGGTTGTTAGGATCTTTAAACTGTTTTTTTTTTGTTATCATCTTTTAATCTTTTCCCCATTTCCACTAATTATTTCTCACCTTGGAAACCTCTCAGTTCTCTTTCAACTTTGACCCACTTTATTTCCCACTTTTCTAACCTATTTCCCTAATTATTATCCTTCTACATAAGCCCCATCCACCGATATGGGAATTAACAACTTAAATATCTTTTGTATATGGATATGTAAACCCCCCTATACTCGACGAGTATGTTTCGGTTATTTTGGGATATACTCAACATTACTGCAATTTCTCTAAATTCTATTATGTACTGTTTTACACTTTGGCCCTACCATTACCTAATGCAATACTACTAAATACACTAATCCCTTGCATACCTGATAAGGTAAAATTGTCACCTTATGATGGCCTTGAGTTCCTCCCACTTAACTATTAGCAGATATCCTTTCAACCTCAATGAATTTTCGTGGCTTTCCCACCATGCCAAGTACCTTCCCTCTAGTTTCAATTGATAAAATGAAATATTTTGTTCTCCCTCTATACAATGAACATTAAAATAACTTCTAATTGCTACAATTAATGATTTGACTTTAGAGCATCAATATAACCTTGATACAACTTTATTTCAAACTTTTCTACCATTTTCATTAGGTATTGTGAATGGTTCCTAGAACTTGAACTTGGTTTATCATTTTTAGGTTCTTTCTTAGAGACCCTCTCTAGTTCTTATCAATCTACCAAATTCTCCTTTAATCCCACCTCTGCATTAGAACCTCCAATTTTTCTAAATATAAAAAGCTTATTGATCCAGGCCATGATTAAGAGGCTCATATTATAGTTTATACATGTGAATTTTTCTTCCAATTGTGCAAACGTCTCATCTATGGAATCTTGTGGGTTATTCAAAAATGTGTCACCCATTATGATATTTTGTGACTTTTGACTTAACCAATATATATATTTTGCAACTCCCCACAATATACCCAAATAAAATTCTTTGATAACAATATGATCCATGAACTACTGTGGATATTCCATTGGACAATTCGTCACAATATATCTACTAATATGTATTATAAAATATGAAAATCTATACTTGGAGGGTTTATTTCTCCTTAGATATATAGATATGTTAACTATTGTTTATTGCCTATCAATTAAAATTAAAATTTTGTAGATAATACTCATATACGAGACAAAACTAGAAAAAAATAAAATAATACAATATATAACATAAGAAACCCTTTCGGAAGAAATCCCATCTAGAAGGTGATGTTTCTATGCTCTCTTTCTCTGAATGGAAAATGGATGCAAGTACAGAGAAGCGAGAAATGTGGTCTTTGGGATGCTATATTCACAAACCCTGTCTGTTTACTTTCTTCTTATCCACTCTTAGCTACTTTTCTCATGCATGGAACAAAATGCACTCAAATAGAAAGAAACTCATTTTTCTCATAGTGGTTTGGTTATAATATAGCTTGATAGCCTGCTAGTGCTTAAGTCTGACTCCATCAAATATTTCCTAGAGCTACAATATTGACTCTTGTAGAGCATTGTTGATCATGACCATGTGGCTAGTCGATCTTCCATGAATTATAGAGGCTAACATGGCATTTTTTGAAATCAAGGTTGTTAAAATAGGAATTTCACATTCCATGTAGCGTCACATTTGCACACATACTCCAATTTTGATGATGATTATGTCATTGAAAAGGTATACGCATGAAGAATAAAAAAAAAGGAGAAAAAATAGAGAAAAAAAATTTACCCCCAAAAGTCATCTTTTAATGCATCAAAATTCTACGAAAATGTTTCAAACCTAAATTTACTAGAATATAACTAACTAATAAAAATGTTTTTATGAGTTGATTCCCTAACTTTCCCACTTCGAAAGCATAAAAATTGATAAAAAATAATATAGTGATCCAATCTGGATCACATTAGTTTGTTGCAATGAAAGTATCTAAGCATATTTATTGTGTATATCAATTGTAGAAGCACCAACAAAAACATAAACCCACACAATGATTAATATGTTTTGATAGATAAAAATAAATAAATCCGCATTAATGTGTAATTGTAGGATTGATGTGAACATAATATGAAACAAAAAATGTTCACATGTCAAAACAAGAAGACATAAATGATGAGCATGAGTTTTCTCTCGAAACACTCTACATAATGCAATTAGCATCATCTTTTCTTTCTCAATCCATTAGGATGTTGTTAAATTTTCAAAATATCTTTAACAATATATTTATAATCCTATCGGTTATAAAAACACCAATACCTAAAACAATAAAAATATTTGTTTGGATTTCGAGAACCAAAAAACAACATGGCCTCATATATTACACATTAAAATTAGTGAAAAAATGTATGGCTTAGGATTTCTTTGTTTGTTTTCAATTCAAAAACAGACCTTCTTTATATATCTCTCCTAAGGGAAACACTAAACATGTGTTTTACTATAATGGTGGCATGACCACCATCACAAAATAAAACATGTGCGATAATAATTATAATAACACTAATATAGTGTTGGTTCTAATATAAAGTTAAAATTAATAAAGATTCAGTTTGGTATATATTAGTTATAACGTTGGTGTGATAAAAATGAATGGTGATGCAGTGACATAATGGTGATATATCACATTACTAATTCTAGTCACATATACATGACTACAATGCAAGTGTAACAAAATTGAGTTGCGTTAGTGGCAAAAATATCTTGAGTATACACGATTGACTTATTACGAGAAATATAGGGATTGTGCATTCCGTAGATTTCTTATATTTAAGCCAATGTCATACTTTATCCTCAACTTCTTCTTTAACATAGTAAATAGGTCCATTTTGTTGTCGAGATAGCTTAGTTCTCTTGTTTTGAAGTAGTCGAGAAGTTCAAATGGAATAATAATAGTTTGATCGTAAAAGGCCATGCACTAGAGTTACTCCCTTGTCATGTCTATGAAATCAAGAAAGCCTTAAAGAGCTCCTATGAGGTCATGTGAGTGACTTTTGTGGTATCTAGCTCAAACTCTCGTGAATTATGTTGTGACTAGAGATTATTACACAATGTATTCTTGTTATTTCTATCTATGTCACACTAATAATTGGAGAATTGAACATTGATCTTAAGAAAAATTTAAATTTCTTCATATTTTACTTGATCAAAATATTTGTGATTTGTTGAACGAGTGCTTTGAATTGGGCTTTCAATTGAAAACTTATTACATATGTGTTATTCTTAAGGAAATCGTTCACAACGACTTACTTTTATGGAACTTTAAAAGGTTTGCACTGGTATAAAATTGTGATATTAAGAAGTTTTTTGAATTGAAAACCTATTGCAAATGTGTTATTTTTATGGAAATGGTTAGCATCAATTTTCATTTTTATGGAACTTTAAAATGTGTGCATTTCTATAAAATTGCAATAATCTGCTCATGTATGGATTTTTAGGATAGAATTTGAAGGAAAGAAGTTCAAATAATAGACAAATTTATTTGAATAAAATTTAGTCTCTACCAAATGTGAGCTTCATACCTCAAACAGAAAAGTTAAAAATAAAAACTACCTATGAAAAATTAAACTATCCCAAAAAAAAACTTTCCAAACTAATAAACAAATATCTATAATTTAACCCAGAAAAACACTAAACTAAAATTCAAATAGATTTTGAAATATTATTTCATTATCATTTATCGCTGTAAAAGTTAACGACCTCATATCCCACGTCTCATCGTGCATGTTGTATCCCATATCCCATGTCATGGTCGATGCTAGAAATAAGAAAATTTCCTACTATAGACGGTGTAGATATCGGAATCGCAATGAGCTTCACGGAACCTCCTTCCCTTTATGAGAATTCGTCGCAATTAGGATTACAGATAAAACAGGTTGATTATAATCTGTGCAGGCTCATTATAGTTTGAAAAAAAAAAAACATTCGAATATATTTTTTTAATATTCTGTCATGCCATTTAGAAAAAAAAAACCTTCAAATAGTTTTTTTTCACATTCTGTGATGTCATTTATCGCTGTAAAATCCAGCTAGCGCATATCCCCGGGGCCACGTCTGATCATGGATGTCGTATGATTCAGGAATGGAATTTGAGGGGCATTTTGCCCGTCATACGACATTTTGACTGTATTTAACATCTACAAATTTTAAATGCCCGTTTTTCTTGATGGGCTTTGAAAAGTGGGAAACGTATTTTTAACGGTTAATATTTTTCCGAAAATGTTATTAGTGCCTATTGCGCAAGTACTTTGCCTAGCAGATAAAATTCCAGCCTCCCGGCCTGGTTGGGAACTTGGCATTGTCCTTGTTGTTGTTGACAACTTGGAATCTCAGTCAATGATATAAATGAAGAATACGGTTCCTAAATGAAGAATACGGTTACTACGCCTTCGCCGTCACGAAGTCAAATATTATTCTAAGTTCTTTTGGGACTAGCATGAACTGTATTGCAAAAGCGTTGTTGGCAACTTGGCATCTAAAGTCCGTGTCGTTGACAACTTGGCATCTCATTCAATCATATAAATGAGGAACGCGGTTACTACTCCTTCGGCTTCACAAGTCAAATATTATTCTTAGTTCTATTGGGATGGGCATGAACGGTGTTGCAAAAATATATATATTTTTTTGTTTTATTTACGCGCATTCTTTGTATCTATGACATGGCATGGAAGAGATGATATGAATCTATACATGGAATCTTTGTAAGCATCGATTGTATATCATGATTGGATATTTTAGGGAATCATGGTGGCAAATGCTACATCTTTCTACTACCAATTCCTACGTGACTTTCAAAGACCGCTCCGAGTTTCAAAATTAATTACGATTAAGACAAAGTGATAGTCTAAATGATAACAAATTAAGTAAGTACATTGGTTTACCACCCTCTTAATAATTTTTTCAATCATTTAAAAAATTAAAGTGAATACAAATTTCTAGAAACTTTTAATCGCTATAACTTATCTCTAATTTCATATCAAGATTTTAAAAATATATATAGTTCAGTGCTTTCATTCTTAATAATTAGATAAATCACATGTTCAAGGGAATGTTGCATCACATGTTCAAGAGAATGTTGCATCGTAAGATTTTATTTGATTTAGGGTTAATGTAAAAGGAAATACTATATATATGGTTAAAATGTTAGATTTAAGACTTGTGTGATTTATAAAGTAGATAAATGTCTTTTGGATGGATTAATAATATTATTTTGAATTGGTGGAGGTCGAACCATCTAATGTGGTTTATCCTCAAAGGTTGAAAAAAAGGCTTAATAGATCATCATCAGAATAAATAGTAAAGATGCATTATCATAATATTTTAATTTTTTTTGTTGTTTACATGTGCCTTGAATTTAATATGGTGATAAAAAAAAGCAAAGGGTAACAATGTTAACTTTGGAAAATAAGAAATATAATGATTATGTAAAAAAATTACCTGAATGATGACTGCGAGGGTTGTAATCGTTTAAAAATACTAGTAAAGGGGTAGTTGTAGCATTTTTTTTTATAAAAAATAACAAAATTTGCCCAATTTAACATGCATATTGTATAATTCAATCAATTTGTTTTTTATTACATAACTGAAATAACAATTGTCCTTAGTTACATCACTGAAATAACAATAAAATAAATTTGAATGTGATTATGTATAACACTTCATTTTATTATATAATTTTTTTCTTTTTTTGGTTATGAAAATTGTCAAGATCTTTTTATGAACACCTGTTTTTATTTATGTTGATAGGAAATTTTTATGGAAGATTCTTATATTTATTTATAGTTTAATATAAAAATTTATCTAATGATCATAAACGAAAAATGTTTATATATCCAGGTTGTATCCTATTATGGTTATCAATATTTACCTTTTTACATTTATCTAATACAATAATGAAATTACCACACAAATTATCAAATAAAAAATATCACCATGTGAATTAACCCATGAATTTTAAAAGGTAAAACATAATTATTAACATATATAAATCATATTTATTACTATAATTGTACCGACCTTAAATTTGTTAGTTCCTCATATTTCAATTATTATTAGTTATAAAAATAAACTTATTTTCATTTTAAATTAATTAAACATTAATGAATAAAAAATAATCATTCATATACAATTTAAAAAAATTTCATTAGCCCATAAGAAAAAGGTATATTAGCACTCATATATGAAAGCACTAAGCTTCAAACAAACTTGGAAAAAGCAAGTACATTTTTTTTTTCATATTTACAAAATAAAAATCTCAATATATTAGTTAGTAATTTTATTTCCCTTTTTTTTTACAAAATATATAATTTTATACCTTTATATGTGGATAAAGAGTTTTGTGAAATATATGATGATATTAAATGTAAAAGTGCAATTTAATTGTCTCATGTTTTGATTTTTTTGAGTAATCTTGTGGTTAATGGATTTGTTGGATTGTAAATTTTACTTATATATTCCACACAATTTAAGTGCGAGAAATGTTTTTTAGGGTAGCTACTCCATTTATGCATTCAAAAACACAATACAGGTAATGGAAAATTACAATTTTGCCAAAAAATTTATCATCAAATTTTGACAAAAATACCAAAATATAGAACAATTAAAATACACAAAATATTAAGAGAAAAAAGCATATATACCCACTTTCCACCATTAAAATAAGAAAAGAAATTGGGCTTAGGAACCATATCCATAATATTTATGAGAGGGTAATAATATTCATGGCTCTCATGACACCTTGAGCTCCTCATATAGAAGCTAAGTAAGATAATGTCCTCCAACAAAGAAGTGTCTAGTTAACAAACACACTTGTTCTGGTTATCTTTTTAGTGGAGATGAATAAACAATGAAAAGATTTTAGAAGAGTATTTTTTGAGCACATAAACCTTTAAAGTCTTGACAATTACATTTTCTTAGACCCCTCTCTCTCATGATAGATATACATCCTCCACAACAAGAAAAGCTCTCTTTTAGCACCATAAGTTAGCACCACTTACATTATGTGGTGTTAATGTGGTGTAAATGTTTATGTATCATATTAAAAATGGAGTATATCACCATAAGTTAGCACCACTTAGTTATGTGGTGTTACTATGGTGTAAATGTTTATGTATTATATTAAAAATTAAGTATATCGCCATAAGTTAGCACCACTTAAGTTATGTGGTGTTAATGTGGTGTAAATGTTTATGTATTATATTAAAAATGAATTATATCACCATAAGTTACCACCACTTACGTTATGTGGTATTAATGTGGTGCAAATGTTTATGTATCATATTAAAAATGAAGTATATAATTAACATATTTGATGGAAAAGTTAGTACCATTCTTACTATGTGGTGTTAAAGTGAAATAATTTTTTATTGATCTTATTGGAAGTGGAGTATATCACCATATATTTAAAGAAGTGGTGTATGCTATATTGTCAAGTTCTATAAAGTAGGGTAGTTAACTTTGTGTTTGCCATGTTGGCATGTACAAGTGGATTTATTAATGTGAATTGTCACGATAACTATAAAAAAATTACAAATATTTATATTATGAATATATAAATTAGAACTAAACTCACAAATATTTATGTTATAATATTTATTTGTTTGTCATGTTTACATGTGAAACTAAAATTCAAAGTAATTGTTTTCTAAATATTTTATTTCAATTATTTACTTTTTATATTATTCTCATTTTGCACCATAAATACAACAAATTCAAAATAATTGTTTTCTAAATATTTTATTTCAATTATTAACTTTTTATATTATTCTCATTTGCACCATAAATACAAAAAATTCAAAGTAATTGTTTTCCAAATATTTTATTTCAATTATTTACTTTTTATATTATTCTCATGAGAAAATAAATACACAAAACCATATTAAATAATTATTTATTTTATGAATAAGCCAATTAAGATAAATATTTTTATATTGTTATAATTTAAAAATAAAATAGGGGTGAATTCGATGGAGTTGGGTTATTCTTTTTTGGAAGAACTTATGTTCCAAAGGTTGAAAATGTATCTTTGTGAGGGTATCTTTTAATCTCTCCATCAAAGCTTTCAAAAGGTCCATCTAGGACTAAATAAAACCCTGAATTAAACTACATAGCTCCATCATCAATACGAACTTGATATTTTCTAACTCTTTTAGAACTCTTTTTGAATTCTTTTCCTCAGCTAGAACTTGATCTTATCGAACTCGCTCTTGTAGTCTGGGAAGTCTTGGGCTAATTTCACTACGCTCATAGAGATCTGCTCCAAGGCTTTACCAAGGATGCTCTTCATAGACCAATAAAGATACAGTGTCTGCTTGAATTATGTTAGTCTACCCCTTGTTTGTCCCAAATCTGGTATTAAACCTCTCCATTCCTTAATATTCATCTTTGTCTCTGCATGTCTATTTATGTCAGATTCCCATTTTTCAATGAGCTTTTGAATTTCCTCTGATGTGTTCTCGTGGTATGCTTTCGATGCCTCTTGGATCACATCGATTATAGGCCTCCTTCCTTTCGGCTTGTTCAGGGGTGAGCTAGGTTGGGCTTTTACTACCTTCCTTTTATCTTTCTAGCCACAGCCTCAAGCTGCATGGCTCTTCGAATGGTTGCGAGCTGCAGGACTCTTGGAGCATGCCATCCCACAATCTTTGACTAGGTTTCTGGGTAGGTGACCTGTCCACACAATAAAACAAAGGCATAATTCCATATAATGAAAATGATCAAAGGTCCATGCATCCCAGTTATCAGAAGAAAGGTGACCTGGGGGCCTCTTCCCAGGACTTCTCCCCTGCCTGTCCCTCTGTGGACCCATCGCACTCATACCCTGCTTAATTTCTACCACCCCCTATCCCTGACGGTCGCATGCACCGCATAAATTATCCCCATAACCCAAAGAGATCATGCATTCCTTCAATCTCCTGGCCTACCTTCTGGTGTCCTCTCTCTCGTCATACCTCCCACCCTCAAAATTGACAGAGGAGGCATCGCTGCCCATTGCTCGAGTCTGGGAAAAATTCCCTCTCCCATTCATCATGCAAACTGAGCCCATGTAGTTCAAGGTGGTATAAAACAACAAAGCCTTTGAACAAAACAAAACCCATGACTGCTCCTTAACTCTATACCCTAGCAGGATTGCTCGACTCCTCACCATTCCATCTTGTTCGCATCCCTTACCTTATAGACTCACATTCAGGTGCAAGATGAGGCCCTGCCCAATTCCTACTCTGACATAGTGGAAAATACCCAAAATAACCCCAACCTTCCCCCAACCTGAGTTGTAATGGTTTCGCTCTCCCCTACCCAGCAGAAGACTATACTAGTCCAGCTTAATCACCTTATGTTCCTATAGAGACCGGCCCAAATCATAAAACATAAACATGGCATGCACAAGAGAGAGGAAACAAAGCACATACATGAGTTTCACCATGGTGGAGGCGCAATGGAGGTTTGTTATCCTGCTGTCACTCCTACACCAAAGTCTTTCATCATAACAAAACTGCCATGCCTTCCTCCACCCTGTTTTAAGCTCCATGCGCCGGCCTCTATCCCACTACCTCACCTTGTGCTGCATGCAACAGAACAGTCTGCCGCCCTTGCCACTCATGTGGAAGGTGGTTGGCTTCAACCCCGGGGACACTACCATTGACACTGATGGGAGGGCCAATCTTCTTCATTACACCCCGATTGGGGACCTGAGTCCGCGAACTATGTGTGAGCTCTACTCTCCGACCTATCATACTCTTTGATGCTTTGCATCTTGATCCATCATTCTTCCGTGAGATTAGGAGGAATGCTTAATTCAATAGGTTCATTCAGGTGAGCGCAACCACAATTTTCCAGGAGGTGAACTGCTCTGTTTCCTTCCCTCCTTACGTGGGTGATAATGATATAATCAAATTTATTGTTTTTATCCTCCAATCCATGCACATGTGAAGAAGTACACCATCTTGGGCTTAGTTTGCTGCCATATTTGGCTTAGTTTTCCCCACTTCATTCCTTGATTAATTTTTTTGAGAGTGTTCGTAACTAACTAAGAGTCTCTTTTGATTACAAGCTTTCTATATCCTAGCCTAATGGACAAGAGGAGCCCTTGTTGAACTCCTATGAGTTATGCTTCATTGTTGCTGGCAAAGCCATATGAGTCATCATATATGAATCTTGTTGTGCCATGATGATCTCGAAAAATCCCTCCAATCCTTGCTTGCTCCGGATTGCCTTTCGAGGCTCCATCAAAGCTGAGTTTGATGAATCCTTCTCGAGGAGGTTTGAAGATTTTTATGGTGTCCCCTATGTCAGGGATAACTTTCCAAGAAGCTGGGGAGACCATACTAGTTGCTAGGTGGAGGCCCTGGAGAATTATTTCTTCGTGAGGAGCTATTTTCCAATCATCTAGCATACATTTCTCTAAGAGGATGCACTAGTAGAAAATGATGAAATTAGTGACAAGGTGACTAAAAACGTTAGTCACTACAATTATTTCAAGTGAATTGCTACTAAATTTGATCAGTTTTAAGTGACTGAACTAAAAATGACTAATTTAGTCTAGGGTTAAAGTCTACGACTAGATGATTTTATTGTACTAGCTAATGTGCACGTTGATAGGTCGAGAGTGAGCTGACCTACCTGCGACCTCCCAGCCACCATGGCATCAGGAGGGGGACTCGAGGCTCCCCTTACTCCTCCTCTAGAAGTCCTTGCATTCAAGAAACTGATAGCAGCCAGCAACAAGCTCCCTCTGACTGGATCTCAGCAAATGTTCGTGAAGAAGCTGGATAGAATCCATTCAGTGGCCCTTCAAATCAATGAAACTTGTCAAGCTGCATTGAACTTGGCTGAAAGAGATCTCATTGGACAATTTACTAGCCTTTGGCACTCTCCCAAAGTTGTGGAAGACTGGGTGCAGAGGAACTGGATTCCTTTAGTCTCGGAAGGCATCAAAAGCCACTTCTTAGGCGAAGGATACTTTATTTTTGTTTTTGAGAATGTGGAAGATAGAAGCCTCATCTTCAGTAATGGCCCATATTTTATGGGTCCTTAGGGACTATACTTAAATAAATGGACCCCTAACTTAGATCATGCTCAATATGTGCGTTCAACTATTCTATTGTGGGTAAGCCTCCCACATCTCCCACTGCATTGTTGGAACCAGAAGTCTCTCCAAACCATTGGAAATACCCTCAGAAAGTATATTGATCAATCAGTGAGAAAAGATCAATACTCATGTGCACGTATATGTGTCAAGGTGGATTTGGAAGTTGGGCTACCTAAAGATATCAAACTATCGGTTGCTGATTGGACCCATATCCAGGAGTTGGATTATGAGTAGCTTCCATTTAAACGCAAGCACTGTCACAAATATGACCATTTTTCAAGGCACACTAGTACATTTGGTCAAAATTCCAAAAATTAAGTTCTGACACTTTTGACGTATTGTCGGAAATTTCCCCAATTTTTATCAATTTTTCAAATCCCACCAACAACTGTCGCTCTAGCGATGTTTTTAGAGTATTTTCAGAACAATGACGTTTAGGGAAATTGTCGGAATACCGACATTACATGACAAACCATCAGAATACCAAAGTTACAAGACAAACCATTGGTATTGCGACTTTGAGGAGACCGCCGTCAATCTTGCAACGTTTAAGGAAATCGTCGGTCTTGCGACGTTGAGGGAAAAACTGTCAGAACACTGACGTTTGAAGGCTTATGATAACGTTTATATTACAACTCTCAATATAAATAATTTGATTTGTACTTTTTGTTTGGGGTATCATTTAATTTACTACATATCAGAAAACACATGACATTCAATGATGTACTTAAGTAAAAAAAAAAAAATTATAGACATTGTTACTATGCATTTCAAAAGCCTATAGAGAATGTTGGTTTTAATACCTAGAATGAATTTAAATTAATGCATCACTCAACAACTTCTTGTTTTATATTGAAATTTTGTTTTACCATAGATAGGGGTTGTTTGATCTCATAGTTCACCATTATATAGTGGGATACATTAAGGGTTGACATGAAATGTTATAGGATGAGCTCTTAGTGTGGATGAATATTGTGGATGTTAAAAAGTAAAATATTTGGTTTAGTTTTTTTTTTTTTTTTTTTTTAATACCTTCAATAATTTTTTATTTTTTTTTTAAATTTCATTTGAGAAAGGCTGTATCAAATTTGCTAAGTTGTGACTGCACGGGCGCGTTTTTCACGTTTATGCGGTCCATTTTCCATTTTCTTCCTTGTGCCTTCATTCGATCGGGCGCGCCATGTCAGGGCCCACGCCCAAACTCATTAGGGTTGGGTCGTTTCGTTTGGGGGCGCCTACGAAGATGCGTTCGAGTTAGGTCAGGTCGTTTCATTGGATGGCGCCCGCCGAAAC
>CM076570.1:887123437-887312803 GCA_034641835.2 Pinus albicaulis | reverse complement strand
TTACCATTCTAGATAGGCCTAGAAAACAAAACACAGTAGCTGATTTCCTATCTAGACTCCAAAATATCAAAGATGACACTCCAGTTGAAGATCAATTTTCTGATGAATATCTTTTTGCAATTTCTACTCAAACTCCATGGTTTGCTGATATTGCTAATTATTTAGTTTCAGGAAAATTTCCTTCAATTATGAATGCAAGGGATAAAAGAAAAATCATTAATGATAGTGCAAAATATTCATGGGTCGCTAATGAGTTGTACAAGACAGGTCCAGATTTGATTATTAGAAGGTGTGTTCGTGAAGATGAGATGCCTGAGATTCTCAAGGCATGTCATGATGAACCTTGTGGTGGACACTTTGCAGATAAGAGGACAGCCTATAAGATCCTTAATTTAGGATATTATTGACCATCCTTGTTTAAAGATGCTAAGGAGTATGTCAAAAGGTGTGACAGTTGCCAAAGGGTAGGGAAACCTTCTCCTTCAGGTGAGATGCCATTACAACCTCAGGTACACATTGAACCTTTTAAAAAATGGGCTTTGGATTTTGTAGGACCTATTAGTCCTCCATCAAGACAAAAGAAATATATATTAGTTTGCACTGATTATGTTACTAAATGGGTAGAAGCTAAACCATTACTTGTTGCTAATGAAGCATCTATAGTTACTTTTCTTTTTGAGGATATTTTTACTCGTTTTGGTGTCCCAAGGGAAATTGTTACAGATCAAGGAGCTCAATTTACATCAAGGCTAGTGGAGCAAATGATGGAGAAGTACAAAATCAGACATAGAAAATCTACCCCTTATCATCCACAAGCAAATGGTCAAGTGGAATCTACTAATAAGGTCATTGAAGGAATCCTAACAAAGACTGTTCATTTACATAGAAGAGATTGGGTAGATAGGATTCCTGAAGCCTTGTGGGCCTATAGAACTACATGGAGAAACACAACAGGCCATACTCCTTATGAACTTGTTTATGGAAAGAAAGTTTTGTTTCCCATAGATTTACAGATTCAAACTTTCAAAATGGTAGTTCGGCTAGGACTTGATTTAACGGAGGCACAAAAGCACAGATTGGAGCAGATTAATGAATTGGATGAGATCAGACAAGATGCAGTTCAGAAAACAAGTCTAGTCCAACAGCAAAGGACTAGATGGCATGACAAGTACATTAAAGAGAAGAAATTCAAAGAAGGTGACTGGGCTCTCTTGTTTGATTCAAAATTCAAGGATTTTCAAGGTAAATTTCAAACACATTGGCTTGGGCCATATGAAATTGTTGAAATTTTTGACAATGGAGCAGTAAAAATCGGGACAATAGATGAAGAAGAGGTCACTTTTCTTGTGAATGGTCATAGATTGAAGCTATATCACAAACCACTCTCAAGAGAAGAATTTGTCAAGAAGTTCCAAGAAAGCAGTGATGTGAAGTTAATGAAGAAGAATCTCTCTTCTTCATCAACTTGATTAAATTTTCTGAAGCATTTCTCTTTGAAAAAAAATAAAATAATAATAATAATAATAATAAAAGTATAAACATGAAAACCAATCATTGATTGGCATGTTTATACAGAAAAGATAGGGTGAAAATCAGAGTCTCTCTGACACTCTAACTTTTCCATTTTGTTTTTGCAAGCAGCTGTTACAAAATCATAAGTTCAGATCCATTGTACTTATGATCCATCTCATTTCATTTCATTCCATTCACTTATCCATCCATACTCCATTTCATTCATTCATTCATACTCTACTTCATTCCATATTTCATTCATCTCATTCCATACTCCATCCATCTCATTTCCATGTCAAAATTTAAAGTTTGATGTCTTGCTGCAAATGAATAACAAATGTCATGGATTGCAGGGCAGTTCTTATGTTCTTCCACTCCATTTCATAAATTGAATCCATTCCATTTCATCATCCACTTCATACATATCATGTCTCATCATCCATCTTCATTCATGTCATATAACATTTCACTTATATTCCAAACCACTCCATTTCATGATTAAAATGCTCTACAGGTACATTCTGTAGCTAAACAGACATTCTGCAGCTGATCAGACTTTCCGCAGCCAGATAGTCATTCCGCAGCTACAAATCCTGAAGGCACTAATCAGTAGACATTTGAATTGCAACAAAATGATCCAGTGTATCCATGAATAAGAAGAATCAAGAAGGATTATGAAGACTCTTCCAAAGGAGAACAAAGAAGACAAAGACCACAAAAAGCAAATGAAAAGCAAAGGTAACAAGTTTTGATTATAATGGCATATCATAAAGTTTCGCATAGTTTTAGTTATGAAGCATTCGAAAAAGTTGTTTTGATTAATTTTATTGATCATGACCAATATACCCTCCACAAACTTTGGATAAAAATCTCTCATTTCAAATTTTATACCCGACTATCATTTAAGCAGTTAAAAAGGCTGAAGTGTTTGATTTCCTCACGTCACCCAACCAAATCATTCAATGATGATTTTCTTTTCCGTTGTAAAAATATCCGCAGTCTTTTCACTCATTAATTCTTTGTCTCCACCTCACTCCATTAACTCATTCCGTAACTACTTCCATCACTCCATTCTGTAGCTAGCCCTTCATCATTTCATTCCGCAAAACAGAGATATCCCTATCACCGTGAGCAGAGCAAAGGGTATATCAGTTTGAATATCAAACCACTATCACTATGAGCAGAGATTAAAGCACTATCACCGTGAGCAGAGATTGAGCATTATCACTGTAAACGCAGAGGTATAGCAGTGTGGAATTTGAAGCCATTTGTCACGGAGAGACAGAGGTATAGCAGTGTGGAATTTGAAGCCATTATCACCGAGAGACAGAGATATATCAGTGTGGAATTTGAAGCCATTGTCACTGTCAACCAGAGGCATATCAGTCCGAAGTTTGATGCCATTGTCACTATTAACCAGAGGTATATCAGTCCGAAGTTTGAAGCCATTGTCACCGAGAACCAGAGGTATATCAATTCAAAGGTGGAAGTTATTGTTTCCGTGGACAGAAAGAGTATTAATCTGAACATTGAAGAAGCAATTATGGGCCTTATTGTAAGAACCGAACCAATGGGTACAATATACCTGGAAGGATACCCTCAATGTAAAGAAATGTTGCAACAGGTAGGATGGCTACAATTTCTTGAGAAATTTAATGGCTTCCACAAAGAAGTCACTAAAACATTTGCAAGGTCATTTAGAGGAGCTGAGGTTGAAGTGGGAGATGTTAAATTCACTATCACTGAGGTTTTCATTGCAAAAGCAACGTGATTGCTTAGAAATGGAGAGAGATGGTTAAAAAACAGAGAATTCCATAATGAATCATGGAAGCAAATTCTAAAATCACCAGGTATGGATGTCACTGTGTTTAAGAAAGGAATTCCAAGTTCTGCATTGAAAAATAAATGGAGAAATATCTTGCTTATTCTGCAAAAATTTATCACATGTGAAGGTAGATATGGCACATTTTATGTTTACCACATTATACTGATAATGCATTTTCTGGAGGAAGAGTTAAATTTGCCCTATTTCTTTCTTCAAAGTTTGAAAAAGATGGCTTCTTGTGTTCAAAGAAGGGTTCAATTCTTAGAGACAACTCTATACCATCATGGCTTAGTTAAGATTTTAATTGAACACCATTTAGCCAAAACAAATGATACTTGGGATAATTTATTGATAAGAAATCATTTTGAAGAGCCAAAAGAGCCCTCACCTGAACAACAGCCTACAAGGAGAAGAAAAAAATGGAGAGCTTCTAAAATTGAAATTGACAAAACAGTCCAGAAAAGTAGTGAGGAAATAATCTCAGAGAAATTGACTCAAATTAAGAGACAACTTAAGAAAGAGAGGGTAATCAGAAAATCTGCCACAGAAAAAGGAGAAGGATCTTCCCAGCCAAGAAGAAGCCATAGACTCAGGGGGAAACTAAGGAAAACTCAGATCAAACAAACATGGGTGATAAATATAGAAGATGAGGAAACATCTATTGAAGAAGATGTTGAAGAGGGTTTTAATGAAGGAACCTCTGAAATTGATCATGCTCAGCAATAAGTTTATGACTATGTTGAAACTTTGGAAAGGAAAGCTTCAGAGAGTAGAGATAGAACCCCTAGTCCTCCACTGTCCGAAATAAAGGTGTTAAGAAGGGATATGTATGAGCTGGAAATACTTAATAGACACGTCAAAAATGAGAATGATATTCTAAAGGAACAAGTCAAACTCAAAACCAATATGAACTCAACCTTATCTCTACAAATGGACAAAGTGGAAAAGGCTAATGAAAAGTTGAAAAAGAGGAACAAGAAGCTAATCAGGGCACTTATCAACTTAAGGTTCAAACTTGTCATCAGAAAACCCAGAAGATCTTTAGCTTCCAGGCAAAGAAGAAGGAGAGGATTAGATGTTCTTGTAGAAGCCTCTGAGTTTATGGAATAAATTGCATGAGGACATGCAAGAAGTCAGCAGTGGGGGTATGTTGAGCCTCAAGATTGTGCTTTCTTTCATCTTACTTTACCTCATTTTCCTTTGTCCATTGTTATCCCAGTCCCAATTGATCAATGAATTTAGTTAAAATTACTTTTAGAATGATTAACATGACTGACTTGCTAAGTTTTGTGATTTTTGTCATTGTAATGCATTTTGACCGGAACTAGCTGCAGAATGCAGACATTCCGTAGCTAACAGGAAATTCTGTAGCTGTCTTCACGTTTGGGTATGTTCCAGGTGGCCTCTCAAGAAAAACCACATATGGGTATATTCCACGTCATGTCTACATTGTTCGTTGCTCACCATGAAGGAAAAACTGAATTCTGGATATGGTTTTGGTACGTGGGAACTCATTTAAGGAAGCAGATTTCTAATAGGACTGTCTTAGTCCAGATGTCCTTTTCCTTTTTACGCTGCCACTTTAAGAGTCCTAGTATGATTTTGATAAGGAAAGACAATGATCCTCGAATTGTTGCAAGTCTTGTTATGTAAATTTGTTATAAAAACACTTGGGAAACCGAGAGATAGGCTAGATTTTGCTCTGGATTTTGTTTAGATTTCATGCTATATTTCTGAAGACGCAGACTACTCTATTCAAGTTATTTTTCCTTTATTGAAGAAGACAGTATTTCTTTGAAAGCGTTGATTTGATTTGGAGTTAGATTCTGTCTGGTGGTAGAGGGCCCCTGCCTCCTGCACGGTTTTACTTGCATAATTTAGATAAATATCTTAGTTGTTTTTACGTTTTTGAAGTTTGAGTTAATAGTTAATTTCATTAGCCACTATAGTTATACTTGTTCTAAGAGCTCTTCCAAAAGATCATGATAATGAATGAGAAATGGCTATAGTGTTGTAGGATTTAATTGTAATTTCTTTTGTTCACTATCACAGTTGAACTTAGACTAAGCAAACTCTTCCGAAAAATCCTTATGATGTCTAAGACATGTATGTGATACTGAATGTTTCAGCGGTTTGTTTTCACTAAGTAACATAGATGTTCTTGCTCTTAAAACGCTCTTCCAAAATATCATAATGATGGGTACGAGATAGCTATGACATCTTAGTTTTTAATTGCTTTTAGTCTTTATGTTTGCATTTGCACTGAATTGTATAGTCAGGATTGTTCTAAGAAACGCTCTTCCAAAATATCATAATGATGGGTACGAGATAGCTATGACATCTTAGTTTTTAATTGCTTTTAGTCTTTATGTTTGCATTTGCACTGAATTGTATAGTCAGGATTGTTCTAAGAAACTCTTCCAAAATACCAATCATGATGGACAAAACAGGCTGTATAATCCCATAGATTAATGCATGATAACTTAGGTAGGATACTCCGGAGTCTAATTGCATTTAACTCATGCTCTGTTATTTTGTTTTGAGTTTGATAATGACTTGTTAGTTCAGCACTGTTTTAGACTAGTGACATCTTAAGTTCAGTTTTAGCTTAACTCATTGCATTTTCACTCCACATTTAGTTGTCATCCACTGCATATTAGATTACTTCAGTTGTTAAACTTAACCAAACAGCCTTCATTATTTACAAACCTCTTCTTGTTCCAAATATATAATTGATTTATAACCATATGAACAGAAGACAGTATCATTTCAAGGCCTGAGGTACTTTTGCAACTTCCTTTATCATCTCACAAACAAACCTTTCCTCAAAAGACTATTCTAAAAAAAAATCTATAACCTTTGAGTGAAGTGTAGAGGTGTCAAACTAAATTGCAGAATAGAGTTAGGAGCTAGTCTTAGAGTAGAAGATCTTATGATGTCAACAATATTTTTCTCCAAGCATGTTTCCACAAATCTTTAATCATGGATAAAATTTTGTCTCATTATAAGCTGATTGTTTAGTTGTTTAGTTAGAAGAATTTGTATACTTAGCTGACCATTTCTCAAAACTCTCCCAAAATACCTTTGATGAAAGAATTGGAAAAGTTAAGTTTATGTTTTGATTCATTTCCTTAAAGTCATTATCAAGCTTGGTATTCTGCTTAGTCATAGTTTAGGTTTGATTTTGTTTCAGTATTTGCCTTTGCATTTGTCACTTGTTATCAACCAATTAGACTTTACTCTGTTTTCAATCATTAGCTTCTCTCCACTAGCTTTCTAGTCATTTTCCTTGTGAACATAAAACTACCAAAAGACCAAAAACATCATAAATCATCACAAAAGACCAAAAACATCATAAAACACTAAACACAATGCATTAAGAGACAAACACCTAGGCACATACGGTGCACTTCACTTCAGCAGTTTACCAACCCTGGTTGACAATTAAATGAACTCAATTTAGGAGACTAGGTTGAGACCAAACAGGAGGAACATTTATATTGAGAGAGCCAAAGGAATGAGGTCTATGGACATCTGATGCCTATATCTAGCTCTTGCAACTATTTCTTAAAGGAAATTTCTCTATTTATTTGTATACTATATTTTTGTTATTTCTTGATTATTAACGTCTTATATTGGATGTACTTGTCCTCATAGCTCCCCACAGGGTAATATTGTTCCTTGATGCCATCTCGAAACAAATTCAAAGTTGGTGCAGCCGAGAACAAAAAGGGTTCCCTCTCCTCCTTTTTCTCACAATAGGTTTCCCAGTAGTCTTTGACATGGGGGCAACTTTGAGGAGTACATAGATAATATTTTCTCGGTCGGAGAAATCATGGACCAACAAATTCCCTTCTAGGAAATTCAACCATCTATCTACGACGTGTGCATCTATCTGGCCTTCAAATACAAGAATGTTAAATTTTAATTGTGACTTGAAGGGAGTGGCACCTCCAGAATGGTTTTTAGATGCAGATGCACCGTAGGTGGGCAGCCGTTAAAAGATCTAGGAAAATTTATCCATCATCGCGTCCATCTATTTCTTGAGGGCCTCCTCAAGCAATATTTGGGTAGGATATCCTGCTCCCTCATCTTTATTTTATTCTGCCATGTGATTTCATCAAGGTTTCTGAGGCCGATCTTGCACGGGTTTAACCAGATTGATCCCTAACTCCTTATAAACTGACTGTGTTGGGGACATACAAAGAAAAACAGAGAAAGAGGAAATCGCTCTGATACCACTAATCTAGATTTATGTAGTAACACAATAATATACAGAAAAAACATAAACATGGAGATGCACGCACAATAAAACTTTATTTCATTAATATCATATAATAGAAATATGCATACAGATATAATGGAAATAAACATCTAGGGCGTTGGTAGGCTTATCTCTGAGAAGAGTTGTGGCGGCTACATGGCTCTAAACTGTGTTAAAATGAGGCTCGAGGGCATATTTAATTTTGAGAAACAATGGAAAACTCTAAATATGTAAAAACCTAACCCTATGAGATGAAGTGTCAAAATTATGGGCCTTGTTAGGGTAAATTGGTGTTTCAACTTCCTGCAGACATAACTTTGGCATACGATCTTCATTTGACGTGCATCATACCTCGTTATAAAGATCTATCGGAGTACAAATTTTGGTGTGAGCCACATCGTTTTATGGCCCTATGTTGCTCTTGGTTTTCCCAAAAAAGGTCGTTTATGGTCTTAAAACAACACCGGAAGTTTAGGACCCGAAAAAATGCTAAAAAAAGTAGGTTGTGTTGAAAGCGCAAAATTGAAAGAACCAATGTTGGGGGTCCAAATGGAATAGGTGGGTGGCCAAAAATCACCACCTAGATCATAGGAAAACATGATGTATATAATTTTCAAGTGAGAATGACTTTGATGTCGACCATATGAAAGGAAAATAAGATAAATATGCAAATGGATTCTATATAAGGTTATATATCATGTGTGGTAGAACAATTAGCATGCATAAATTATGTTTAAAGAATAGAGTTATAGATGATACTATTATAATATCTAATTAATAATTGGTAGAAGAGGGATTATAGTTGGGTGATGTAAAATGCAAATATAAATATTACAAGCTAAGATAAGATGGAATACTTCTGAATTAATATACAATTTTTGTTCCTAATCCTTTAGAATTAAAGAAATTGAATGGTTAAAATAAAAAAAATATTATTCTTTAATAGGGAGGATTAGTTGCATTTAGCCGAGTTTTCCTACAACATTAGGCATGAGGATTCATTAAAAATAATATGATTTGATGCTTTGTATGATAAAGGCTGTGATACTATTGCTTGCTGGGACAATCTAGTAAAATTGTTGTACTTGGACCATGATTTCTCAAGGAAATGGAGGAGCATATTGTTAAAATTAACTAGAATTTTAAATTAGCTTGAGATAGAAAAATAATATGTAGGTAAAATTAGGATAACTAGATAATTTAAAAGAAGATAATATATATTTTGAAATTGATGCCCAAAAATTATTCAGTGAAGTTGGGAACTCGTACTAGGCTAAAAATTGTATTTTTTGGTCCATTAGAGATATCGGATAGAATATGACTCATTGCATACATTCTTAGATTCATAATTCCATAAATGTGTCCAATATATTTCATGTTTCTTTGTTTAAAATGTATGTCCATGATATGAACAATATCAATTATTAGAATTTGAATTGGGTCAATTTAGAAGGAATGTTATATGTATAGTTAGCACATATAATATATAGGAAGGTCATGTGGATATAGAATACAACAATAGGGTAGGTAAAGGTCCAATGGACCTCACATATCCCTAAGGAAGAAATATGGGAGCTCGAATATCAAGGAAGGAAGTATGCACATCGTTATGTTTGAAGTGTTGACACAAATTCTATATGTGTTTAATTTCATGGTGATGTGCACTAAGTAATGCGAAAAAAATAAAGGGGGAGGGGAATACAATACGATAATTTTTTTTCCATGGATTAATAATGTAATTTCTTCATGATGAAAATATGGAGAGCCTAGAAATATAATAAATTTGTATATTAACAATAGAAATTCATCATCATTGATAGATAGATAAGTATGGATTCATAGGGGTCGATGATCCCATAAGAGAGGGGGATAAAGGGCATGCATAAAAATAAAATATCTTATTAAATACATCATGGAATTAGCTGGGAAATTTGATTACACAAAATTCTATGGGAAGCCATGAAAATCATTGTGTACATGCATATTTTTAGCACACTTTTTGGATGTTGGGTCATTCTTTTCCTCATTCATTATTTTTCTTTGTTTCTATTGCATAGGAAAAAGAAAACAATTGTATAAATCCATTATGTTTATTCTTAACTATGAAATTATTTTTGTTGTGCATGAGAACAATGACAAATAACGAGAACTATCTACAACTAGGTTTCCATAGATCTTCGAGCATGAATATTTCTTTGGTAGTTGTATTGGATCCATAGATAGAAGTGGCCAGCGAGAAAACATTGCAAATAAAGGAATTTCAATGTTTTGGTTGTGAAAGCTAAAAGGAAAAGTGAAATTGAATAATTAGGCTAGCTATGTGAGAAAGACAAAGAAAATTATTAACAACTTACTAGATGGGATACTATGTGAGGCATATAATAATCCTGAGAAGTCTTACTTAGGGATTCATATCCTTGACTTGGAGGAAAATTTATATTGAGAGAGCTAAAGGAATGAGGTCTATGGCTGGGTGGAACATTTGATGCCTATATCTAGCTCTTGCAACTATTTCTTAAAGGAAAATTCTGTATTTATTTGTATATTATATTTTTATTATTTCTTGATTATTAACGTCATATATTGGATGTAATTGTCCTCATAGCTCCCCAGAGGGTAATATTTTTCCTTGATGCCTTCTCGAAACAAATTCAAGGTGGGTGCGGCCGAGAACAAAGAGGGTTCCCTCTCGTCCTTTTGCTCATAGTAGGTTTCCCACTAGTCTTTGACATGGGGGACAACTTTGAGGAGTACAAACATAATATTTTCTCGATTGGAGAAATAATGGACCAAGAAATACTCTTTTAGAAAATTCAACCATATATCTACAACGTCTGCATCTATCTAGCCTTCAAATATAGGAATGTTAAATTTTACTTGTGCCTTGAAGGGAGTGGCACCTCTAGAGTGGTTGTTAGATGCAGATGCACCATAGGTGGGTAGCCATTGAAATATCTGGGCAAATTTATCCATCATCGCGTCCATCTGTTTCTCGAGGACCTCCTCGAGCAATATTTTTGTAAGATATACTGTTCCCTCATCTTTCTTTTCTTCTGCCATGTGAGTTTGTCAGGGCTTCTGAGGCTGATCTTGCAAGGGTTCAACTAGATCGATCCCTAACTCCTTATAGCCTGACTGTGTTGGGGACATACAAAGAAAAATAGAGAAAGGGGAAATCGCTATGATAAAGCTAATGGGTAGCAACAAAACCAAGTATGGGATCCTGGAGGCAGAGACGAAGAGCACATGATCAGGAGATCATGAATAATTTGAAGCTTGGGATTCTGATGCAGGGACATTAGGCTCAAAAGTTACTTTGTACATAAGTAGACATAGGGGTCCCATGTTCTTTAAATTTCTTGTAAATACTAAATAAATTTGGTAGGGAATTGTAATAATTCTTAAGTCATTTGAGAACATGAGAAATTGGTTAAGATAGGAATATGAAGAGTCAGTTTAGGATTAGTTCAGTTATTGAGTTTGATTTTAGGAATTGGGAATGCTAAGAGTTGCTGAACTGTTTGGAGACCTGAATCGATTCAGGTCGTCCTTGTGGTATAAATGTAATCCTGAAGAGTTTAGATAGGGGGGAGAGAGTTAAAGAACATCTTCAACAACATAGTAGGAGGATAATGGCCATAGAATTGAATATCTGGCCTGCCGTGAAATTGTAAGAATTTTCTTTTGAGATTGATCGCCTGTATGTATATATATATCTATTTTGGAGAATTGTTTATAAGTTCCATGTGTGATTTTATGTCTTCTTGGTCGAATCATATGAGGAAATTATGTCAGTGTAACTGTGCATTTGTTTTTTAACTCTGTGGAGAGAGTACCTTCGTAGTTTTGCATTTATCACTAGTACAAAATGGATAACTTGTTACTAAAAAAGAGACCAAAATTTTCATATAAACGACTATTTTTCGGTCGGTGACCAATAGTAGCTAATTTACAGTATCTTATAACGTGACCAACTTTTGGTTGTTTTTAGCTTAGTCATTAATTGGTTATTTCAATTTTGTTATCTAGTTGTATATTTGGTCATTGATTTGGTCATTGATTTAGTCACTGATTTGGTCACTAATTTAGTCATTCATTTGGTCTTTCATTTTGTCACTGATTTAGTCATTCATTTGGTCATTGATTTAGTCATTGATTTGGTCATTAAATGTCACAATTAATGACCAAATATACAACAAAATATATTACTATATGATCACCCAAGAAAACCAATTAATGACCAAAGAACTATGACCAACATGTTGGTCGTGTTATAAGATACTGTAAATTAGCTACTAATAGTCATATATATGCAAATTTTAGTCATTGTTTGAAACCAATTAATGACCGAAGAAATGTGACTAAATTTTAATCGTGTTATAAGATACTGTAAATTAGCTACTAATAGTCGTATATATGCAAAATTTAGTCATCATTTGTAGTCACAAATTTATCATTTGCAGTAGCCATTTATTCATTATATAAATGACTAATTTAGTAGTTTATATTCATTTCATTAATAATCATTATAAATGACTAATTTAGTCGCATATTCATTTTATTTGTGTTCATTATTAATCAACATAAATTTATTTGTATGACTTAAAAAATGTCATATAATGTGCATGTTCATCTAATATGAAAAAACAAAGTTGCATATTTTAATTACAATACTAAAAAACATCAAGTGCAACTATAAATAATTTCAACCACATAAATTATATTATATGAAATGTTAAAATATTACAATATGAGTTTCCAACTTTATATTATTTGGACTACAATTTACACATGAAATGATGTTTCATCACTTCAAAACATTATCGTTGTGTTGTCAGGGCATTACAGGTGAATTCACCAACTCTGAAGACTTGATCATCAGTCTTTATATGTGTGTCTTATGCGAGATATTGGTTCAAATGGTATCACCAGACCAGTTCTCCTCTCTCTTTTTGCATTTTTCGCTCTAATGTTATTGCTCTTCTCTTTTTTCAATTCATGCTTCTTACCATCAATACTGATTTCATTTTCTGAAAACAAAAGAAAATACAATGCACTGTAAGAAATGAAAGACAATGAACACTAGAATATAACATAAATTAGACTATAAATAGTTTATACAACATATACCTTAACATCAACAATGTCAAAGCAATTTTCTTTCAGCGTCAATTTCTGCAAAATAAATGTCACATTATTCTTTCTCATTTCTCAACATGCTACATACAATAAATTGAAAATCACATAAAACCAAGAGAAAAACCTTTTCTAACCAAAATAAACAAAAAAACAGTGCCTCTAATAAAACTTCATTATCATATTAGCAAATGAAAAGAGAGCTAGTGGACCATTTGTGTTGTTTGACTTTGCATATTTTTGTTATAAAGTGCTCGAGCTTCAGGAACCAACAAGTGTGAGCATGATCTAAAAACTAACCAACCATTCACTTGTCAACATGAGAGATCACAAATAAACCACAAAATTGATCAGGCATTAAATTTGTGAGCATACTACCTTGAAATTTTCTTCTTGAGAAATACCTCAAAATCCCCTTGTTTCTAATAAGCTTCCTTGCTATGTACCTCCATCCTTGATTTCCCTTGATGTATCTTGAATAAAGAATATCCCTTCAACAACCAATTTTGCGAGAATCCTACTAAGTAATGCAAGAGCCTTGTGCACATCAATAGTAACATCCTCCAATGAAAATAGTACAATCTCCAACCTAGAAATATCAAAATTATATATAGTCATAATGTTGAAGAGTGTAACTAGGTAGGTCTTGCTTATAATGACTATGTAATTATGTACTTATGTAAATATGAAGTCAATAATAATAAAATGAATTTTTGGTTTACTTGCTTCATGGGTTTCATGAGCAAGATTATTAGTATAGGTCTATAGACCTCTTCTTGATGTCTATTAGGTACACAAGTGTAATTAAGAGTCGTGTAAAAGGTGTGAAGAATACCCTCCAAGACATTGCAGAAGAATGGCTTACAAACGTTGAAGATATGCCTATGAAGTCGACCTACAAACAAATGTTAAAGTTGGCCTACTTAATGGCTATAAGGTCAGCTTAATTACTTGGCTAGAACTACTATATATACCCTACATATGTTGCGGTTAAGAGAACATATCTTCGGATGATACCTGAGGTTATACAACGTGCAAAAGAAGAAATTTTTGCAGATTCTACTGAGGAAATATAGCGCAAAGAAGGAAGCAAATATTAAGTTAACGTCTGGGGTAGAACACATTAAAAGAAAGAACAGATTTGCGGATCTGTCTCTGAGGTACTGTATATATTTAAGTAACAATTACAGTCATCTTTGAAGTTAACAAAAGGTGGAAGAAAGAACAGGAATTACATATTAGTTTGAAGGTATAACAAATCAGATCTAAGGATAAGATTGTCTACGTATAAGTCTGAAGGTGACAATGTTTGAAAGATAGAAAATACAAGAACAATTTTGATTGCAGACTTATCTAAAGGAAGAACTGAATGATACACCTTCCAAGGTAGCTGAAGGATGTATTCTACAAAAGAAGCTAAAGGTTAGCAATTACTGAAGTAACTGGAAGATTAAGATATTGACTAAAGGATGTGATTAAGTTATCTCCGAGGAAAGAATTGTAAAAGTCAGAAACCTCAAGTAAGGAAGGTAAATTAGAGATTTAACTTCCTAACTTATTGCAAAATACTCAGTTACAAGAAAGATCAATTTTGTCTCTACATTTGTATAAACACTTTGATAATTGACTTGATGAAGGATTAACTCAGCAAGCTCACAAGTAGTTATCAAGAAGAGAATTTGTATCAATCTATAGCCCTTAAATTCTCAACATGGTATCAGAGCTATGGTTATGATCAAAGGTAGTTTGAAAGGACTCGAAACATTCTAAAAGGACCTATGTCAAAAGGGCTAAAATCATAGTAAGATAGTCCAATAATTAAACTAGGTGCAAGTTCACAAGAAAGGTCAATCTCAATGACATCACCGTGTTGAAATTACCTCTGCCTCAATTCAGTACTACTCTTATAAGATTATTTTGATACCACAGAAATGAGGATAATGAGTTATAAAGGTGTTTTACAGTTAAGGCTCGGTGTGACAAAAATATATTAGTATAATCCATATTACAGTGAAGATATTCAGTGTTATAATCACAGGTCAACTACAGTCTCGGTATAATAAATCACATGATGAGTATGACACTACAATTTGGAACTACCATAGTAAAAAATTTATCACTATTTCGTGCTACCACAGTGAGAAAGGTCTCACTAGTTCGGTGCCATCACAACTTGATGAGAAGTATGTCATTTCAGTTTGATGGTATCATGACATAGGGTCTCACAGAAATGGTCAACAGAAGTCAGAAACATGTACAATGAAGTATTTACAATCGAAGCACAAAATAAGGTCAAAACAGTAATATGTGTACACAGTGAAATAGTACAATCGAGAATCTCGGAATAGCTGCTTACATTGAGTTTGAAAGAATCTGAATTCTTTCCTACGAAGTTGATAGTGCAATAACCAACTAAAAGAAAGAACTAGTTTGAAGGTATAACAAATCATATCTAAGGACAAGATTGTCTACGTATAAGCCTGAAGGTGACAGCGTTTGAAAGATAGTAAATACAAGAACAGTTTTGATTGCAGCCCTATCTAAAGGAAGAACTGAATGATACAACTTCCAAGGTAACTAAAGGACGTATTCTACAAAAGCATCTAAAGGTTAGTAATTGCTGAAGTAACTGAAAGATTGAGATATTGACTAAAGGATATGATTAAGTTATCTCTGAAGAAAGAATTGTAAAAGTTAGAAACCTCAAGTAAGGAAGGTAAATCACCTTCCTAACTGTATTGCAAAATACCCATTTACAAGAAAGATCAATTTTGTCTCTACATTTGTATAAGCACTTTGATAATTGACTTGATGAAGGATTAACTCAGCAAGCTCACAAGTAGTTATCGAGAAGAGAATTTGTATTAATCTATAGCCCTTAAATTCTCAACATATAATTCATAATCACACATGATCATAGACTGTAGCAGTCTTGAAATAAACTCAAACTTGAATAAGAACAAACACAAAATTTCATTTTTGTGGTTTATATGATAGCTATTTGATAATAGCTCACTCAACATCCATGTTTCAGGCAGTATTTGGTGTATTTTTATGTGGAAAATTTTCCAATGGGGCTAGATGTTTCGACCTTTTCTGTTTGGATCTAAGCTTAATATGAATATGTATTGGATTTTTGTTTTAAATGAAAACATACATTCTTATTTTTCCTTTTATGTTTTTCTCCCTTTACATAATACATATATATGTTGTGAATTTGCATAATTTTAAACAAAATAAACAATCATGTTAATATGTTTTAGCATATTGCAATTTTAAAATTTATAGCTAGAGTTTTGGAGGAAGCATGAGAATTCTACCTGCTTTAGCCAACATTCTTGATGCTTGTTCTGATATATATCTGGAGAATAGCAACCAGGTTCAAATGGATAGTAAACCCAAATGTTACACATCCTTTCACCTTTTGATTGGTCTAAGAAACCCTGACAACAATCTGCAACACTTTCTTTATGGTGCATCAGACTCAATTTAACTGCCGCTCCATCATAGTCTGTATGTGGTTCTGCATGCCATTCAGAAGGAAGTGGCCTGCCAGGTATGATTCCATCCTCTACAAAAATAATATCAAACTATGCATCAGGATTTAATTGCACCATTTTAAGCTAGGATTATCCAAATCCTTGCTGCCCTTGGACAAATTGAACAAAGAAACAATATAAATCATTCAAAAATAACACACCTGGGAAAAGGTGGAAAAGAAAGAATATGTTAAAACAAAATACTTTGAATTTTAACAGCTCTTCACTGCAAAATGCTAAATTCCATTCTCCTGCATGTAAGTAATCAAATTGTTAAATTTAGCAACATAACAATAACCTTAAATATGCTGAAAAAAGGAACCTAGAGAAATTGTCAGAAAACCATAATCCTCAAGTCATAAACTTAAAAATAGATAAGAATTCTATATGAATACTTTGTAAAACACGCTCTCAAGACATAATGCAGTGAAGAGGACAAAATAATTTGGTGATGCTAACCTAGTAGTCAAAATCCCAAGAAATCAAAAGCGCAAACACCAAACTAAGATTGCCCATATATTCATAATTGTTCTCAGTTCCATCCTCCACCATATTTCCACTATCCTCACTTGAAGCTTCAGGAGGGAATGAGAATCCAGCTTCCTCCAACACAGGGCCCCAGTGAGTCTCCAATACTTTTGCCACCATCTCTGTTCATGGGAACCCCAATACATAATGTATAAACACACGCCCAAATTTGGGAGCTATGGACCAAAAGGAGCAAGGAGGAAAAGAACCTGATGTCACAAAAAAATACTATGCCATCACAACTAACGGACCAACCATCAGTTGAAGTCACACATAAGTTGAATATAAAAAATGCATACCAGTATCTTTGGCTTCTGTGGAGGAATTCACACTGGCTTTCATTGCTTCATGTTTCTTAGCTTCTTCAAGCTTTTTCGTCCGCCATTCTTCAAGGGCTATCACTTAAAAAAATGTAAGCATTAACAACATATTGATGTAACTTCCAAATTCTAAAACAGTCAATATTTAACAATCAATAGTTTGCATTGTCACTGAACTAGGTAACACTTTAATTTTACATTTTTACTCAACTAGTGGGTTAACAATTTCTAACTTTTGAGAAATCTAGAGCTAAAAATTCACTGAGATTTATATAATGAGAAAATGTATGAGCTCCCACATGTCAATTGTTAGAAGCTATGTGAATGGTAGAATATATGCTAGAGCACTCATAGCATATGGCAGAGGGCGTTCATGATGTTATATTACCAAGGGTGAATGATATTGATCCTTTAATTTGATTATGTGATGTCTCTAAGCACTTCAATGATTTATAATTCCCTAGTACCTCTGCAGGAATTTCCCCTGATATTTGATTGCCCTGGAATTCAAGGCAAAGCACTGAAATCTTTGTTATGAAGCAAAATGGGAGCTATAAATATTCCCTAAAAATTGGTTTTCATTTAATAATAATCCATAAGATGGTTTTTCTTTCATTATCCCTTCATCTATTAGTGGTGGAGAAAGCAAACCCGTGAAGTTGTTACTGTTTGAAATCATGAAGCACCGTCAGACCCTTGGATAGAATGGAAGTGACTTGATTGCTTCCCCAAAGACCACACATAAAGATATTAGATAGAATGGAAGTATCTGGATTGTTTCCCCAAGACCACACATAAAGAGAGATGAATAAAGAGTAGCAAAGGTGACCTGAGCTTGCAAACTATCGAAAAACTCATTTATTGAAAGCAGCGGTGGTTTGGTGAAGCTATTATTCGAGCAAGTTGAAATGTTGCTAGATAATTTGTTTCCACTAACATTAAATAAAATCATAAAAGAAACTGGAAATTCAGGAATCATCCCTCTAAGTTGATTGCCTCTCAAGCTAGAAATACAAGTTCCTGCATCTACTTAAAACTATAAGAATTCGACTAGTCAAAAGATTTTGACACAAATTAAACATTCACCCCAACCCTCAGGGAAGGTTCCATTTTGAGTTTTCTGTAGAGCCCAAATAATATTAACACGAGGAATTTTGATAAGATTGGCAGGAATATCTCCTTGAAAATAGTTGAGCTCCAATTTTTCACTGTTTGATAAACCACTAGTAGGCTCAGAATCAATATAATTTTTTCCAAGGGTGTAATCCAGCGGATTTGTGAACACAAGTACATAATTCTCATGAAAATTTCTCAGCTCCTTGTGAATCTCATGAGTGAGGGAGTTCCTTAAAACATATAGCATTTCAAGCATGAATTGTTTGCCAATATCTATTGGGATAACTCCATCTAAAATATTTGGAAACAGGGAAATGAAACTAAGTCTAGAACAATTCCCCAACTGTGCAGCTCCAATATTTCACTGTTTGATAAAGGTGACAACGTTTGAAAGATAGCAAATACAAGAACAGTTTTGATTGCGGACTTATCTAAAGGAAGAATTGAATGATACAACTTCCAAGGTAACTGAAGGACGTATTCTACAGAAGCAGCTAAAGGTTAGTAATTGTTGAAGTAACTGGAAAATTGACATATTGACTAAAGGGCTCAAATCATAGTAAGACAGTCCAATAATTAAGCTAGGTGCAAGTTCACAAGAAAGGTCAATCTATGTCACTATGAAAAGAAGGATCTCAGTAACATCTCAATCTCAATGACATCACAGTGTTGAAATTACCTCTACCTCAATTCAATACTACTCTTATAAGATTATTTTGATACCACATCAGTGAGGAGAATTAGTTATAAAGGTGTATTTACAGTTAAGGCTCGGTGTGACAAAAAGATATCAGTATAATCTGTATTACAGTGAAGATATTCAGTGTTATAATCACAGGTCAACTACAGTCTCAGTATAATCAATCACATGATAAGTATGACACTACAATTTGGAAATACCATAGTAAAAAATCTATCACTGTTTCGTGCTACCACAGTGAGAAAGGTCTCACTGGTTCGGTGCCATCACAGCTTGATGAGAAGTATGCCATTTCAGTTTGATGGTATCACATAGGGTCTCACAGAAATGGTCAACAGAAGTTAGAGACATGTATAGTGAAGTATTTACAATCGAAGCACAAAATAAGGTCAAAATAGTAATATGTATACAAAATGACATAGTACGTTAGAGGATCTCGGAATAGCTGCTTACATTGTGTTTGAAAGAATCTGAATTCTTTCCTATGAAGTTGACAGTGCAAGAACCAACTAAAAGAAAGAACTAGTTTGAAGGTATAACAAATCAGATCTAAGGACAAGATTGTCTACGTAAAAGTCTAAAGGTGACAGCATTTGAAAGATAGCAAATACAAGAACAATTTTGATTGTAGACCTATCTGAAGGAAGAACTGAATGATACAACTTCTAAGGTAACTGAAGGACGTATTCTACAAAAGCAGCTAAAGGTTAGTAATTGCTGAAGTAACTGGAAGATTGAGATATTGACTAAACAGTTGAACATTTGCAAGATTGAGATATTGAATAAATATTCATGTTAATATGTTTTAACATATTGCAATTTCAAAAATAAATATAAAATTTTAAAATTTATAGCTAGAGTTTTGGAGGAAGCATGAGAATTCTACCTGCTTTAGCCAGCATTCTTGATGCTTGTGCTGATATATATCTAGAGAATAGCAACCAGGTTAAAATGGATAATAAACCCAAATTTTACACTTCTTTTCACCTTTTTTCTTGGTCTACGCAAGCCTGACAACAATCTGCAGCACTTTCTTTATGGTGCATCAGACCCCATTTAACTACCGCTCTGTCATAGTCTGTATGTGGTTCTGCATGGCATTCAGAAGGAAGTGGCCTGCCAAGTATGATTCCATCTTCTGCAGAAATAATATCAAACTATGCATTAGGCTTTAATTTCACCATTTTAAGGTAGGATTCTCCAAACCCTTGCTTCCCTTGGACAAATTGAATAAAGAAACAATATAACTCATTCAAAAATAACACATCTGGGAAAAGGTGGAAAAGAAAATAGATGTTAAAACAAAATAATTTGAATTTTAACAGTTCTTCACTGCAAAATGCTAAATTCCATTCTCTTGCATGTAAGTAATCAAATTGTTTAATTTAGCAACATAACAATAACCTTAAATATGCTGAAAAAAGGAACCTAGAGAAATTGTCAGGAAACCATAATCCTCAAGTCATAAACTTAAAAATAGATAAGACTTCTATATGAATACTTTGTAAAATACGCTCTCAAGACATAATGCAATGAAGAGGACAAAATAATTTGGTGATGCTAACGTAGTAGTCAAAATCCCAAAAAATCAAAAGAGAAAACACCAAACTAAGATTGCCCATAAATTCATTATTGATCTTAGTTCCATCCTCCAGCATCTTTCCACTATTTTCTCTTGAAGCTTTGGGAGGCAATGAGAATCCAGCTTCCTCCAACACAGGGCCCCAGTGAGTCTCCAATACTTTTGCCACCATCTCTGTTCATGGGAACCCCAATACATAATGTATAAACACACGCCCAAATTTGGGAGCTGTGGACCAAAAGGAGCAGGAAGGAAAAGAACCTGATGTCACAAAAAAATACTATGCCATCACAACTAATGAACAAGCCATCAGTTGAAGTCACACATAAGCTGAATAGAAAAAATGCATACCAGTATCTTTGGCTTCTGTGGAGGAATTCACATCGGCTTTCATTGCTTCACGTTCCTTAGCTTCTTCAAGATTTTTCATCTGCCATTCTTCAAGGGCTATCACTTAAAAAAATGTAAGAATTAACAACATATTGATGTAACTGCCAAATTCTAACACAGTCAATATTTTTCATTGTTACTGAATTGGGTAACACTTCAACTAGTGGGTTAACAATTTATAACTTTTGAGGAATCCAGAGCTAAAAAGTCACTGAGATTTATATAATGAGCAAATGTATGATCTCCCACATGTAAATTGTTAGAAACTATGTGAATGGTGGAATATATGCTAGAGCACTCATAGCATATGGCAGAGCGCGTTCATGATATTATATTCCCAAGGGTGAATGATATTGATCCTTTAATTTGATTATGTGAGGTCTCTAAGCACTTCAATGATTTATAATTCCCTAGTACCTCTGCAGGAATTTCCCTTGATATTTGATTGCCCTGGAATTCAAGGCAAAGCTATGAAATCTTTGTTATGAAGAAAAAAGGGAGCTATAAATATTTCCTAAAAATTGGTTTTCATTTAATACAACCATTTGGCTATTCCGATGGCCAAAATGTAGTTTTCTATTTTAGGTGTAGAATAAATATAGACTCATATCAACATTCTACAGGGACCTATTTGAGGCGAATTCAACACTCTAAAAGGACCTATGTCAAAAGAGCTCAAATCATAGTAAGACAGTCCAATAATTAAGCTAGGTGCAAGTTCACAAGAAAGGTCAATCTCTGTCACTATGAAAAGAAGGATCTCGGTAACATCTCAATCTCAATGACATCACAGTGTTGAAATTACCTCTGCCTCAATTCGGTACTACTCTTATAAGATTATTTCGATACCAAAGCAGTGAGGAGAATGAGTTATAAAGGTGTATTTATAGTTAAGGCTCGGTGTGACAAAAAGATATCAATATAATCCGTATTACAGTGAAGATCTTCAGTGCTATAATCATAGGTCTACTACAGTCTCGGTATAATCAAACACATGATAAGTATGACACTACAATTTGGAACTACCACAATAAAAAATCTATCACTGTTTCGTGCTACCACAGTGAGAAAGGTCTCACTGGTTCGGTGCCATCACATCTTGATGAGAAGTATACCATTTCAGTTTGATGGTATCACATAGGGTCTCACAGAAATGGTCAACAGAAGTCAGAGACATGTACAGTGAAGTACTTACAATCGAAGCACAAAATAAGGTCAAAACAGTAATATGTATACACAGTGAAATAGTACATTCAAGGATCTCGGAATAGCTGCTTACATTGAGTTTGAAAGAATCTGAATTCTTTCCTATGAATTTGACAGTGCAAGAACCAACTAAAAGAAAGAACTAGTTTGAAGGTATAACAAATCAGATCTAATTATGTAACTAGGTAGATCTTCATTATAATGATTATGTAATTATGTACTTATGTAAAGATGAAGTCAATAATAATAAAATGAATCTTTGTTTTAATTTCTTCATGGGTTTGACGCCAGCTTGGAGAGGAGTTTATAATCTTTTAAATGAGTGCTCATACACATCCTAATTTCTTTTCATCGAATAAATACTATTTTTTTAAGATCAAACATGAAAGACTACTAACTTCATATGTAGACATGACATGCCTCTCCAATAATCATTTACCTCCATTGTGGAAGACAAATATATAAGAACCAAAGTTCAAATAAAAAAAGCGTCAATTAATATCATATTATCTTGGTGAAGAGAAGCTAAGGAATAGTGTAGGAGAGAAAATAAACGACATATTTTTAGACCCCTGGATGAAATTTTTGGACCTATATTTTTTCTAACCTGTAGACCTGTAGTAAGCACATTAATCTCTAAATTTAGGCCAATGTAGCATCCACAATTTTGGCCTATTTCAGGCCTGAAATTCAGCCCTATGGCCATTGTAATTTTGGCCTATTTTAGGTGTAGGATACATATAGACTCATATCAACATTATACAAGGACCTATGTCAAAAGGGCTCAAATTATAGTAAGACAGTCCAATAATTAAGCTAGGTGCAAGTTCACAAGAAAGGTCAATCTCTGTCACTATGAAAAGAAGGATCTCGGTAACATCGCAATCTCAATGACATCACAGTGTTGAAATTACCTCTGCCTCAATTTAGTACCACTCTTATAAGATTATTTCGATACCACAGTAGTGAGGAGAATGAGTTATAAAGGTGTATTTACAGTTAAAGCTTGGTGTGACAAAAAGATATCAGTATAATCTGTATTACAGTGAAGATCTTCAGTGTTATAATCACAGGTCAACTACAGTCTCGGTATAATCAAACAAATGATAAGTATGACACTACAATTTGGAACTACCATAGTAAAAAATCTATCACTTTTTCGTGCTACCACAGTGAGAAAGGTCTCACTGGTTCGGTGCCATCCTAGCTTGATGAGAAGTATGCCATTTCAGTTTGATGGTATCAGATAGGGTCTCACAGAAATGGTCAACAAAAGTCAGAGACGTGTACAATGAAGTATTTACAATCGAAGCACAAGATAAGGTCAAAATAGTAATATGTATACACAGTGAAATAGTACATTCAAGGATCTCAGAATAGCTGCTTACATTGAGTTTGAAAGAATCTGAATTCTTTCCTATGAAGTTGACAGTGCAAGAACCAACTAAAAGAAAGAACTAGTTTGAAGGTATAATAAATCAGATCTAACTATGTAACTAGGTAGGTCTTCATTATAATGACTATGTAATTATGTACTTGTGTAAAGATGAAGTCAATAATAATAAAATGAATTTTTGGTTTACTTGCTTCATGTGTTTGACCCAAGACTTGGGGGAATTGACCCATTTTGCATGTTTCCTGCTAGATTTAATATTTGCAATTTGTGACATATGCCAAGCTCCATAGGAATGCTTCCACTAAGGAAATTATTCACTGTAAAGTAACCTATGCAAACTTTAATAATATCGCTTGGAGAATAACTGTAAATGGGGGGCCTGCTTGTAACTCCATGGTTGATTGATTATAGGGTGGTTTTACTTTGCTCTGTCTTACCCTCCTCTGTGGCCATGCATGCCCATGTTTAAATAAAACAGAGATAGTAACAGTTGGATAAGCCTATCTTGTGGGGTTTTGGAATTTCTTTAAACACTACAAAATCTCCTTCCCTTCACTTCTTCCTAGTCTTAGTATTAATTACTTTGGAAATCCATTTGTAAACCTCTTAGAACTGTCTTCGAACAAAACTTAACAAGTAACTGGCATATACCTATGTCACCAGCTTGCAATTGCATCGATTGAATACATGGTGTCACCCCTTCCAGAGCATACATCCTGCTGTTATTATTAGGCCAAAATCGAAACTGAAAGATCCACTCCTTGCCTTTGGCATCTTGAATTTTTAGAGGTAGCCCTTATGGTTGTGATATTGGAGAACATTCTAATTAAAACAACATAAATCCATCAGAAATAGGAAAATCAAAGGCCTACTCTGTTAATAGTTCTGCCATGCAAACACACAAAGACTTCACTGTTTCCTATATAATTACACACATATACACATATTCACAAAGTTGCAGATAGAAGGGAGAAAGACAACATGATTCATTAAGCATAGGGCATGAGAAACATTACATAGCCTTCATCTGAATGAAGGAGACACAAGTTACATAAAACCTTCAACGCCCAACCACCAACATGTGACTTAATTAATTTTAACCATTGTAGCTTAACTTTATTACATCATAACACAACTCTATAAGATAAATTACTCCTAAATTAAATTTCCTAAGCTAATCTATGGCACAAAGTATGACCATTATAAAGCCTCTATCCCAAAAAATACAAACAACAATATCATCTTCAAGTTTTTAATAGAAACAGACAACAATATATTCAAAGCCTTTTGTGAAATGCAAGTTGTTTTAATCAACACCAAAAAAGATGCCTACAAGGTCCCTGAAGATATCCATGCTGTAGTGAGGCTAAAGAGGAAATGAACCACCTGCTGCTAATCTGTCTATGAACCAAGAATATATGGTAACCAGTGGCAGGTCTTTGCATAGGGTAGGTTCCAATGTTTGGGAAGATAGATCAATTGATATTTTATGTTGGGATTTTTTTTTCTTTAACTTGATCCAATAAGGTTTGAACCTTGAATCTTAATAATGTGTTTTAACTACGGGGACTTGACCAATTGAGGGTGACTCAACCAATTGAGCTAATCCTCTGAGCTAAGGGTGGGATTTCCATTGTGATGGTGGAAGGGGGAAAAACTTTGCAAAGCTAAGCATTTGGTCCACATAGATAATAAGTCATATTTGATGAGATGATGAGCCTCATGTTTTCATATTTATTTTGCAGAATATCGATAATGTAATTAGTTTATTTATTTCCTCCAATATAAACATTGAAACTAGTCATAACTCAAATATGTTTAATAGAGAAAAGTTTAACAAACTATCTAATGGTAGAGACTGTTTTATTCCATCAAAAATCATGTAAAGGATGGAAAGACAAACGTGTACAGGAACAAAGTTGACGGTAATATTTGTATGCATATTCAGTCAGAGCACGAGCTAAAAACTAACCAACCATTCACTTGTCAACATGAGAGATCACAGATAAACCACAAAATTGATCAGGCATTAAAATTGTACAGACAGAATTGAAGAGTTAAAGAGCACCTGAAATAAAACTCATATCTAGAAAAAAACATTAACACAAATATGATCACAAAAGACACTCTCTGTGAAAATATTACCCATATTTTTCTAACTAATGATCTGAGTAGAAACACCACAAGTTGACTTAATATAATGGGCATTATCTTATTGTTGAAGTGAGACACCTTGTATGTGTCTCAAACAATTGATTTGTCACAATATACTCAAAACTATCCCACATTTCCTTCAATAGATGTTTGAATATTTAGCGGGGAATTTTTTCTCCAATTACCATTATGGAAGAATCATATATGAACAAATAGTCATATTATGTAAATGCAAAGAAAATCACAAACCTTCCTCTAAAAGAAGAAACATGGTTTTGTGGAGGATACAAATTAGATGAGATTGGCAATCATCCAATGTTGTCAAATCCATGTTTTTCTGAAAATAATGTGATGACCAAGAAGGCACAAAATAATGTTGATTCTAGTTGGCCCACAACAGCTTGGACTAGAGTTGTAACATCTAGAGATGAGTCATAGACACATTTAGCAAATTCAGGCATAGCTCAAGACAGTGTAAGACTAGACAGAGCTTTGTTGTTATAGAGAACACTCATGTATCTCAACTAGAAATTTTGAAGTGGATTGATGAACAACGTGTAAAAGAGATGGATTTGATGTTTCACTTGTTTTAGGCTTTTAGCCATGGCCTTCAAGCTTGTTAGCACATGACAGGGAAGCTCTATCTATATTTTCAAGAATATTATCATGTTCTAACTGCTTTTCTGCCACTAACTTTACCTCCAACATCGTTGCACAAGAAATTAATGTCCAATGTGCTAGCAGTTTCTGTTCTTACAAAGATGAATGGTCAAAGTTGAACTATGTATGATTTGAATGAAATTAAAACATAAACACAAGATAATATACTCATTATATATCATTTGGATAATTGAACTTGTCATAAGTAAAATTTTCTTTCGAGATCTCATGAGTATGCTAGAATATATCTCAATCATTGCCAACTTCTTTACAAATCCCATATTGGCAACCAATTTCAATGTGACTAAGGATATGTATAACTTACAATCCATGGTTCTCTTCTAGTGTTAAATGTGATTATTAGATGAAGAAACTTATTCTAGTAGATACAGGGGCTTTGGGCCTGTCATATAACTTCAATGGAGTTATGATTATAGCACAAGACTTGATACAGATCACTAAACACTAGCCATCTTGATGTGTAAGATATTAGGAGAGAATGAGAGCTCTATTCTGCTTTTACCAGTGTTTGCTTAACACATTAGAGGAAGATATATTTTTGAGAAGGAACTAAAGGCAAACTATGCTATAAAGAGAATTAATTTCTCAGGCAAGATCTCAAGAACTTGTGAAGTAACATCTTGTATTCAGACAATTAGAAAAAATAATTGTTGACAGACTAGAGGTAGGAAACTTAGAGTTAATACAATCAATGCCCAAATTTAAGCTTCAGTTTCGACCACACTCCTAACCGTAAAGGACGAATGAGGATATCATTATAAAGAACTTAAGAGTAGATCCATGTTATGATCAGATGGTTTTGGTTGGGGCAAAACAATGAGAACAAGACAACTGAAAAATCATACAACAGGAAAGGACAACCTTAAAGTAACTAACCTGTTTCATGCAATATATTTAATACACTACCAGCAGTTTGGGGAATAAGTATTGGTATAAAATTCCAAGGTAAAATAACTAGCAATTGCACCGGGGTGCAAGGGAACGCCGAAAGGAGGAGCTGTGAATGATGTTGTGCTACATGTAAAGGTACATAATGAATGTAAACTTATGGGGTGCAAAATCTCACATTGAAGAGGAAAACATATGAAATGGACATGTTATATTCACATACCTAATCATTAATGTAAAGATAAGTAGTTATTTCAATTTTTACAAGATAGAATCCAGTGGATTATTTCATCTATACAGCTATGGTACCACTATCTAAAGGCTGGGAATAAATGGAGTTGAAGAAATGGTTCGAGTCATATTATCGCATAATTGCAATCTAACAGACCAAACCAACAGAACATTCTTAGTGCACGCTTGCGTGATAGAAGTATTGTCTTTTAACTTATTAGCAAGAAATATATAGTTGTCACAAATACATATTGAATTTTTTGTGACACTGGTAGGCCCCATATTTATTTTGAATTGAATATGCTCAGGGAAAACGCAAAGCAATATGCCTTAGTGTTTGAGCACTCATATTCCCATTGAAGCTTGGGAAGTCTTTAACACCACAATAACTTATACCCAAAATTTTAGTGCTGAGAATATACTTAGCCCATCCTGTAGAAATCACTGTATTGGACCTACTACCATTAGAGGATGTGCAAAAAAGAGAAGGAACAAGAAAATACCAGAATGTTTTGAAACCAATCCTAAGTGTTTTACACTACAACAGAATAAGGCCACCTTAAGATTTCAAAATCCAACTCTTGCCAAAATGACAGAATTTAATAGCCTGGTTTATTTTATTTTTGTAAGTGTTTCCATATAGTGCACGCCAGGTTTTAGGACGTAAACATGGACTTGGGACCTTCTTGCAAACATATTCGCCCCTTTGAAACTCATTTCATTTAGATAGGGCAGAGATAACAACGATATCCAAAACCACTGCTTAATACTTCAGAAAATATCACCAGTGAATGAACACCACGTTTAAAACAAGGCCCAGTTTGAAAGAGACTACTAATAAAATCAAATAATAGCAGCGTACATCTTATGCACGTAAAAATCCAGTCAATCAATGCACTAATCATTTCTCATTCCTTCAAATCATCTAGAATATGGAACCTGATACATAGATTGCAGACCTGCAGAGGATTCCTATGTTTGAGAAACAATGTAATGAGGCATTCAAATTATAAATATATTTTGAACATAGCCATGTGATTCTCAAATTTGTTGATGCAATGCCTGCTTAGAAATACCCCTTTTGACCACTATGTTAATGTAGGTTTACCCAATAGAGTAACAGAAAAATAAATTGCAGAACATTGCTATAATTTTAATTTAAAGATCATACTCAATTTTAACAAGCCCTCTAATGCGCTTGGGGATAGAGCAGTATGGGAACACCAGCCAAGGGCGTTGAACCATAAAAGCATGGATTTTATAGTCAACTCTATAGTCTTGGGTCTTAAGCACTCAATTTTTGTGTCAATGCATATCATGGAAGGGAAATCGGTAAGAGAAGGCCTGCGTGCCTATCCTCAGCAGTCTTTGTCATGTCAGATGCTCTTGTAACGCAAAATCTCAGCAATCTGAAGACTATAAATTTGTTCTAATAGTCTAGTTTCCCATCAGGCAAATCAATTAGGCACCCAGTAAAACAACAACATATCAGATGTAACTTTCTGATAGCGTGATGAAAAGGCCAACCTACAACCTACACATACATTATAAGATAACAAATTATATATATATATATATCTATCTATCTATATATATATATATATATATATATATATAGATATATATATTAACAATAGTTGTTTATTTAAAAATTATATGTAAAAAAAAACCTCTAACTCAACAAAGTATGCTACGATTCAGAAAATTCCTCAAACAAGATCTCCTTTTAACAGTGATGTAATGTAAGTCTACCCAATAGAGCAACAGATCAATACATTGCAGAACACTGATATAATTTTAATTTAAAGATCATACTCATTTTTGACAAGCCATCTAACTCAACAAAGTAATCTACAATTCAGAAAACTTCTGAACCACAGTTCAATACCCCATCAAGATCAGTTTCTTCAACCTTCCAGTGGAGACAAAAAGAAAAGCCCACAGTGAAATATCAATGGGTTGAAAGTGACCTCAGACACAATTAAATCAATAGAAAAATTATACAAAATAGAACCAACTCCAAAAGTTGAGGTCAAGGTTATTTTACAGTCCAAGATAGCTGCACTGCATGGGACTTGCCTTCAATTCTGGCATTTTCTTCCCAGGGGAATTTTCAGTTTGTGCAGACACTTTGCCCTGTCAGTGGGTTCTCGATATCCCAACCCACCCGGAACATTTGAGATACAACACTTCTCAATAAAACTCTAACAAAAAGTTAGAACCCCAACTAACAACACCAGGACAACCAGCGCCCAAGAGTAAAATTAAAAATACCCCTATTTCCTCAAATGTCCAGCGATTGAAAAGTTTTACTTCGAGCTGTGGTAAAATGACTGCCATGGTTTCTCCTTCTACTCCTCTGCACACCTTAGCTTCTGTGAGAATAAAAACTGTGTAACAAAGCCCTCACCGTGAAAACAAAACCTTGAGCTCCCAAGTTTACACTTCTCAATTTTGAACATCTTCGAATTAGCTTTTATGAATACCTCTTTCACCTCCTAAATACCCATAGAAGTCACTCTCCAAGGTCTCTTCACATACCATTTAGTATCAAGTGCATATGCAACAAAGTAAAGTGACGTGTTCATTCTAATTTCTAACCCACCTTCTCTGTATGATACATCAGAATTCTTGTGTTTAAAACTCTATTGAAGGGTCCCTTTGATGGATGGGCAACACCAACTCTGCCCATAATGTTGTCAAAGGTCTCATTAATTTCTCCAAGAGAAGGACAATATGAATTTCTGTAATGATAATCTACAATAGTAGCAATAAATTCTACTAAGTACCTGCAATTTGCCTAGTTATTCATACCCTTTGTTTCAAAAACCTTCCCTTGATGATCTTGGTCTCACTCTACCTGCTCTATCTAGGGCTGAAAGCCATGTTTTGCAAGATCGATTGCACCTCAAACATCCTCTTCTTCAAGAAATGGAGAAACATGTTGATTATGATTTTGATTTTTTAAGAGAGGAAAAATCCATGGAGAAGATCGGTCACTTTTTGAAAAAAATTAAGGGAAAACCATCAGTTACACTACGACGATGGAATTCATGTATACAATATATCCATTATTCTAATTTCCTTCGTTTCTCAATATATTGTAGCTGCTCTTTGTGTGTTTGTACAAAGCACACTTCAGTTTGATAACATGTTTTTTCCTTTGGCAGCCCAACATCATCGACAAGGAGAGGCCGGACAACACCGTTGCTCCTAAGAATTCTTCACCCATTAGTCGATGCATTCTATAACTCATAGCATTGTAATATTTTCTTTTATTAGTATTGTTGCAGGTCATCTTTCTGTTGTGTGTGGATGTTCTGTTGGTTAAGAAGACTCCTGACAGCAATCTGAAACATTATTTCATATTATAGCATATTGTTCAATGTCACATGTGTTTTCAGCCTTTTTCCTTTAAAATCAAGGACACATTCGCATGGTATTCCAAAGAGTTTTCACTAATAATACCTCGCCCAATGATGTTACTCATTTTTTTTGGTCTTTTCATTCTTTCTATACATCGCTGCTTTTGACACGTAAAATTAGCCTTTCGATGTGTAGCCCAATCTTATGAGAACTGGAAAAGGAAAACGTAAAATCTTGAACAGGACCAGAACTAGAAAAAACCAAATCCTTTAACCAGCCCAGAACTTCCGATGCCAAAAATACAGAACATGACTAAAACTGGAAAAAACCTAGATGAAAATGCAACATTGATGAGAAGTGAATTGGTTGTAAATCTTAACACATTTCAACATTTCAAATCTTGACAATGCTTGGCAATCTAATGTGCTAAGTGAAAATGTAGAAATAATCATCTGTCATCTGCAAGGTCTGAAGACCATACTTGTGAAGTTCGTAAACTGTCAAGTGATCAAATGTGTTCATAAAATTTCTATAAAAAATGACACATAGAAATGACAAAATTGATTCCCAACTCCTCTCCTATTCTTGCCATCTATAACATGATCCAACCACACACAGTGGAAAACAAATTTTAACAAAAAACAATGGCCATTTTCAGCGAACCTTGTGAAGTTCTTATTAAACCATTTTTTTTATTCATTCACAACTTCCTTTTGAAATCAGAAACAAATGATGAAAAATTGAAAAAGAGTAGGTCTAACCTGAGCAGCCACTCTACACTGTTTGTAAAGTCCTTTTCTACCCCAATCTCTAGCTACCAAAAAATTAAGTGAATCTCCAGCTTTCTTTACAGATCAAACGTCTTGGAGAGAAGAGTGGGATTTCTGTGTTAAAGAGTAGAGGAAGATTAAAATGAAATAAACCTTTTTCCATGTCCATCCTTCAGTCCTCTGCATTTGAAAATTAGGGTTACTCCTGCCAAATCTTTCCAGTTAGTGGCCAAAGCAATTTAATGTTCCTCACAGGCCCACAGTGAAATATCAACAGGTCGAAACTGACCTCAGACACAATTAAATCAACAGAAAAATTATACAAAATAGAACCAACTCCAAAATTTGAGGTCAAGGTTATTTTACAGTCCAAGACAGCTGCACTGCATGGGACTTTCCTTCAATTCTGGAATTTGCTTCCCAGGGGATTTTTCAGTTTGTGCAGACACTTTTCCCTATCAGTGGGTTCTCGATATCCCAACCCACTCGGAACATTTGAGCTACAAAACTTCTCAATAAAACTCTAACAAAAAGGTAGAACCCCAACTAACAACACCAAGACAACCAGCGCCCAAGAGTAAAATTAAAAATACCTCTACGTCCTCAAACATCTAGCGATTGAAAATTTTTACTTCGGGCTGTGGTAAAACAACCGCCATGGTTTCTCCTTCTACTCCTTTGCGCACCTTAGCTTCTGCGAGAATAAAAACTATGTAACAAAGCCCTCACCGCGATAACAAAACCTTGAGCTCCCAAGTTTTTCCAAACCCTCAGAGATATTTGAAGCCCCCACCTCGATACCCACATGGATAAAACCCAAACTCGAAGCCACATTTGAAGTTGATCTTTTTCGCACCAGCCATGCCAACAGAACCATGCGGGATCTAGCGCGATCAGGCATTATGGATGGGCTCCTGCGACTCTTTTTTGCCCTTAGGCATGTTGCAGTGGTGCGGCTAGGAGTCAGGCAGAGCCGTGAAGCTACAGAGCAGTTAGGGCACAGAAAAATGTTGCGACTCTTTTTTGCGCTTAGACGTGTTGCAATGGTGTAGCCAGGAGTCAGGAAGAGCCACGAAGATACAAAGGTGTTAGGGCACAGAGAAATGAAAAGAAAAATAACAGCTGGTAATAGGGCCAAATGGAGGATTTTAATTGGTTGGAGGAAGTGTCACATGTCCAAATTTTATTGGCTGGAAGGGCGATAAGAAAGGCTTCTCATTGGCTAGGGTGAACAGTGTTTTCTCACTCCAAGCCAACAAAGAGAACGCCTCCAGCGTAAAAATAGTTGCATCATTATAAAGGTCTCTTGTCAGTGTTTCACACTTTCTTGCAATTTTCTACAGTAGTAACATATCTGATCTATTAATATTCAATATTCTAAAGTTTTTTTATATATATTGACTACAGTAACTGCAGATACTCAACTAAGACCAATGCATATCATGACATGTCATCCTCTTTATGTATTTGAGAAGAGTTTTTTACTCTGCCAATGGTAGCCTAAGTGTTGGTTTATAGGCCAGAAGTTCGGGAACTCTCTGTTGCACCTACATTTTGTTATGAGAGCATGCTCAACCACTAATGAAGTAAAACTAAGTGAAACTTCAGTGATTCTGTAGATCATTATTTCAAAGTTTAGTATTGAAGCTCGCGACAATTGGAAAAAGGTGGCAAGGTTAGCATCGGAAAACATAGAAAACAAAAATTATTAAATCACAAAAAAAAAAAGTTTTAAAATCCCATATGTTTGATGTAAATTAGAAAACCCAAAGAAACAACTAAGAACAAAGGTTTCATTAGTACTAGTGGACAGTGGTAGTCACCAATCATCACAATCCAAAATTCCACTGGGCCATTGCACTTGCAAACAATGTCAAACAAGAAGGTGTGCTACAACAGGAATGTGGCTTGGAAAGCTGACTAGTTAAGACAAATTTCACAAGTGCCCAACTTCCCATACTATGATGAGGAAAAGTAACGTAAACAAAAAATACAACAAATCAGCCACAATGTATTTGACACCATGGTTACATGAAAATTTCTGATGTGCCCATATTGTGGGATTTATATGGTGGCTTACGACAATCTAGTGAAACCTTAGCCACATCATTGTTTCCATGACAATGTATGATGTGCCCAAATTGTGGGATTTATATGGTGGCTTATGATAGTGTGGTCGAACCTTGGCCCAATTGTTGAGGCAAGTGCTCATTATTATCCAAAGTCCCATGCAAGGTAACCATACGAGAACCTGGCAATGTTGGAAGCCTAGCCTTCTTCAAATTTGAAGTCATTATGGAAAAGAAAGTATTGAATGTAGAAGTGGCTTAAATGAACAGTTGAAATTCAGATATTACTAGAAAGGCACAACAAAGGATGCTGCAAATTAGTCTTTGCAGAGTCTCCTCACAAAACAAGTTAGAGGGAGGAGTCTCTTTTCACAAAGAAGGCTTTTGTTAAAGAAGCAACGGGAAACTATGATGTTTAATTCTACAATCATGAAGAACTATTTATGAATAGTGAATGAGTTTGCACCAATGTCGTCAGAATCTAGATTCTATAGTAGTGAAATGGAACTCAGTGTGATACATTGTTTTCAATTGAACCATTTAGTGTACATTGCTGATATAAGGAAATATGAAGATAGTGCCAAGTCATAAATAGTCCATTTCTTAGATCGAAATCAACATATACAGTGAGGGAATAAGGGAAATATAACCTAGTTTGGAGGCTTATAAATAAGTGACAAATATCAGTTCTAAAGGCAGAAGTGGACCAAATTTGACCCATTGAATTATGAGCTTAATTTCTGGAGTACAACCAGCTCTTCCTCATTGTACAAACTCAACAACATTTATGGCTACCTTTTTATCCTAAATGACACCCTCTGCACACATGTAATTAAGTCATCTCCATAACCCATGCACAAATATTGTGATAGCAGCCAGAAGAGGTTAAATCAACCCACAATAATGCTACAGCCAGCAAGGAAATTTGACTAGCAACTCGTCCTTCAACACAATGTCACTCTCAGGAGGTACGAAGTTCGAACTTCAACAAATGAGAAAAATATCAATCCTGCCTTCCAGAAACATGCCCATAAGACAAAGACCAAATTCGAGCTCCCTTGTAACTAGTTATTGTACTTCCTTTGTTATAGAATTCGACCAGATGAGTGTAAGAGTGAATACGACCCTCTTGAGTGGCAACTCGACCCCTTGGAAAAAATGAACTTGACCCATGGAACAGAGGATTTCAGCCTCATTCACAATACTAAACTTGTTCTTCCTTGAGACAAACTTGACCAACAATGAATAAGATGAACTCAACCCTAAATGCAATGTTCACTTCATTTCTAAGAATTATTGAGAGTTTGGAGACTTAGAGGTTGATTTCAACAATTCCATCTACATTGATCCACACTTGATGCTAATGCCCAAAGATAGCCTTTCCAGCAACAAGGATGCTCTTTGTACATAGAACTGTCAAATCAAGCACAAACTAGCATATATGGTCATTGATAATGGAAACCAGAATAACCTTCTCTTGCTTTAATTGGAAAAGGAACTCAAGTTACCAAACTCAAATCATCCCAACTCACATTAGCTTGGATGGGTCAAAGATGCACATTAGCTTGTGCTAATCACTTGAAAATAGATCAGAATATTTCTAGAAGATGGCAAGATTTTTCCCAATATCTTATATGTTCTTACAAACAAAGATGAGAAGACTTACGAAAATAATATAATGATAACAAGTGTAAATAATTGTGTAAAGCAGGGGATTCTAGGTTCAACCTTAGGCATGTGGCCTCTTTCAATCCTAATATTACTTGGAATTATTTCTATTGTGGATTTCAAATGTTGGGTGATTATGTTGTTGGTATTGTCCTTCATTACAATTATGATCATTAATTCTAACTCAAGATTGGAACTGGTAGTGGTACTAGTATTCGTGCAAGTTTAGTAGCCCTTTGGGCCCTATTAAAATTTTTTATGGTTAAAGGTGTTCAAAATCTTCAGGTTGATGGAGACTCGAAAGTGGTAATGAGAGTTTTAAAGGTTATTTTCCATTCAATAGTCTGGTTCTCTCTCACTGACAACACTAAGTTAAGGAACTCCAGGAAGCTTTTCATTCGGTTTCTATTCAACATGTTCATAGAGAATTTAATTCTCAGGCAAATCATTTTTCAAATGATCCCATTGCAATCAGCAAAGGGATTATGCATGGAAAATTAGAGGGAGGGTTTTGGTTTCATCTTTCACAGAAATATTGTTTTAAAAGAATTTTACAGGCAGTTTTAAGATATTATTTTGGGTTGTCTGCAATGTTAGCACTATAGGTGGAAATGTCATTTTGATGTTCAACGTTTATTAGAAGGATGTTTTGCAAAATCTGATGATAATCAGGAAGTTGTCTGAAAGGAGCTCTTATGCGTAGGCACAGTCAATGTATACTTTAATTTCTACTTGAAATAATAGATGCCAAATATACATTTGTTTTCTTGGAAGAAAAAAGACATAGAAATGAGGAAATTTTATGTGGAAGAAGATAAGAAATTTTCTGTAGGTTTCCATTTTCAAAAAGCTCTTTTTTCATTTACAAACCTGGCTCCTTTCGCCATGGTTCTTTGGATGACTGTAAAGATGGAATTTTATAGGCATGATTTTTTTTCGCTTTATTTATTATTGGAAGAAGCACAGTGACTAGTCTTCTGGAAGAGCCAAATAAGGAATTTGTTTTCCAAGAAAAAATCTTTATATTCAATATTTCAAGTGTGAAATCAACATATACATAGAACCACCCACACATGATAAAAAAATAAACAATCCTAAGGCTTAACTGTAGAAAGATCTATTAATTGAAGTTAGAGATGGAAGGGTTATGCTAAATTTAGCAGTTTGGAAAAAAATCCCACATCTGAAGCAAAGGGGCAATCTCACTTTCTCTTAGTGTTGACTTAAGAAAATTCCATAAATGGTAAAAAATAGTAAATATGGCAAATATAACTAAGCATGCATGGAGATTTTATCTCACTAAGACTTAATTTCAGTGAGGCAGTTTGACTTGAATTTAAAAGGCCAATTCGCTTGAGTTCTAGATGTCAGTTAGGCTTGAGTTCGGTGAGGCAATTGGACTTGGGTTCAAGGAGCCAGTTTTCTTGACTTGAAGAGTAGATAGATCCTATAAAGAGAAGAGCGCAAACTTGGTGAATACATCATTAGAGCTCTCATTCTTTTATAATAGCTTACTAGGGAATTCCATGAGGGAATGAGGGAACTCAATTGAGATAATGAGCTTGAATAACTTAACCAATCAATTGTTTACATTATGGACTGGCTTAACGGAAAAAGGTTTTTGGCAGAGTTGCTATAGAAAAAAAGAATCAAAACTAAAGTCTGGAAATTGCAAAAAATGAAAGCAGGGATGCAACAATTTAAATCACCATTAACTTTTCCAAATGTTCAACAATGAAGACTTCACTGAACTGATAAGTCTGGAAGATGATGCCAAGGCCTCTGAAACCAGGCTACACAAGGCTGCAGCTAGGCCTGCTGTTTTCCCCTATTCAGAATTAGTCAAATAAATTCCAAGAACAGATTGATAGTTGATCAGAAGGGATCACCCATCAAAGGTTACCGGGAAATTGAACTTGCTGCTAGATGTCTATTCCCAACACCTGAAGCTAATCTCAATACTAAGTGGATAAGGATGGTTTATTATCATTTAGCCCCAACAACAATCCAGCAGTTTAAATCACCATTAATAACCATAGATTGAGGAGTAAGAATTCATTGCAACAAATGTTTCCTTGTATTTCTAAATATGACCATGAACCATCAACTGCGTTTTTACTTCGTGCAACTGCTTGAAATAAATCAATGGTTCCCCTCTGGTCTCGTACAAATCTCCCAAACATCATTGTATAGGATAGAGTTCTACTCGTCGGTTATAGCCTCCTTCCACTCCTAATAGGTCTTCTCGAAGTCGCAGTAAGAATTCATTAGCAGTCTGGCGAACTTCACTCTGGTCCAGTGGCAACTTGTAATGGGTGGCTGAATGTGGGGAATGGGTGCTACCACCTAAAAAAAAGAGATCTATAGAACTATTAAATTGCTGTTTTATTTCTGATTTCTCAGACACGTCATTTCATTCGTCTACAGGTCCTACCAATTATTCTATATTTTGCTTCAGATGTGAGCCTGGAAACTGGATAGGATGAGATAAATATGGATGATACCATCAAAGGAATCCTAGCCAGCGACATTAATAACTATTTCTAGATTATACTCCTCAATTGGACTAGGACCTATTAAAGTCATTTTTTTTATCCAATCTTTCTCATGCTGAACCAACTAGAGAGGTTTCAAATGGGAAGGCCTAACCTATGAATGATGGGAAAGCTCAACAATAATTTGGGGGTAGATTTGGGACCAAACATATTGTCTGCACCTAGAAATGCTGGAAATGATAGTGATTCGCTTCCTTTAATGATGCGGCTACTTAAGCTGGACTGCTCGATGGAGGAAGAGAATCGGTTGAATCCATTGATTAGCTAGTGAGTCCTTGAAAAAAAATCGGAGAAGCAACAACATCAAAAACAAAAATTCTAGAACTAACAGCATCATAGAACAAACGAAAAAAAATCATTTCTAGTCGATCCTTACCCCAAAAAATCATATGAATCAACAACATCTTAAAAAAAATAGAGCAAATACAAATGTAGGAAATAAAAAAATATAATCTTATAAATCCAACTAACCTGTGACTCCAAGTATGCAAACTTCAATTGTGAATTTGCTGCTGCCCGCCTCTTCAAAAGCCTCCAATTTCTTTTTAATGTGTCTTTGTATATAAAAATTTTCTAACCCTAAAAAATTTTAATCACATTATCAATTTCTCTCGAAATATATCAATACCCTCCTGCCAACAGCAAAAATCCTCCCACAAACAACAAAAATTTGGTGCCACATCCACTTTTCATCTAGTTTTTATCTAAATTTTAGAACTGTCTACAAAAAATTGGATGCCAAAGACTGAGAACATCGTCTCTGTGAACCAGTTCGGGGGTAAGAACAACGAGTTTCTCTCTGTTTTTGGGCTTGTTATTGGGCTTCCAGACGAGTTTTATCTAAATTTTATAACTGTCTACAAAAATTGGGCGCCAAAGACCGAAAACATCATCTCCGTGAACCAGTTCAGGGGTAAGAACAACGAGTTTCTCTCTTGTTATTGGGCTTCCAGACGAGTGACAACTTTTACTTTCATACGGATTTGATATATTTTGAATTAAATCCACCCATGCCCTCCCCCGAGTTCGACTTTGATAGACTTGGAATGTGCCATGTATTTTACAAATCTTCAAATAATTTTTTTTTAAATAATTAAAATATTAATATTAATATTTATTATTTTAATTATTAATTAAATATAAAAGCACATTATATTTAAAATTTAATTTCATATAATATAATTAAAACAAATAAAATATAAATATTGATAATTATTATTTTAATAAATTAATTAAGGTTCATATTAAAAATAATATATATTAAATTGGTGTCACACAATATATCTATGTCAAACATATTATAAATAAATTTTATATGTTTGTAAGTATTCACAGCTTGAGTGGATCTAATGGTTTAGAGCGTGTGTTTCCTCTTAAGAGGTCATAGGTTCAAAACCAGAGGGGGTAGAGTATGTATGGCTTCGTAGACTTAGCAGTCAAATCGCTACGTGGAGGTGGGTCCCTTGTCCCACAAACAAGGGGGTCTCATACACCAATTTGGTGTCTGGCTTAGCCGTGACCTTAAAATTAGATTATTACTATTATTACAACAAAGGTTCATACACTCTCTAATGGGAGTGAGTTTTGAGCAACACGTGGAAGAAGTCTCGCATGAGTAAATACAAGTGGAGCGAGGATGAGGGAGTGTCACACCCTCGACTTAGTGTCGCGATAACCGAGTGGTGGGGGGGTGCACCTTGGCGCGACGGGTTCCCAACTTGGGTATGTGCGATGACGATGTGCAATGGCTGCGCCATATTAGCGAACGCCCACCTTGGGCGCGTTGTGTAGCAGTGGGCGAGTCATGTGTTTTTGCGGACACGATGAGCGACAACGTCGAATGGGTGTGTGCCCCATAGCGGGCGGCCGAGTCAAAGGCATCAGGAAAAGTCATGTCGATGAGCGTGTTCGTTGATACGAGAGTGTTATGTATCAATTGGGCGAGCTAGGCGGGACAGGGCGCGGGCAACCGATCAGTCGTTAGGGCAGATCAGGAACCCGTGGTGTCAAGGGGAATCATGGGTATGATCGCTTTGAGGTAAATGAGGGGCAAGGTATCCAGCATTAATGTTTCCTGGAGAACTATCATCCAGTACTTATAAAAAACCTAATGGAAAGAGTATTGGACATAGATGAGAGAATTTTAACAGTGTAGATGGATTCAGAGAATCTTGTAGTGAAATGTAACACTTCGATATCAAAATTGCAATTTTCCATTTATGGCGTGACAATTAAAAATTATTGACATAAATGAATAATTCATATACTTGTTGTACTGGTCATATTCTTATTCTTGGACTATAATAGTCATTTACATTAATCATTATTAATTTTGTCAATTATTATCTAGTCATATATTTTAATCCTAGACTAAATTATTCATTTAAGTTAGTCGCTTTTAGTTTAGTCACTTATTATCTAGTCATATATTTTATCCCTGGACTAAATTAGTCATTTAAGTTAGTCGTTTCTATTTTAGTCACTTATTATCTAGTCGTATATTTTATTCCTAGACTAAATTAGTCATTTAAGTTAGTCATTTTTAGTTCGGCTACTTAAAATTGCTCAAATTTAGTAGTAATTCACTTGAAATAATAGCGGTGACTAACTTTTTTAGTCACTTGGTCACTAATTTCATCATTTTTTACTAGTGTATTGGTGAAATTCCTGCGTGAAATTGCCTTAATTTCTTGTAGGAGCAGGACTCTATAAATTGAGCTAAGAGTCTGCCTGTGTATTCAGAAAGGAGAGTGTATGATAATGTGTAAAAATGTACTTTGCAAGTTGGGGCTAATTGTGCTCTGTATATAGTTGGAGGAATCAATTTTAATACTGTCGACACTGTGTCTCAAAATGATAGACAGTGGAGCTATATATTCGTTGATTATATTCCATGAACAAAGGCATGGATTTGAGCCACGCATAAGTTATAGTGGTGTTCATCGGACGGGCACTGTATAATGAGGAGCGAAGGCGCATTAGTGACAACGCGGAAGAACTACGTTAATTTGAATAGGCGGAACCCCGAGGCAAAAGGGCGGAACCATGAAGGAGGAATAGTGAACATGGTTTAGAGCTGAACCGGTGGTTTTGATCGCACCACCTTTACACGGTGAGCGGTATTTGAGAAATCGGAGCAATTCCACACGCTGGGCGACACATGTCCCTCAGCGAATTTGGAAAACCACCTCCACTGCTCGCCATCGCGCATTATCGTTCACGCATCTAGGCCAAGCGATATCCGTCGAATCGTAAGGAGTGGGGCGATGTGATAACAACCGTTGGATGGGCGCATGGATTTAACAAGTTATGTTGGGTTATGTGTTGACTCCACGTTTGTAAATGCGGTGTATGTGTGGGCCCCCAAATCAAAGATGTATTGATTGGGACTGTTAAATTAAGGGTTGAGAGCTGGTGACCGTCAGATGCGAGGAGTATACATATGCGATGATATATATAAGTGACGATTAATCTTTTATTAAATTCGGTTTATATATATAAGCGAATGTGCATATATGGAAACATTCGAATGGTGTGTGAATATTCATATGACGTCATTGAGTTATATACAAGCACATAATAATTAAAGTATGGTCTAACAGAACGTTGAATCATAGAGAAGCCTTTATGGGGTCGAGGCATATGAGCAGACAGGGACTGTGGTTGTGAACGTTATCAGAAGACCATTCGTTTACCACTGATATAGACTAACGCAAGAACGCAATATAATACATATGTAAACATAAACAAAAAGATGCAGTAGAAATAAAACTTCATTTCATTATTATTAAAGGACGGAAATATGCTTACATATAGAACGGAAATAAACAAGCTTGGGCGATTGTAGCTTATCTCTAAGAAGGGATGTGGAAACTAAATGCCCTTGAACTGTGTTATAATGAGGCTCAAGGGAATTTTTATTATTGAACAATAAGGGAAAACCATAATGAACCAAAATGCTAACGCGAGGAGATGGAACACCAAGAGTTTGTAGGCCCTATTAGGGTTAGTTCAACAAACAACTTCCCAGTGTCATAACTTGGTCCTATTATCTCCCTTTGGCACATACTATACCTCGTTGGAAAGATATCTTCGAGTACTACAATATTTTCCATAGCACCTTACTTATGTTTATGGTCCTATTTTAGAACATGAAAAAACACCATCTAGGGGGTCAAAACCGCTCCGGAAGTTTAGGAACCAGAAAACTAAAATAATAAATGATGTAATAAAAAAGGAAAATGATGAAATCGATTATATTTATAGGTGTAATAGGTGGGTGGTCACCAATATCCACCTAGAGAATTAGGGCATGCCTTAAACAAATGATCTACTGATTCTTCACCATTGTTACATAATACACACCATGAAGGACCCTTAAATGGTCTATTTTTAAGATTATTTCTTGTAGGAATTTTACTTGAGATCAGACACCATAGTAATAATTTGGCTTTTTGTGGACTCTTCATTTTTCATATGAGCGTCCACTACCGTAATAGATCCTTTGGCTCTTTAGCAACATAAGAATTTAAGTAATCTTTTATTGGTGCATAAACCCCATGCTTCGAGTGAATCCAAAGTAGCTCATCCTCACTGTCCTGAATCTTGACATGTGAGGTTGATAAGGCATTTGCGTAGTCATTCCAAGCCTAGTGCCGTTGAGTTGGTCAATTTAAAGTTTGAGCTGATAACCAACAGTTACCCCAAATGGAAGAATTTTCTTGATTCACTACTTGATTAAGTGTTCTCTTACCAAGCTCAGCCAATAATGTCAATAAATCAGGAGGAATAATGTTCATATCACCTCTCCTAGACCATGGGTTGATCGTTATCCAAATACGCTCACTCGAACCAATTCTCCATGCAAGGCCCGACCCAATGATAATGATAGAGTTTATCATAAATTTCCAAATCGTCGATATATTTACTCTTCTCTTGTTTAGTAGACAAATATTTTTTTCCATAGAGATTGGGTAAATATATTTTCTTATTACCACCTATGGCCCAAAGACTAACAATGGTTATTAATCACCATCCAAATTTGGCTATGAGGGCTTGCAAAAAACATGATAATTTTTTTAAGCCCCATCCTCCCCACTTTTTGGGTAGAGCAATCTGATCCCACCTAACCCATGCAAATAATTTTACTTCTTTCGATCCCCGCCATAAAAAATTACATCAAATTCTTTGGATAAGATTCATAATCCCCTTGGAAATTCGAGATAAAGGAATCCAAAAAATAGGTATGGCTTCGAGAATATATTTGATAAGAACAAGCCTTCCTTAATGAAATAACCACTTGTGACTCCAATATTTTAGTGTTTTCTCAATTTTCACTAATAACCATATCCAATCTTTCTTTTATAATTAATTTCATATGAAAACCCAAACACCTAAGCCCTTCATCAAAATATACTGACTAGAAAAGGAACTGACTTAGTGCACAAGTCAATTCATTCCTAGAACAACGAGTTGCATATAAGGTGAATGCCTAATAATCTGTCTCCATACCCATGGCCTTAAAAAATAAACTAACAACCTATTTAAAAGCAACAATATCCCTAAAAAACCATGAAGAAAAATGAGGACATCATTTACAAATAGTAAATGAGTCAGAAAAATATCGCGTGTTATCAGAGCGCCCTTCAGATCAACTCTTCATGGAATCTTTTTACTTATGAGTACAACTTGTATTAATGCTCCTTAATATAAGTAAAATATAAATGGTATAGGGGCTCTACATATTTTAAATAATGGTAAATTTTGAGATATTTTTTAATTGGAAAAGTTTTTTCTAATAATGTTTTATATAATATTAAATTTTCTTTTAAATTAAAATTATAATTTGATAATAACATAAAAATGATAAAAAAAAATTAAAATTATTAATAAAATTAGGAATTAAAATCATTGAATCAATTATTAACTTTATAACTCCTTTCACCAAGTGAATCGACTTTGCAGCTAGGCCTCCAATGACCCAACCGTGAGAGCCTAGAATAAGGAACACTAAAACCTACTTCTTTTCAGAAGAAAAAAACAACAACTTTCTATTAGATAAAAAGATGTTACATTAACATGCATATAGCATATGGTCCAGAGTAAAAATGTCATGGATCGGAATATAGAGAATCACTCAAAAAATATAACCCCAAAACACTGCGGGTACATACATCTGAACAATAATCACTGAAATAAGCCAGTATAAACCAGGACGGAAGGCCTATCAAACCCATAAAGGATCCACATAAAGCCCTATAAAAGGCAAAACCATGCAAGGCACGGCAACAACCACCCTAGGGACAACCACCCCAAGAAAGCGGTGAAAAAGCATGAAGCTAGAAACCCAGATGAAGAAATCGCCAGCCCCAAAACCCAAAGTACAAGCCCCAAAATAATGGCACTTTCATCTGGAGCACCAGTCCAGACCCATGAGCAACATCCATATAAAAGTAGCCCCATCCAAAGCAAACACAGAAATCCTGGAAGGAGACGAACCAACGAGAGCCGTAGCAAATAGCAACCCGCTGCCATCGATACAATACCACCAGCAAGGAATGGGCCGTAGAGGATGAGAGGGGGCCGAAGCGGCGAGGCGGCAGCTCGATCCCTCGTGCATGAAACCCCATCTTTTGAAAAGGAAAACTCCCAAAAATCCGAGCCAAAAAACCCAGGTCACCATGAAAGCCAAAACAACATCTCAGCGGTGAACAAAAACCCTCGATAAATCGCGGCCACAACCGCATAGAAGGGCATTAGAAACAAAAACCTGTGGCAAGAGGAGCAGGCCAACGACACCATCGCAAAAGATCGCCGGCGGAAGCAGAAGACCACGCACAGAAAGCCACTGAAGCACCCGAGGACACTGCAAAGAGAACAAGACTTCATGAGAGACACCCATAGATAGAAAACCCCAGCAACGTGGACGAAAGGAGGCATGATCCGGAGGGCCGAGGCGGCTAGGGTTCCAGCCGCTCGGCCCTCCCCGGCTTCTTCCTGATTCCCTCTAAACCCTAGCAATCCGCACTCTTCGCCTCTTCTCTCAGTTGTTGCTGAGTGATTCAACTTGCAATAGCTCAGTATCAACACTAAAACCTGCTTATGACTTAGAAGACAAGAGTGAGATTAAAAGAGTTAACCACATTTTGTATTAATGCAAACTTACCATTCCTACAACATCGTACAGGATGAATCCACCTATTCATCAAGGGATCTATTCATACTATTGGATGATGTGGGTTAGGATCAAGATGATGTGGGTTAGGATTAGGGTTAGAATTTCAAAACAGATTTATTTTTTATTGAGTGATTTATTTATATTATTTGATGTACGTTAGGAATTAGGGTTAGAATTTCAAAACTTATTTACTCATTAAATTTGATGTTTTTCACATTTTTTCAATAAATATTCATAGTCTCAAGAAAAGGTTTTGACAATTTTGCAAATAGCAATCATTGTTATTATTTATTATTTATAAATGGCATAAGAAAGAAAAGTGAAAATGATTTGTCATTTATATTTGTAGATAAAATACATTATTTGTTTGTTATGTTGTTTGCATATTAATGATTTGTCATTTATATTTGAGAATAAAAAACATTATTTTTATATTGATGGGAGATTTTGTAAATAAGGGCATTTTTATATTCATGAGAAATCTCATTTTTATGTTCAATTGTAAATTTGAAAATAAAATATTCCGCAACTTTTGTAAATAAGAATATTTTGTAAATTTGTAAAATGAAAAATATTCTTATATTTATTATATATTTTGTTAAAGTAAAGTTAACCGTAGTAAAGTTAACAATTAACTTAACCATCTTCATAATAAGTTAAAATTCGAGATTCAACCGGAACTATCCATATTAGTTGAATAACAAAATTTACAATCAACATAAACTTAGGTTTCTTTCACTCTTAAGCTTGGATTTCGACTTTCACAGAGATTCGGTGACTGCATGCGATTATAAGCGCCTACTTTTATATGAAAGAATGATTCTCAGGGCACGGTATTTGATGGGTAGAGCACACCAGGTTTGTTCTTATCCTTTTGTCCACCTTGGTGTGTGCATGTTTCACTTTACTATTGATACGTTCACGCTGGTGCGTGCACGTTTCACTTTAGTGATGATAGGCTACACTTTTACATGGAAGAACGGTTTCCAAGGTATTTGATGTGAGATTTTACTATTGATATGTTCCCTTCGTGCGTGCTTGTCAAATTTTACCATATTTTATTGTGGATATGTCATATGGTGTGCAGGGTACATTTCACTGTTGATAAATTCGACTTTTATGTGAAATAGTGGATCCCATGGTATTTGATTCCTCTTTTATTTGTTTTCGGAAATAATTTATAATTTAGTAGATATGAAATATGTTAGATATTTGATTGGTTTCGTTTATTTAGGTGGAGCAATTTTTGAACAATTAAAATGGTTAGAATTTGGGTAAAAGTATTTCAAAAAATTTAGTAATAGGAGTGTTTGAATTTTGTTTTTAAGTATGGAAGTTGATTTATCACAAAAAAAAAAAAAAAAAAATGTATTTTTATGGTGGAAATGGATTTATCACTATAAAAAAACTTTGGAGCGCCCAAAATCTTGAAGTTTGACAATTGTTACTTGGATTTACAAAAATTCTTGTGCGATTTTATCAAAATCTTGCTTGAATTTCCATGATTTTCAGAGCAAATTTGTAGGTTCGTTAGATTACCGCTTTTTAATATATTTAGTATTGGAATTTTTTTTTTCATTTATATTTGGTTTGATACCGTCCCCATTTCAATTTAAGGTCCTTGAGGATGGGTGAAGTGTTCATCTCAATGAGATCACATATTGCTCTAAAATCTTTCAACGTCATATTCTTAACTATGAAAATCTACATGCTAAAATTGATTTATTGTCAATCAGATTTTGCAATATGTTAAAAATTTGTAATCTAAATAAAGATGACCATATTTCACAAACATATATATATATATATAGAGAGAGAGAGATGTTAAAATTGTAAATTTGAATTCTTTAGTCCATATATTTAAGTGTTTAAAAGTTTTTACCTTATTAAATTTATTTATGCATTATAAAATATAAATTAAAAAATGAAATTTTGAATTATATTATCAAATTTTGGTGAAATCTATGTTTAAATTTTATAATTTGGTTATTGATAAAATATTTTAATACAAATTAATATTGAGATATACTTGAAAATATGTTAATAATATAAAACCATTTTAATTTTCTTTATAAAATATGTAGATGTACATGTTATGTAAAATATTTTAATGTCAATTGGGTAAAAGTTATATATCAAAAAATAATTATGTATATATTATTACAAAATTAAGTTTTTTTATGGTTAAAACGTTTATTTGGTTTTATATATACTCTATTTAACATTCAAAAATACAATTTAGACTATGAAAAATAATATATTTAATCCTTTTCCACTCATATTAGATCAGTATTTCAAATAGATACATGCTCGTTTCAAACACTGGAGTGCTTAACTATTAAAAATTATATTAAAATATATTATTTTATATTTGAAAATTATATTAATATATATATTAGATGTTGATATATTTTTTATTATTAATATTTAAAAATAAATATATTAATTTATATTGTTTAGGAAAAAAATTGTATATATTTTAAAATTGAAATAACTTCTTTTATATAATTAAAAGTAAATTAATAAATAAAAATAAAAAACTTATTGTTTTAAGTTGGAAATAAATATGCAGATGATTAAAACGATGAAATTGGTAAAATGAAATACACAGAACTATTATACTAAAGATAAACTAATAACAAGAATAAAAAAGAAAGGTATTTGGAAATTGATTTTACAGCATATCAAATTCGAAACTAATGGCAATAGTAGATACATGAAAATGAAGTTCGAAAATTCAAAAAATCCCTCGAAAAATGGAAGATAATGTATCGATCCAGTAATCTCGATTTTCGCATACGGTTTGCTGCTCATAAGATTACCGTTTGTAACTTCACTTGAAATTCAGAAGAGAGGTAGACGCCCACGGTCATCCGTCTTGCTCAACCGAAACAATTATATATATATATATATATATATATATATATATATTAAAGTTCTTTGCCTCTTCTTTTCGGGATCTTTGTCCTGTGCAGAGGAGCTCCCGGTCTTGAAATTGCAAGCATTACAGCACAACGTATCAATCCAAAAATAGAGAATAATGGAGAAAAAATTACCCATCAGAAGGCCAGCAGCAGAAAAGGATAATGCAAGCAAAGGTCAGCTAAGTGGGTTTAATGCACAAGCACAGGAGAATTATAATGAAAGCAATGATGAGAATTGTGAAGAAACTGACAGTGTAAGGAGAGATGAACAAAGTGTGTTCCCTCGACGAGCAGAAGAGAATGATAATGCAAGGCAGAAGCCGCAAGATATCTTTGCGGAAGGAGGTTCCTGTTCTCTTTCTCCTACTCTGGACACAGCCGAAGAGGAAGATACTGATTGTTCAGTCTCATCTCCTCACCTTGGCGGGCCTCCAAAGAAGAGGAAGTATCATTTCAGATTGTGGGGTAATGACATTGAGACGGAAAGCACAAGTGATCAAATTGAGTTTCCTCAACAGCTTCCAAGAAACGAAAGGAATCAATCAGAGCGAATAATTGAGGATGAAGAATGGCTGCAGGCATTGAGATCCAGATTGAACCAAATCCAAGAAGAACGCCAATACCAAATCCAAGATGGAAAGAAGGAATACGATATTTCACTATCGGAATCCGAAGAAGAAAAAGAAAGGCGGAGAGAAATACATGAGACATTGGAAAAAGGCCAGAAATATAAAGATGTAGCGAAGTATGTTTTGAACAGACCGAACCCTAATAGCGAAGAAAATACAAACTGCATCGTTGAGGATCTTTATGGTATCAAAAACAATGATGGGCTTCTTACATTTGAACAGAAAATGGCAGGAAGAACGGTTGACAGTGACAGATGGAAAAGGACGGATGTAGGGTTGACAACCGGTGGTATCTCACGCTCATATGAGGCCAAGGAACCCCGAAAAATTACGCACAGAAGCCATACCGATGAAAAGCCCCACCAGAGCATTGCATCGAATCTCTGTGATAGAAGCGAGCAGCCCATAAGCCGCGTTTCCAAAGAAAAATACAGTTATCTGCCAGAGTCTCACAAGGAGCTTGAGAGTTATACGGCTGGCGGTTTTGGGAACAGTGAGGAGGTCGAAGATTTTTTAGTTGGCGGAAGGGAGAAGCTGCAAGAGATCCGTCGGGAATTGGGTTCTCATTCGCGAGTTCGTAGTTTAAACGAAATGTATGAGAAAGAAGTTATTCTTATTGACAGTGACGACTCAGTTTCAGACAAAATCAAAATCGATGAAAAAGAAGTTTCTGATTGTTCAGTTTCATCCCTGGGCTATAGCCCTTCTCCGGAGAACAAAAAGTTATGCAGTTTGTGGGGTGTTGAGAATAGTACAAAGGCTGCAGATCCTTCGAAGCCAATGCGTGGTTTAACTGATGACCCGGATGTATAAACAGGTCGAATGATATTTTTAATGAAAACAATTGATTTATTTCTTTAATTCTGATCTGCAGTTGTATTTCTGTTAAAGCAGCTTTCATTTTCTGTGAAACCATTGTAGTGGGCGCGCATGCACTTGAATTTGAGTTTGAGTGAATTTGACGCTGGTGGTCTTGAATGCGAATTTATGGTGATGGTTAAAAAATTCAATTCATTTTGATGTTGATGGTTAAAAATATAGTAATATGCAAAATGGATTGAAAAATTCAATTGAGTTTGATGTTGATGGTTAAAAATATAGTAATATGCAAAATGGATTGTTGGATTGAGACTGAATAAGGTAGCATTTACACTGCAAATATTTTTACAGAAGTCAAAATATGTTCAAATGGTTAAGGGCCTAATACACTTACATTTATATTTATGCCATGTCATTGATAACGGGCTTTAAAAATACAAAATAAAATCAGATCGTGTTGAATTTAGATCACCTATATGGCCTTCTTCCTTATTTCTTGAAAATTTTGACAATATTTTAAATTCTAATTAACAGAAATAAGTTTAAACAATTGATTTGGTTTGGCTCTCATTTAAACAATTGATTTAATTGTTATTAAAAAATCTCAGAAATATCCTGAAATCTACAATTAAATTAAATTCAATGCACTTATATGCACGTAATTTTAATTTTTTTCGCTATTCAATTAGATATGTTAGACATTTTACTCTCTTAACCAAAGCTAATTCTATAATGATGGGAAAACGTAGAAATATTGGCTGTGTATAACCTGCTTCTTTAGTTTGAATCCTCTCGCATCTCTAAGTTATTATTAGAGAGTCGAACGGGCCAAAAGAAGAAGTAATTGAATGGGATCCATTTGACTATGAATGCTACAGCGTATGAGTACATAATAATCAGCGTATGAGTACATAATAATCCAACGTTTATCTTCCAAATAATAACATCATCACTCTATCGGATGAGTGCATCAATATTGTTGAAAATGTTAAAGTCACCTGCAAAACCCCGTGTAGTGGAAACGGAGTACAACAGGGGCAGAGGTTGAGTGCACCCTATCATTGGGTTTATGAAGCCTGCAAAAATTTTGATTAAAGGCTCTGTAACAGTTGTTTTGCATTGAAGGAATTCGGTGGCTTGGCCACGCAACAAGCAGGTCTTAAAGCACAGTGTTGTCTCGCCATAAAACCCTACCAACCAAACGGCAAGAGTTTTTTGTTTTTGCGTTAGTTTTAATGTTTGAATGAGGCCACGTCATGGCGGTCCTCACGAGCCATCGCAGCACCAGGTCCCATCTGCCAGCTCAGCCAGAATGTGGGCCAATCACAGGTTTTCGCGCAGGTTTAAAGCCATGTCAACAAACTTCAAAACTGGACCCGAAACTTTTATAAATCCGAGTTTATAAACTCTTCGCGTGTCGAATTTCCATGACGTCACATATCACTTTTGTTATGCGAATTTGTTATAAATTCCGGCTTATAAGTCTTTGAATTCCAGGCGGGCCCTACTGCTGGCCAATCAAATGGCGTTCGCGCAACTTCAGGCCTTGGTGACGTCACAAGAAATTGAAATGCGAATTTCCATTGCAATACAGTTTAATATTTGTTTGAAGTCCGAGATTAAGGGTTATTAAACTTTGGTTTGAATTTCGTTTTACACGGCAATCTGTATTAAGGTTTAAAAACATTAATGTATCATTCTCCTATGTTTTATTTAAGCCGCATGGTGAAAGTCTTTTTTGACTTTAGGCACATATATACATACTATTAATATATATATTATAAACTTTTTAAAGTTTATAATATATATTTTACAATAGTTGTTTTATATCTTTTCCGATAGATTTCTTTTTAATGTTGCTACATATATATATATATATATATAGGGAAGAGCCCAAAAGACGTGTGGACTGTGCATTGTAAAAAAATGTTTGAGAGGCTGAAACAAAAAATACTGCTGTGTATATTTTTTAAAAAGAGAGACAAAGTATATGAAAACAGAGTATGTGACTCTGTATGATATATAGCAAAGAGCATATTTTGTAAAGCACTGTGTGTGCATTTTTGAAGAAGACAAAGAAGAAATTTTTGCACTGTGTGAGCAGCAGTTGGAATTTTGTAAATGCCAGAACAACAGTTTTGTGGCATCACTATAATAGATTTTTAAGTTTAATGAAATAGTTGTTTGTGTGCAATCTCTGTCCAGCAATTTTTTAATTAAATCTCTGTGTTGAATTTGGAGAATTTTTTATTCCTCCGTGTGTTCTGGAATACTCAGAAATTCCAACAAATATCAATGTTTATGGAATTGAGTTTGGGTCTAGTCAGAATCCATTGAATGATATTTCCTCTGGTGAAGTGGCAGAAGTAATTATCTCTGCCTCTCGTGGAGTGGTGGAAGCAACCTGATGGGTACTACAAAACACTGAAAAATCAGTGTGAATCTCATCAAACAGAATATTTTGTTGGAATATTTGAAAATTCCAGAACAAACAATGGAGAGAGTAATACTCTCCTCTTCTAACACAGAGAAATTAAAAATTTCTTGACAGGAGACAAAGTTTCAATACTTTGAAAAAAAAACTTCTATTTCATTCAATAACTAAAAAAACTATTACAAATTCTTCTTCACTGAGAGGGATTACAAAATGAACAAGACTGCTGCAAAACACAATGCTCTCAAATTCTTCTCTGTTTCACACACAGGAAAAATATACTCTGTCTCTACTAAGAAAAATGCACTGTTGTGCATAAAAAAAACTTACACTCTGTTCTCTCTTGAAACTACGTTATATGCCACACGGGCCTTTTAAACTATATAAAAAATAAAATTTAAATCTAAATTTAAAACTACGTCGAGGTCCACATAATAAAACCCGCATACATCAAATTAGACCAAAGGTTAAAAACCTTTTACTTCGCTATAAAAAAACATAACACAGTAAACCTTTGACAAATGCCCAGACTTCAAACGGTAATTAAACCGGGTTGCAATGAGGGATTTCGCGTTACAAATCTAGGCGCTGATGTCAACCCAATTGTGACGCGAAATCTCATTAAATCTGCCCCTATAAAACGTATTGGGTCCGATTTGGGCCTGCTGACGCAAACACAAGTTGTGACCCGAAATCCAAATCAAATCTACCTCATAACTATTTCGGGTCTGGTTTTTTGCAATGTGAACGGCCCAAACAAAACTCCGCTCCAATGAAAATTTGCCACGCGTCTGCTGACTGGCTGTTGACTTGGTGTGGGGACCAGTGTAACTGCGGATTGCTAATGTGGTCGTGGGACCACACAAAAGAAACTCCCGCGTTCAAACCAAAATCAAACTCTATTTCAAAATGGAAATCCTCCGTTCTTTCAAAAACTGCAACGGCTGTGACTCTTCAACGATTTTTGAAGACGACCATTCAATGATCTATTTCTCACTGTACAGGACTGTAATTTTAAACTCTGAATTTGACTGTTCAAACATTTTTAGTAAGCGGCTGGTGGACATAAAGCTAGTAATCAAAATTGGAAAGTGGCTCTGCATAGGACTGTTGAAAGTAACATTTCAACACTCTCCCTTACTTTAAGCTGCTGGGCTATCAGTCATACCCAGACATTTCCTCAAAAACTCAAAACTTTTCTGTCTCAATGGCTTGGTCAGAATGTCTGCAAACTGCTCCTGAGTTCTGTAGTGTTCCAAAAAAATTTCTCCATTGTTTACCAATTCTCTGATGTAATGAAATTTTGTGTCTATGTGTTTCGTTCTCTTATGAAACACATAATTCTTCGATAATGCAATAGCTGAGCTATTGTCACAATAAATCACTGTTCCTCTTACCTACTCTTGGCATAAACTCCTTAACATCCTCCTCATCCAAATTTCTTGACACGCTGTTGCTGTAGCTGCCACATATTCTGCCTCTGCTATAGACAATGCTACAATGGGTTGCTTTTTAGAAGCCCATGAAATGGCTCCTGAACCCATGTGAAAAACATAACCGGAAGTGCTCTTCCGATCATTTACACTTCCAGCCCAATCACTATCAGTGTATCCAACTAAATCTAAACATTCTGAAGCAGTATATAAAATTCCATACCTTTTGGTTCCTTTAACATACCTCAGAATTCTTTTCGCTGCCTACCAATGTGCATCCTTTGGCTTCTCCATGAATATGGAAATCAAACTAACAACATGCATTATGTCGGGCCTAGTTGCAGTCAAATACATGAGGCTGCCAACTATGCTCTTGTACAAGCTAGGATCAAAATCCTTGCTGCTGTCCTCTCTGTTGAGTTTTAATCCCATCATTGTGGGAGTGATTGTTGCTTTGCTCTCCTACATATTAAATCTTTCAAGCACTTCATTAACATATTTTTCCTGTGAGACAAAAATCCCATTTTCATCTTGTTCTACTTCTATTCCTAAGAAGTATTTCAACAAACCCATGTCAGTCATTTCAAATTCTTCTTTCATGACTATTTTAAAATTTTCAATAAGGTAATCATCATTACCTATGAAAATAACATCATCAACATATAAAACTACGATCAACATTTTACCATATTTTTCTTTGATGTAGAGGGTGGGTTCTCCCTCACACTTTTCAAATCCATTTTCTAGTAGATAGGAGTCTATTCTACTGTACCACGTTCTTGGCGCTTGCTTCAGCCCATAAAGAGCTTTCTTCAACTTGCACACTTTGTGCTCTTGGCCTTTCTTTTCATATCCGAGAGGTTGTTCAATGCAAACCTCTTCCATTAACACTCCATTTAGGAATGCTGACTTCACGTCCATTTGGTAAACTTTCCACTTGTTTTGTGCTGCTATGGACAACACTGCTCTCATGGTTTCCATTCTGGAAACCAGTGCGAAAGTTTCCTCATAATCTATCCCATGCTCCTGCTTATAACCTTTGACAACAAGTCTGGCCTTGTGTCTCTCTATTTTTCCTTCAGCATTACTCTTAGTCTTATAGACCCATTTAACTCCAATGACATCTTTACCTTTTGGGAGTTCAACCAAATCCCAAGTCTTGTTTCTTTTTATGGCATTAATCTCCTCATCCATAGCTTCTATCCATTTCTTATCCTTAATAGCTTCTTCAAAGTGGATAGGATCATCAACATGACAATATAAAGCAAACAAATAATTGATACCTTCATTTGCTGCCTCTTGCTCATAAATGTCATTTAAATTTCTGAACTTCTTACCTCTTTCATTAGGTGTACAAATGCCTTAAGAAGCACTTTCATTTCTCCTCAAGGGTGTGCCTTGCTGCTCTTGTGTTGGTGCTACTGTTTGGGGATGTATTTCGGCCAACTCATCATCATTTTCATCATGAGATAAACAGTGTTTAACATTCACTATTTTCTCTATGTTTCCATCCCAAGCTTCCTCTTCAATAAACTGAACATCTCCGCTCACAATAAACTTCTTGGTGGATGGGTTGTATAACCTGTAAGCCTTGGATTCCTCACTGTATCCAATGAAAATACATTTCTCCCCCTTGTTGTCCAACTTCTTCCTTAGCTGATCCAGAATGTGTGCATAAGCCACACATCCAAAAACCTTCATATGTGTGACACCTTGCTTTGTGCCACTCCATGCCTCTTTCAGCACTTTGTTCATAACTACTTTTGTAGGGCACCTATTCAAAATTTACACTGCACAATGTACAGCTTCAGCCCAATAATCATTAGGCAAATGCTTTGCCTTTAACATACTCCTCACTATGTCCATTATGGTTCTATTCTTCCTTTTGGCTACTCCATTTTGCTGTGGAGTATATCTAGTTGTAAACTGCTTATGAATACCATTTTCTCTACAAAAACATAGAAAATATTTAGAGATATACTCACCTCCTCTATCAATCCTTAGGAATTTGTTATGCAGCCCACTTTGGTTTTCCACAAGTGCTTTGAAATTGCAAAATATTTCAAACACTTCACTTTTGTTTTTCAAAAAGTAAACCCAAGTTTTTCTTATAAAATCATCTATGAATGTTAACATGTAGTGGCTGCTAGCAAGTGATGGAGTTTGCATTGGTGCACATAAATCTGAGTGGACAATCTCTAAGGGTGCCTTTGCCCTTATGCTTTTCTCGGAAGGAAAAATTTCTCTGTGTTGTTTCCCCAAGATACAACCTTCACAAAGGCTGTTCAGTTTCTCTATCAATGGTAAACCTCTTACCATTCCTTTTCTATTCAACAAGTTAAGACCTCCAAAGTTGAGATGTCCAAATCTCAAGTGCCACAACAAATTTTCATCTTTTGGTTCGCTTTGGATAACCTCTTGTGCCACTGCTGCTTTCTCTTCACCATTCTTCAAATCTGCTCTCATTCTAAGAGGGAACATCCTGTTCCTTGTCATTTTCACTTTAGCAATACATTGTTTGTTGGGTGGTTTGTCCATGATGGTACAAACATCATCCTCAAAAAATACATTGTACCCCTTTTGAACAAGCTGTCCAATACTTAAGAGGTTAGACTTCATTCCTGGAACATAATAAACATCTGCTATGGATTTCTTTGCACCTTGAATCCTTGTTAAAACATTTACATTTCCTTTTCCCATAACAAAAATTTTGCTATCAGTTCCTAGTGTGACTTGTGACTTCACACTCTCATCTAACATAGAAAACATTGCTATGTTTCTTGTCATATGGTTACTGCAAACAGTGTCTAGAAACCATAAATCCTCACTTTTTTCTTCAGCCATATTACAAGATAAAAACAAATTATCTTGGCTGATATTTTCTCTAGTGAAATTTGCACTAGTTCTATTTCCCATATCATGCTGCTTCTTTCTACATTCATTAGCATAATGACCATATTTCTTACAATAGTGACATTGGACATTGGAATTATCATACCTCTGTCCTTGAGCATTCTGCTGACCACTTTGCTGGTTGCTGCCTTGGCCTTGATGCTGATTTGGATTGCTGCCCCTTCCTTGAGAATTTGCTGGACTATTCCTTCCACCTCTGTTTTGGCTTTTGCCTCTTCCTCTTTTGTTTCCTCTGCCTTTCCCTCTTCCTCTTCCGAAAGACATCTGGGTCTTAAAGTCATGTTCCAGAGATGAGTTTTCACTTCTACCCAATCTCTGCTCATGATTCATCAGTGATGCATGTAGCTCATCCACTAAAAAATTTGTGAGATCCTTAGTCTCCTCTATGGTGGTGACAATCACATCGAATCTTGAGGGTAGACTCCTCAAGAGTTTTTCCACAATCCTCTTGTTTTCAAGAGTCTCTCCATGAGATCTTATTTGTGTGACCATTCCAATCACATGAGTGAAGAATGAGTCAATAGTATCCGACTCTTTCATACAGAGAGTCTCAAAGTCTCTCCTTAGCAACTGAAGTGTTGTTGTCTTCACTTTTTCCATGCCTTGATAGGTTATCTTGAGAGTTTTCCATGCTTCTCTGGATCTCTTGGCTGCTGCTATCCTCGGAAACACACTCCCATGCATTGCTTGATACAATAAGAAGAGAGATTTGGAGTCTTTCTTCCTATTGCTCTTCAGCAACTCTTTCTCTACCTGAGTTAAATCATCAAACCCTTCTTCATTTGCTGGCTCTTCAAAGCCATCCTCAAAAAATTCCCATAAGTCTTGGGAAACAAATAAAGCTCTCATATTTATTGACTAGTAGTCATAATTTTTCCCATTAAATTGTGGGAGGTGGATATTTCAAATACCCATGCTAGTGTTGGCTCCAGCCATTCTGCACTCTTAACTATGATTCAAAAAACACTTGATTGTGTATTTAAAACAGCTAAATGTTCCGCAACAGTAACACAATAAACTTTATAGATAATGTTGTGTAACCAGCTCCAAAAATAGAATAAAAGAGATATCAACGCCTTAGAAATAAGCCACTTCGAGGGGGAAACCTGCAATACATTACATAAATTAACAATTCTTGGATGATACAATTTACAAAATCTCTTTTCTATATATAGGAGTCCATGTGGCCATAATGTAATCCTAGTGGACCACAATGTAATCCTAGCCGACCTAAAAATAATAATTTAAGGGCACAATAATAACAAAATGGGGGTTACAAGGGTAAAATAATAACAATAAGGGACTATACTAGTAATATAGGGACCTAGCATGCCCCTCTCCTTGAAAAAAGCGTTTTCCTCAACGCTTGAGTAGCTCTGGGTGCTTCTGTATAAACTTCTCATCCTCCCATGTAGAATCTTTAGTGGGTAAGTTCTTCCACTTGATGAGATACTCTGAAATTGATCGATTCCATAGCTGTCGAGTTCTTATTTCCGTGACCGCTTCAGGTTCCAATATGATTTTTCCTTCCTCATCAAGTTCTGGCAATATTGTTTGAACTGGAAGATTTTCACCTATAACCTTCTTTAAGCATGAAACATGGAAAACTGGATGCACTCGCGAAGAATCAGGAAGCTCCAATTTGTATGCCATAGTACCAATCTTTTGCAACACCTTGTAAGGACCATAGTACTTTGGCGATAATTTATTATCCTTCTTAGCTTGCTTGAGGGACATTTGTTTGTATGGTTGTAGCCGTAAAATACCCAATCTCCTACATCAAAACTTCTCTCGCTGCGATGTTGATCTGCCTGTTGTTTCATTTGGTTTTGTGCCAAATTTAGGTTATCCTTTAAGAGTTGGAGAACTTCTTGCTGATGCTCGATGTGATCTTCCACTGCTTGAACCTTCGAATTTTCCCTTAAATATGATGTGATGGATGGTGGATGATATCCATAAAGTGCCATAAATGGGGTCATTTTTGCTACAATATGGAAGGAAGTGTTATACCACCATTCAGCAAGAGGTAACCACTTGACCCATTGTGTTTGTTTATCAGATACAAAACAACGAAGATATCCTTCCAAACATTTATTTACCATCTCAGTTTGACCATCAGATTGAGGATGATAAGATGAGCTATGAGCTAATTGAGTACCCAAATAAGAAAATAACTCCGTCCAAAAATTTCCAGTAAAAATGGGATCTCTGTCGCTCACAATAACCCTTGGGCTTCCATGTAGCTTTTGAATTATGTCCATAAATGTAGTAGCAACCGTACTTGCTTTAAATGGATGAGATAATGCACAAAAGTGTGCATACTTGGTAAGTCTATCAACTACCACCATGATGACACTCTTTCCTTCAGACTTAGGTAAACCTATGATAAAATCCATTGAAATCTCCTCCCAATGTTGACTTGGAATGGATAAAGGTTGTAGAAGTCGTGGGGTCTTAATTGTCTCAACTTTATTCTGCTAGAAAATCAAACATTCCGCCACAAAATTTTGAATATCAGATTTAAGGCCATCCCAAAAAAAATCCTTCTTCACCACGTGGTAAGCTTTTAAAAATCCTGAGTGTCCTCCTAAAGGAGAAGTGTGCAATTCTAGAAGAATATTTTGTCTTAGTTGGGAATTCTTAGAAAGATATAAGTGATCTTTGTACCATAAGGAATCATTTTTCCAACTAAATGTATTAGATGTACTAGGATCTTGCTGCAACTTTTGAATGAGTGTCCATACATCTTTGTCCTTATTCCATTCATCTCTTGCTTCAGTTATCCAATCTGGTTGGATAATAGAAATGGCACAAAGCAATGCTTCCACCTCTTCATTCTTTCTTGAGAGTGCATCTGCAACAACATTAAGCTTTCCTTTTTTGTATATTATTTCAAAGTCATAACCAAACATCTTTGTGACCCATTTTTGTTGCTCTTCTGAAGATAGTCTTTGTTCCAAAAAGTTTTTAAGACTATCATGATCAGTTTTTACCATGAAGTGTCTTCCCATTAGGTAAGTTCTCCATTTATTTAGTGCATGCAGTATTGCTAACATTTCCTTCTCATAAATGGGTTTCTGTAAATACTTTCCTTTGATTGAACGACTTTCAAAAGCAATGGGTCTTCCTTCCCGCATTAAAACAACACTAATTCCATTTCTTGAGACATCACATTCCACAATAAAGGTTTTTGTGAAGTCTGGCGTAGCTAAGACCAATGTTAGGCACATTGCCTCTTTAAGATGTTCAAAGGCCTTATTTGCTTCAGGAGTCCATGAAAATGCATATTTCTTCAATAATGTTGTTAGAGGTGCTGCTATTCTCCCATAATTCTTAACAAACTTACGATAATACCCTGTAAACCCGATAAATCCTCGCAACTGCTTTATGGTTGTGGGGAATTTCCATTTCTTAATGAATTTAATTTTGTTAGGGTATACTTTAACACCCTCGTGAGATACAATATGACCCAGATATTCCACCTCTTGTACTCCAAAGAAAAATTTGGATATTTTTGCATATAATTGTTTCTCTTGCAATAGTTTGAACACCCTGTCAACATGTTCAACATGATCCTTCCAAGACTTGCTATAGATTAGTATATCATCAAAAAATACCAGCACAAATTTTATAAGGAAGGGTTTGAAAATGGAATTCATCAACCCTTGAAATGTAGAAGGTGCATTGGTAAGGCCAAAAGGCATGACCAAAAATTCATAATGACCCTCATTAGTTCGAAATGCTATGTTTGGAATATATTCAGTCTTCATTCTAATTTGATGATATCCTGAGCAAAGATCCAACTTGGTAAAATAAATTTCTCCATGTAATTCATCAATCACAGGAATGGGAAATTTATCTTTAATGGTGAGCTTATTGAGCTCCCTATAATCCAAACACATTCGCCATGATCCATCCTTCTTGTGTACCAATACTACAGGAGCAGAGAAAGAACTTTGACTAGGTTGAATTATACCCGCCTCTAACATTTCTGCAATCATACGTTCAATTCCGCTCTTTTGGACGTAAGGATATCTATAAGGCCTGATGTTTGGAGGAACACTTCCTGGAATCAAATGAATAGCATGATCATGATCACGAATAGGTGGAGTCCTTTGGGAGTTTCAAACACCTTGGAATGATTGTCCAAGACTTGTTGGAGATCTGCAGAAATAGATGATTTTGATGTTGGAACTTCTAGTGAGCATAATTGTGCAATTACGCCTCGCTGTTCTTTCTTTAGAATCTTTGTCATGACATTAGAGCTTATTATCCTTCCTGGCTTCCCCACAATACCCCGTAATTTGACTTCCTTTCCTTCTGAAAAAAATTTCAAGAAAAGTTCTTGAAAATTAAAAGCTACCGTCCCCAAAGATTGTAACCATTGTACTCCTAGTACAACATCGGCACCTCCCATAGGAATGGAAAGCATTGGACTAGTCAATACATATTCCCCCATGGTTAGCTTAATATTATGGCATTTTCCAGAGCAATTTATAGTTCCTCCATTTGCAACCATCACTTGACATTCTGGTGCTAGGTATAGGAAACAATTTAATTCCTTGGCTACCTTACAATGAATAAAATTATGGGTGCTACATGAATCAATCAACACTATTAACTTTTTCTTCTTGATATGTCCTTCTATCTTGAGAGTTTGAGGAGTGGTAATTCCTGCCAGTGCATTACACGATATGGTTGGATTCATTTCTTCCTCTTCTAGGGTTGGTTCCTGGTGTATATCCTCTTCTTGTTAATTTTCTTCTTCCTCTTCACAATCTATGTAAAATAATTTATTCTTAGCACACTTATGACCTTTAGTGTATTTGCTATCACAACTGTAGCAAAGCCCTTTTGCTCTTTTTTCTTCCAATTGTTGTGGTGTCAACCTTGTAGGTTGTGGAAATCTAGGCGTAGAAACACTTCCTTCTTTACAGAAGTGAGTGGTAGGCTTCCTTGTCTCCATAATTTTACATTCAATTTTTCTTGCCAACCTGAATGCCTTCTCCAATGAATCAAGTTCCAAAACGCGAACTTCATGTTGGATGTTGTCCTTTAAAGTGTCTATGAAGAGATCAATCATGTGTTCCTCTGGAATATCAGTTACCCTTATATTCAATTTTTGGAAGTCCTCAATGTGCTCCCCCACTAAACCCTTTTTTTTGAGATTTATCAATTGGCTAAATAAGGTGTTGCTCTTTGTATCCTCATAATGTGCTATCATTTCCTTCGTAAAAATTGACCAAGTGACAATTTTTTTACGGGAGAAAAGTCATCGATACGATACAAATGTATTTTGTTCTAAATGTAAAGTTTCAATTCATACCTTTTGTGTGTTTTGCACATTATGGAGATCAAAATATTGCTCCATCGGTAGTATCCATGTTACAGGATCCTTTCCATCAAACTTCCTCATATCCATTTTTGGAATATGGTGGTTCTTCCCGCCAACGTTAGAGTTTATGAAATCACGATTAACATTTATTTTGTTCTCATCATGAGTTTCCTCTACTATATTTTCACCATTAGGGAACATTTATTGTATCAACTTTGTCAAACCTTCTATGTCTGCTTTTAGATCATTCTTCATGTTTTCCATTTTTTCATCAATCTTAGCTTTTATGTCATCCATCTTAGATTCGATGCTAGCTTCCATGCCATCTATCTTAGATTCCATGCCTTTCTTCAAACCATCCATATTATTCTTCACACCATCCATCTTTGCTTCCACGCCTTTCTTCAAAACTTCCATTTCATTTTTTGCTGCTCTTTGCGAGAGCGAAATTTGGTGCACTTGCTCTTGTAAGTTTGATAGATCATGTTGCAATTCTTCATCTTCATGAGTCATAGTAGAGCCTTTTGAAGGCTTAATGGGTGTTGAATTATTTTTACGGGGCATTTTTTATAACCCAATACTGATATATATTCTACAATATGCCCTTGGAATCAATTCAAATTGATTTTTCAAACAAGACTTATGCAATTCAGAAAAAAATACACACCTTTTTCTTGTTTTTAAGGAGCTCGATATTGAAATTGGATTATCTCTGTGATTGCAGCTCTTCAATATCTGAAATTTATCACTGAAGTAGCCCTCTGAATTTTCTTTTGAATGCCACAGGTTTGACCTGATTTGGATTCTCCAAGACAAAGTTATGTCCAATCTCCCACAATTACCTAATTATGGACTGGTTCAGTAGAGCGAACTTGTATGACTTTCCACGTGTCACTGTTTCATCCTTTGCCTCTGAAATTGATATCCAAGAAACTACATTCCATGTACTTGCGACCACTTTTTACGGCACTCCAATCCAATGCTCAGAGAGAGAGTTATTGAACTTTTCCCATGATCACCTCTTTGAAATGAAATTCAGGAGCCTGAAAAATCACTACCTTCCACAGATCATATTTCCAAAAATATTGAGAACCAAGCTCTAAAATTTTGTGAAGAGTTTCCTTAGGATTTCAGATTCGCACCCTAAAAATTTAAGATTCTGAACCTTCGTAGAAAAAAATTTATAGCGCAAATGCCACGATGACCTATTTAGGAGCCTGAAAAAAGACCTAACTTCCGCAGATCATATCTCCAAAAATATTGTGAACCAAGCTTTGAAATTTTTAGATGATCTTCCTTAGGATTTTGGCTTCGCACCCTAAAAATTTTAGCTTCTGAAACTTTGTAGAAAATAAGTTATAGCGAAAATTCCACGATGACTTGTTTGGAGCAACGAAACCCTAGAATCCAAAGCTCTGATACCAAATGTTGTGTAACCAGCTCAAAAAATAGAAGAAAAGAGATATCAACACCTTAGAAGTAAGCCACTTCAAGGGGGAAACCTCCAATACATTACATAAATGAACAATTCTTGGATGATACAATTTACAAAACCTCCTTTCTATATATAGGAGTCCATGTGGTCATAATGTAATCCTAGTGGGCCACAATGTAATCCTAGCCGACCTAACAATAATAATTTAAGGGCACAATAATAACAAAATGGGGGTTACAAGGGTACAATAATAACAATAAGGGGGTTACACTAATAACAATAAGGGACTTTACTAGTAATATAGGGACCTAACAGAGAAATACCTTGAATTGTTTTTGGTTGAGTCTTCACACTGCTGGAGAACCTGCTGCAACAATGAACTCCTTCCTTCAGCTTCTTTGATCTTCAAAGAGCCTGGACTAACTCTGATACCATGTTGGAATATTTGAAAATTCCAGAACAAACAATGGAGAGAGTAATACTCTCCTCTTCTAACACAGAGAAATTAAAAATTTATTGACAGGAGACAGAGTTTCAATACTTTGAAAAACAAACTTCTATTTCATTCAATAACTAAAAAAAACTATTACAAATTCTTCCTCACTGAGAGGGATTACAAAATGAAAAATACTACTGCAAAATGCAGTGCTCTCAAATTCTTCTCTGTCTCACACACAGGAAAAATATACTCTGTATCTACTAAGAAAAATGCACCACTGTGCATAAAAAAAAACTTACACTCTGTTCTCTCTTGAAACTATGTTATATGCCTCATGGGCCTTTTAAACTATATAAAAAATAAAATTTAAACCTAAATTTAAAACTACGTCGGGGTCCACATAATAAAACCCACATACATCAAATTAGACCAAAGGTTAAAAACCTTTTACACTGCGTTATAAAAAAAACAGAACATGGCAAACCTTTGAAAAACGCCTGGACTTCAAACGGTAAGTAAACCAGGTTGCAATGAGGGATTTCGCGTTACAAATCTGGGCGCTGATGTCAGCCCGTGACGCGAAATCTCATTAAATCCACTGCTATCAAACGTATCGGGTCCGATTTGGGCCTGCTGACACAAGCACAAATTGTGACCCGAAATCCAAAATCAAATCTGCCTCATAACTATTTCGGGTCCGGTTCTTTGCAATGCGAACGGCCCAAACAAAACTCTGCTCTAATGAAAATTTGCCACGCGTCTTCTGACTGGTTGTTGACTTGGCATGGGGACCAGTGTACCTGTAGACTGCTGATGTGGTCATGGGACCACACAAAAGAAACTCCCGTGTTCAAACCAAAATCAAACTCTGTTTCAAAATGGAAATCCTCTGTTCTTTCAAAAACTGCAATGGCTATGACTCTTCAACGATTTTGGAAGACGACCATTCAATGCTCTATTTCTCACTGTATAGGATTGTAATTTTAAACTCTGAATTTGACTGTTCAAACATTTTTGGTAAGCGGCTGGAGGACATAAACATGGTAATCAAAATTGGAAAGCAGCTCTGCATAGGACTGTTGAAAGTAACATTTCAACATATTTAAACCTCCCTTATTGTGCAAAAATATTCTCAACACAACGGTGTGGCATTTGTGAGTGACCAACCAATTATCTCTTGGATTTTAGAACTACATCTTGCAATATTTGCAAAGAGTTTCTCATTTAAACTGTAGATTCACACCATCATCAATAATTTTTTTAAACATAACTACTCAAGAGAACAAGAATAAAATTAAAACTTATTATAAGTACAATTATTATAGTTATTTAAATTTTAATCAATTTATTTTAGCACTAATGTTTTTATAATTAATCCTATATACATATACTTATTTATATATAAAATAAATTGTTGTTTATTATTATTATTATTATTATTTTTATATTATAAAAGAAGTAATACTTTTTTATTTCATATGATAACTATATATTGACTCATTTACATGTAAAATATGATAGGTAAGAAAGCATATTTAAAAATAAAGAAATAGTAAAAAATGAATAATTATATTTAATCATTTATAAAAAATTTAAAATATGATGAACGAAAAAATTACGTAAATAAAAATTAAAAAATAGAGTAAACGAAGAATATTATAAAATTGGATTTTGAAAATATATAAACGGTAGTGTGTTATGAGTTAGACGAATAAAATAATTAGAAGGAATAAAACAATATAGTCAGAGAATTGAAGAAATAAAAATAAGAGCCACATGTATCAATGTCACTCTTCTTGTTTTTATACACATTGCCACCATGTGGAGCTTATATGTGAAAACTTGAACAAATATTTATCATCCTTAGACATCCGAGCATTTTATTCTTTGCACAAAGAAAAGCAAAGTGAAGGGTTTGATATGTTTAATATGGTCAATATAATACATACTTACAAAATACATATTAAGTTGCCATGTTTAATGGAACACTTTAGTCTTCTTTGTTCATATATATCAATACCTTATTATATGCACATCACATATTCAAAGTATATATACATGCTTCTACTTTTCTTCATTATTCTTATATATCAATTCATTATTATATGGACTTCACATTTTTAAAGTATATATCTATGCTTCTACTTTTCTTTATTGTTGGGTAATTTTAATTGACAAAGTACATGATTTTTATAGATAGATTTTATTTTATTTTATTTTAATTTTTTTATTTAAAAATAGTATTGTTTTATAAATGTAAATATATTTTTATGTTTTTTACATATAAATATTTTGATTTGTGTGATGGAAAAATGTGTATGAGAAGAAAAATATTTTTGTTCATATGTCAATAATGGAAAGTAAGGAGAGACAGGGTAGATGGATGAATGGATGCTCTGGGAAAAAGTAGTCAAACAATTACTTTGTAATCTTGTTCCAGTTCTCCATGCGACTGAATCACTCAACTCACAGGAGGATTGGTTAAGTCACGTTTCTTAATTCGTCTCAACAAACCCCACTCTCTCATGTCCACGAGACTTCTTGAGATTGGGGACTGGAGAATACCATAATAGAAAACTTACAAACATAATTTCTAGAAGGCTTTCTAGCCTTAACATAGCTAAATTAGACAAAAAAGAAACCATAACTAAGGACAACATATCAAGGAGTGGGTTAAGGGGGAAGTACAAGGGGAGCTGTAAAGAAGTGAACCCTATCATGCATATGGAAATCGATATGCTCCACCCATGCGTCCACACTAAGAAGGTGGTCATTGGTATGGTGGTGGATGTGACGGAGGTTTTCGAGTTGATCCATAATTTCATTTTGGAGATATCGAATGTCATTAAAATAGGTCATAATTTCATTTCCGTCTTCATACCTGTGGTCCCTGAGAATATCCATATTTATTTGTATGCATCAGAGTTGTTCAACAATAGATTTCATAGTAGTAGATGCTACTACATGACCATGAAAACAGGTTGGAGAAAGAGCTTCGGTGTCCTTAGTGTCCCGGTTAACCGAATTTGGAGAAGACATGTTATGGTCAGGCTTAGGACGCCCTCCCTGAACCTGTTGCCCTCCCCCGCGGTGAGGGCGACCCCATTGGTGGGGGATTGAGTAAAGGGTTGAGCCTACCTATTGGAAAAGGAAATCCGCTCAGAGATAATCAATAAAAAACTTGCAATGCACAATACAATTTCTAGAACAAAGAAACGATGGTAGATGAAAAGACTGCGTTGAAGCGCCAACCACCCACCTTCTGAGATAGGAAAAATAATCAGCTGTCTAGACCAGAAGGCCAGATGATGAAGACCATGCCCACTGCCAAAAACACCCACCAACATAGACAATAGAACCAAAATTAACTAAAGAAGAACACACAGACCACCCTCTAGCGAGACCAGAGACACCCTGACACTAGTAAAAACCATGTAATACCCGAGGAGAGCCAACGATTGAGCAAACATGAATCATCAAATAGGTAACCCTCGAAATATAAATACATGTAAAGGAATTGAAAAATGCAAGTTTCTTACCCCTCATATAGAACTGAAGACCCAGAGAGACTAATTTTCTATGTATGAGACTATAACAAGTGAAGTCTCGGAGACAACTCGGTCCTCGCTAGTTCAAGTGCCTCGATCCTAGGGACAAAGAAGTTGGTAGAACCCAAATGTTGACCTCCACTGCACCTCTCAGCCAAGGCCAAAACCCCAAGGATCCGCCATGGATCTAGACCCACACACCTCAGTGTTCCTCCCGACCAAAATTCATCGCCTAAGCTTCCAAACTAAAATGATACACAAGCCAACCCTCATATTTATAAGAAGATCAACCGATATCACCCATCGTACATGCGAAATGAATGCAAAGATTACGCATGAGGGAGAAGTTAATGAGCGCATGGAGTGAGGAGAGGCCACAATTACCTCTGGTGTGAAAACTGTATGAACATTAGTCACCCCATTAAGTAAATTGAATCACGTTAAAAATAATTTTCATGTGAATTGATAATTGACCCTTCTAAAATTAGTAGTTGAAATTATTTATGAAGCCTTTCAAACTCATCATAACAACTCCTTGTAAAACTTGTAACTGAAATTGTTTATAAAACATTTCACACTCATCCTAACAATCATATATGTAGAATTCATATATTTACCATATCAAATATTTTATAAATTAATTTAAACTTTACATATTAAAAAGCCTTTTGTTTAATAAAATAGTCAATATAAAATCAAGAAACCATCAACACAAAATCAAATTTCTATGAATATAAAATCTTAAGAATTCTATTATAACTATACACATTATTATCAAAATATAATTATAATATCTATAAAATTTTGAAAATATACTAGTTACTATCTAACCTTGTTTATATTTGATATTTATATTTATTTTTAATATTAATATTTTTAAAAATTAAAAAATTTAATTTTTAAGTGGAAAATGTTATTGAAAAATCTCCTGAAAACCTAAGCACTTGTAAACGATGTGGTCATCTTGATTGGTGCTCATTCTATAACCGTTAGGACTTTATGGGAAATCTAGGGTGAATGAAAGGACTTCATTGGAAATTTAGGGAAATTATGTAGACAACCACGACCATCCGAAACACATGCACATATATCTTACATAATGCGTGCGCACATTTTATAGTTCTTTAGCTCTTCTTTTCCAGATCTTTGTTCTGTGCAGGAGCTCCTGGCCTTGAAATTGCAAATCCTACAGGAATCACTACAGCATAACGTATCAATGAATGGAGAGAGAAGCATGAAGATAAACATAACAATCACAATGCGAGCAGTAGCGGAGGATCCTGAAAGCAGCGATGAGGGAAGTGGGTTAAGTGGCTCAAGCAGCGATGAGGGAAGTGGGTTAAGTGGCGCAGAAGCAGAGGAGAATTTTAATACAAGCAATGATGAGGACGGTCGAGAAATTGACAATGTAAGCAGAGATGAACAAATTGTGTTTCCTCCACCAGTACAAGAGAATGATAATGAAAGGCAGAAGCCGCAAGATACCTTTACGGAAGGAAGTTCGTGTTCCCTTTATTCTTCGCTGGACACAAACGAGGAGAAAGAAATTGATGGCGGTCCTCCTTGTTGGAATTAATTTCCAACTGCATAAACGGCAGAGGATTTCCGCGGGGGTAAGGCAGGAAGAACCAGCGATGTATTGAACGCCCTCGGAGCTGGGCCCACACCACTATACACAAACGGAAGAGTCTTTCGTTCGACGAATCGGGAGCTGATGTGACAGCTCCCGATCAGCCCTCTCCGGCGACCCTGCAGCTTTCTCGGTAAAAGGTGGACCTCCAAACAGTATCCGTTTCTTCCGTTTCCGTTTCCTCCGTTTGAGTGATGACGGCTCACGGCGGACGTTAGCAGGCGCCTCCTCCCCCGAGCACCTCCTTCGCCACCCGTCCCCCTGGCGTCGCTCCGAATACTTATGCCAATTTAATAAAAACTAATAATACAAAGAGAAGGCTGTGGCGATCCGTGTGATGGGAGTGGAGGATCACGATGGCAACCATCGATTAAGTGTGAAAGGGACGGTGGAGACTTGTGGGCGCGAAATTGAAATTTGAAATTTTCGATTAAAACACTCCTCCAATATTTTCTTTACTCTTGTGAACTTCTTTGTATATTGCAGCTTTCTACCCAAAGCACTAAGCACGACAAGGTGGAGTCTGAGTTTCTGGGAAACAAACCTGGAAAACCTTATTATCTCAATACTAACGTCTTCGTCAACGGCATTGGCGGCCGGGAGAGCCGAATCAAGCTTTGGTTCGACCCCACTGCTAACTTCCACACCTATTCTCTTCTTTGGAACCGCTACTATACCATGTATGTTCGATCTTTCTCGCCGTTTCCAGCAGTTATTAGCTCAAAAATTTTCAACGTGTATTATCATTAATAATCTTAATTTGTTGGCACGCAGGTTCATGGTGGGTGAAACTGTTGTGAGTGTTTAAAAACTTTGAGAAAACCCTGGGACTTCCTTACCCATCATCAAAGCCTATGCAAGTTATTGCTAATATTTGGAATGGCAAAACCTGGGCCTCCGATGAAGGAAGGACAAGGATAAACTGGTCGCAGGCCCTTTCATAGCCACTTTCAAAGGTTTCGATCTTGACGGTCACAAGTGCGAGGAGATTCTGAGTCCTCTCCTATTTGTCCATCCTCTCCCTCTTCAGAGTGGTGGGAGAATTCGGACAGCAGAGGATTGAGTGCAGAGAAAATGAAGCAGCTGAAATGGGTGAGGGGAAAATACATGGTTTATGACTATTGCACGGATAAAACCAGATATCCCAACCCTCCTCCTGAGTGTTTAGTGAATGACGCGTGAAGAACAGAACAGGCTACAATCATTGTCTGGCATTGGTTCATTCACTGGTTCACTATTTATTGCTTCACAGTGAATGTGAAGCAATTTGCTATGATTCTTCTGATCAATAAAAATTTGCCAGATGTCATAATTGGAGCTGTTCCCTTTTATCTCAGTTTCAGATTATTTCGTGTCATTTATGAAAATCGGTGTTACATATTAATATAACATGTTATAGGGTTATTTATTTTGTTTTTATTTATTTTTATAAAGAACACTTATAATGTTTTGACAGATATTTTTATTGTGTATTTCACAATAAAATATTACTTTAATTTATAATTCTTGGAATTTTTACTTCGGTTTCATTTAATTTAATTTACATCATTTTGGATATTTAATTGATTTCATAAAAAGAATTTATTTTGATTTTTAATTTTTGCATATTTAACTTTAATTTACTTCACATCATTTTACATATTTAGCTATTTAACTGATCTTCTTCATTAAAATTTAAAAATATATATTTTTATTTTTATTTGAATTTTAATTTATAAAATTATTATTAAATTGACATTCAAATTTTATTATAATAATTTGACAACTTAAACATAATAAATTCTGTATTAAGAATTTAAGTTCTATGATCCATATGACATATATAATAATTTTTAGATAATATATATTTAGATATGATTATTACCAAAAAAGTTTTATATACATAATAAATTCTGAAATAATAAATTTAAATATATTAAAATTGTTTTATAAAAATCAAAATCACATAATATTATCAATTTGTTTTTTCTAATAACATATTTTTGTTTTTGTTTTATAATTTTATTTATATTATTTATATATTTTATATTATAAAATTTTAACCAAATATTTTTAAATATGTTTCTCATACATTTTTTGTTTCTCATATTTTTAAAGATTATATGTATTTTCTGTTTCTCATACAACTACTTTAAATTAATATGGTAATTTAACATATTTTATTAAATTAATATGGTAATTTAACATATTCTATTTTAAAATCAATGCACTTACAACTTACCTTCTTTCCTCAGAGTTTTTTTTTCAACATAATGGATATGCAATATTTTTCACCAACAACTTTTTTTAATATATTTATGTGTTCCAATATTTTTATTTTCATTACAAATTATATAATTATAACAAAGCTAAATATTATCTTTTTGTATTTTGCTTATTATTTCTAAAACAAAACTTTAAGTGTATTTTTCTTATTATTTGTAAGACAAAACTTTAAAAAATAAAAAATAATATTATCTAACTCTTTTTATTAATCATCTCAATAAAATTATGAAATTCCATATACCTTTATTACATTTCACATTTTTCTAAAATCTTAAGTGAAAAAAATATTATCTAACTCTTTTTATTAATTATCCAAATAAGTCAATTATGAAATTCCATATAGCTTTATTATGTTTCACATTTTTTCAGAATCTATTCCTTTATTACAAGGGAGAATTAATTACTTGCTTCATGATTCCAGAGAAATTTAAATTAATAGTGGTTTTTAAATCTTTGTAAATACATTCTCATGAAACTTGAAATTAATGATGATGAAGTGTTTTCGTTAAGTTACTCTATAATGTGAAATAAACAATGATGATATGTTTTGTTAAAATTTAGTCAAAAATCTATTTAACAACTATTTTTTTTAAATAAACCAAAAAAATAAAATATATTATAAATTCTTTTAATTCATGTATATTATATAAGTTATAATTTAATTATTTTGAAAAATTGTAGATTTTAAATGTATAAAATATTTAAAATTTAAATATGTTTAAAAAATTATTGTTAATTATTTTATAATTAAAATATTAAAAATTAATAAAACTTATGATTTTTAAAATTTAAATATAAATCTTTAAAATAAATATATTTGTTTAGTTAATTAGAATACAAATAACTTCCCCACTAACTAATAACCTAATACATAAAATATATGACATATATTATTAAATATATATTTTTAATAAATATAACATTTCATAATTATTTTGAATATAATTAGTGATTGGTTTAGTATTATTTAGTTTATTTATATTTAAGAAATATAATATAGGTAAATGGTTAGTAAATATGGTAGGTATTAATGTATTATAAAATTAAAAGATATTGTCTAATTATTATAAGTTTTAGAGTTTTTTGGCTAGAATCTATCTCATTTTTTGGTTAAATCTTGATTTATGTTATATATATAAAGCATAAATCAAGATTTATATATATATATATATATATATATATATATATATATATAGTCATTAGTCTAAAAAAACTCTTGGGTACTAATATTGTGGAGAATTTACAACTCAAACTAGTGATTTCAACAAATCCCTACCTAATTCTTGAAGAATTAGACTAGAAAATATACCAGAAAAACCTCCAAAATATATAACAGATAGACTACGGGCTCATGATATATTTCACATTACCAACATTAAAAAATGCTCAAATTTAATTATGAATTTATTTTAAATTATTTTTATTAATTACCAGCCTATATCCACGATAACTCCATATCTACCAATAGCTCCGAGGGGTCAAATATTTTTTCACTCTAAAAGAGGCTTCCATCTCAATAGATATTTTTTTCACTCTAAAAGAGGATTCCATATCAATAGATATTTTTTCACTCTAAAATAGGTTTCCATGTCAATAGAATTGATCTCTTTCGGGGCTTTGGTAGATACAAAGTTATGATGGATCTATGCTAGTTTAATTTCACCCTTTAAATAGACTATATTCCACATGAATAAGATGGGTCAACACCATAAGTTCTCAATACCATGGGTCATTTTTATTTTTATAGGGTTAATTTCAATTTTATTTTTTTATTTTATTTTGACAAAGTTTTACATTAAGGTATACTAATCTTTTTATTTAATTTTATTTCTTTTAATTTATTTTTATTTTTATTTTTATGCAATTTGACTTAGTCAAAATGTTAAACATCACATTACAACATAACAAAAAAATATTAACATATGAGTTAAACATATATATTTAAATAAACATGTAACACGATTATTTACCATGGAGATTCACCCTCATTTAATACCATGACTTATCAATAAACATGCCCCAAAAATCTTAACTAATTTCATGATCAAAATAATTTTTATATATTTAATTTTAATTTTAATATTATAACAAATTTTTTAAGGAGGGGCGTAGAATATAGGATGATGGGGCACCTACTATTAAGGAACTCCATGATGTGAAGGTCACTAGTTCTAAACTCTTGGGAAAAAATCCATACATGGTTCTTATGATGGGGTGTACTATTAAGGAACTCCATGATGTGAAGGTCACTAGTTCTAAACTCTTGGGAAAAAATCCATACATGGTTCTTAAACTCCTGTGGTTGTTGTTATTTGCAGAAACCAGATCATCCACAGTACCATAAAATAGTTTTTAACGTTTCGAATCCCCACGTGGATCCATCTTCAGGATGAGAACTGAATTAAAGAAGAAAGAAGGTCGCAAAAAAAAATAAAAAAAAATCCATACATGTTAAGGGTTGGTATGGCCTAGGATGGGTGCGATCCTCGGGAGATTTTGTCAGCTTAAATGCCCCTCCAGTGTGATTTCTCAAACCAAAGGTTAAGCATGCAGTCATCTCAAAACTCACACCACTTAGCAAATGTGACATCCACTTACATTAAAAATAAAAATAAAATAAAAAAATTAACGCCTTTTTACTTATCATTTTAACTAAATTACTATTAGTAATTTCTTTCTTCACTTGCTATTACATTAGAAAACACCATACTGCATTTTTTTTTATAACCATAAAGAAAATACTTTGATAAAAAAATTGTATGGATTTGATAACCATTAACCTTACTCTTGCAACGTAGTGATATATTCAAGTATTAGAATACTATAATGGCATGGTTTACAAAGGTTTATTTGGTAGCTTTTTACAAAGATATACCAAGTATATAGTTTCACACCCACCTAGGTTATCGTGGGCTTATCCGACTTGACAGTTTGGCCACATGTCAGGCATCATGCAATAACTTTACATAAATATTATGGTTGCTATCATAAGCGAGGATATTATTTCTTGATTGATCGACATTATATGAATGTACCTTAACTATATCTCTGCATATATTTTATGTGATTTAATATATCTATGGATCTGACATCTGTTATGGGTTACACTATTGGATCCTCCACCCTTTGATCAACGACTGTGATGCGTTTTTGGAAGGGTTAGGGTATTGACCTGCCCCTCTACCCTAACCGTTTTCATTTTGCCTCCGCGAAACTTTGTGAGCGTTCCGAGCTCCACTGCTCTGGAACTCAAACGTTGTCGTGACTTCTCTTACGGTACTGGTTCAAATGATCTCCAAGTTTGCTCAACCACCTTCAGGTATTAATGAACTAGTTGTTCTTCAACCCCAATTTAGAAATTCATCTGCATATTTTTCATATTTATCTTTACACAATTCATGCTAGTTGTTAGGATTTACTCATGTGCACAATTTCTCTAGATTTTGTTCCGATTATGTCATTGTTTATAATGTTTGCTAATTGTTTTAGTAGTATACATAATGGGTTCTTCCAACCATCCCTCTACAGGAGCAATGTGAGGGTTTTCTTACCTTACTGCACTAGAGAATCAAACAATAGTCCTCGGCTCATCTTATACAGGTGATTTGCATTGACATTCGAAGTGTTATATACGACAAGGGTTTTGTTTACAGTATAGGCAAACTTTGTAAACTTGTTTCCAGGTCTTCAACACCGAACCCCGCTTCTAAAATAAGGTAAAATTTTCAAGATTGAGCTAGGTCAAATTCATTTGCAGATTTTTTTTTTTTACCCCAGGGTTTTACACTGCAAACCCTAAAACTTATACATTTTATGTTGTCTTTTCAGGTAATTTTTGGACCTCACACCCTTTTGAATGAATGGCGCTCTCCTTCATGCAATTCTACCTTCAGCTAGTGACTTCCTCACCTCTCTGTGTACAGGTACCGCAGGTCTATGAAATGATTTAATTTAATTGAAGTCCTTCAGGATTCTGGGTATAAGCCCTAAGTTAACATAGACTCTCACATGAAGCCCTTAAGGCTCTGTTCTCATCTTTTATTTCATACTCGGTGTAAAGGAATTATTCAGCCTTGAAAATGGCTTAATGTATAAGGTTTTCAATATTTATAAGTTTCCCATACATGTAATGATTTTATAGTTGTGTTCTGGAGTTTCTTACTCAGCTCTGTGTCTGAAATGTTTTTTTTGGCTTGGAAACTCCCTTAGTTCATGTTAATGGTATAGTTGAGAAGTTTTCATCACAACGTTATTATAATTTTGCCATATATGATTTGTTGTGAATATCATTTACCTCATTACTAATATTTTAGTACTATAGCAGCGACTATATAGTCTTGCCTTCTCTGTGTGCCGACTATGTAATTTTACATATATCTACATTCTTGTAGACTGTTTTTATACTATGTTTTACATGCTCATAACTGTGCCAGTTTACTTGCATGTAGTTTTTCTGTTCATTTTAATGTAGTATGCTACTTATTTATTTAATTATTTTGAAAATTGAATGCATTGTAGTTATCTTTATTTCTACAGAGTTTCTATTTCATGTATTACATTTATTTGTTTTTAGCAGTGCCAATTTGTGGGCTAATATTGTTTAAATACATAGCAATATTTCATTCAATCTATCATTTTCTTGGTAAATATTGTTTGGTTACTGTATAAGCTTGATGTCAGGACAATCTCTATTTCTAGGTTACTCTCTGTAAACCCGCAGATAGTGTATAGTAATTTTTTATCGAAGAGGGGATGAAATGTATAGTCCGGGGTCCCCACCTTGGACAGACTAACAGTCCCCTCCACAACCTTTTACTAGTTTTACATTTAAATACCATGTTTACTTCTTTCTACACAAGAAAAACCATTCTTTATTCAAAAACACATTTAATATGACATATAGGAAATTGAACTGTCTTAGAGTACAAAACTAATGAGTTTCCATTTTACTACCATATATCATCATTCATTATTTCTTGAAGAAAAAATAACATACAATATTTTGACTGCCTTTTCCTATTTTTTGGACTGAGAAAAATCCCCCCGTGCTCTACATCAGAGTAGGACTTAGAAAAATCCCCCCATGCTCCACACCAGACTAGGACTTAGATATCATTTTTTCTAGAGTAAACCTCAAGACCCTCAGTCCAATCTTCACTCCTAGATTCAAGTCGTAGAGTTTCCACTGGTTCCAACCAGCTATGGATTTACTCCCACCTTCAAGCCTCCTGGATTTTCTCCACATTCACAGAACCCCTTTTTCTCACTGGGATTTTCTATTTATCCTTAGAGAAAAAGATAACTGTCTTTTAACCTCTTTTTCCCAACTACTCTACGATATTGGAATACTTTATCATTAGTTTTATGGAAACCATTCCATAAATAATTATTTATTCAAGAAAAGAAATAAATCATGTTCATTACTAGATTAACTTTACTTGTTAATCTCATTTAAAAGTTAAATGAAAAATATTTCTTTAAAAGAAAAATAAATGGTAATACTTTATCATCAGTTTTATGGAAACCATTCCATAAATAATTCCTTATTCAAGAAAAGAAATAAATCATGTTCATTACTAGATTAACTTTACTTGTTAATCTCATTTAAAAGTTAAATGCACAATCCCTTTTTAAAATAAAAATAAATAGTTTAAGGATTAAATCCTAATGTTACAAAAATAAAATAATAATAACATTTTTAAAAATTAAATTGAAAAGAAAAATGACAGATAAATCTCAACCATATATTATGAATATTAATACCTTTACTCCATAAAAATTAAATTCCTATCATCCACTTATTAGCAGTTGACAATTAAATTAAAGTTTTGGAAAATATTCCAAAATAATTACAACATAATTATATATGGAAAATTTAATAAAAATTTTGATTTTTTTCTACGAAGAACAATTTAAATATTATTTGGCTTACCATGAAACCTAAATTGGTGATTCTCATGTTATGAAGTATTATGTAAACCATGAAATTCAAGATTCAAATCCTATAGGTCAAAATAACATTAAAAATTAAACATTAGTGTATATATATTTTTTAAATAAATAGCAATATATTCCATTATCAGAAAAATATATACATAAGAGAATACATCAAAGGCACAAACTTTGAAATCAATGCCAAACACCATGATCGAAACTACATAATTTTCTTTCCAATGCATGAAGCTCATAAAAAAAATACAGAGTGACAACATCATGGAGGAAAAGAGAATCTATAAAGCTGTTGGTGATAGTTTTCTCAGAATGGGTGGTGGTTGGAGACAGTTGGGGAAAAACAGTTACCCTCTCTTGAATGGATAAAGTGGGAATCCAAGAGAGGAGAGGGGGTTCTGGAAAAGTTGGCAAGAAAGGGGAAAGTACTATCTTGAGCTGGAAACACCAGTGGAAAGTATCTTTCGGTAACCCTTGAATTGGCCAGACTACCTGTAGGTGACTGGAAGGGAATTCCAGAGGTCACAGCAAAGTAAGCTCCACTGTAAAACTCCGTGGCACCGACCCAGAGTTCTGAGGCTAGGGGGAAAGTGCAGGATGTAATGGCCTCACTTGGTTGGTAGGGTGGACCATAGCTGTAGGAATCGATTTTCAGTTCCAGATAAGTATACCGAATTTGAAGCTTATATAGATTACAGATTAAAAGTGAATATGGAGTATTATTGTTTCAAACTCTGTGAATGAATAGAATAGTGTTACTACTTATTTTATTGGGAATGAGATTATGCAGTTCGGAAGGAATCTGTTAGTTTTCCTCTGAAAAGAAAAGATTAATTTGTGCATTAAATGAGCAGGTGCTTGATTTTAACTATCTATATGTGTTAAGAGTTTAGAAAGAACAAATAAAAATAAGTAAGTCTACTTTGCATTTATTCTCTTATTTCTGTGGAAACATGCATATATAAAGAGACAAATGTAAGAAGCTTCTTTTACAGGATGCATGTATAAAATTTACAGTGTATATAGCTAACCGACTTCACTTCATTTATTAGTACAAGATGTATTACTACTAGGAGTTTAATACAATAGAGAAGCAGTGCAAGGTTGTGCTGAGTGAACTCCAGGTCTGGGGTTTTCAAGAGCAGAGAAGGGACCGAAATCCTATCGAACCCTTGCCCCTGGTAACCTTGGCAGAGAAGTTACTATACACGGTCGTGATAGTGGACCGATCACCTTAGAGTTATTATGAAATAAAAAGGAACTTAAAGACTGAACAGTAGGTCGACCAGAAACAGCAAACCCTTGACCAAAATGTACTACTAATGATGCAAATAGGTAGCTCTATATTAAGTTAAAAACCAAAACCCCATATTGGGTGATACTGCAAACAATGGGAAGAGTTCCCAGCGCATAAGTAGATACAGTAAAATGGAAGCAAAATTATGTTTTCAAAGAAAATTCAGACGAATTTTAGAGTTATCCTTGAACACAGTAAATAACAGTAAAAATATGTTTACTCAACAGTCCTACATTAAAAATACCAAACTCGACAACGATTCGGTGAATCGAATCAGCAAGATTAGAACAAACGAAATAAGAGTACTGGAAACGGAAAATCGACACCCTCGGGGTTCCCATATAGTAATATGAAGAGCGCATACTGTATATTAAAACATTAACCAGAGGTTCATCATAGTTACTTTGCTAGGGTACTGTAATATTACAAGGAATTAAATGGCACTTTTCGACAACCCAAAACCCTAACTCGGGACTGATTATTTCTCGGTTTACATCTCAAGAAGTTAAAAGAAAGAAAAAGAACTATGTCGAAAACTGCAGCTGAAACCTTGGGTCGATTTGGGGTACCTGTAACAAGGGAAATGAACTTCAGCCATAGCTAGCAAGAAACGATAAAGCTGTAGGAAGATTCAAAGGTATCTTAATCACCTGCGAGAAGAAGGAAATGAGAACTCAGTCAGTAAGATGATAATAATAACATAATAATGAATGGAAGTCTAAACCCCATTTAAACGCTCATAAGGTACCTACCTGAAGGACTGCGCTTGATAACCCTGAAGGTGACAAAATATGAACAGTTGAACTTCGAGAGAAGGGAGCTCTGTCTAGGAACTGGAAATTTTGATATTAAAACCATACTTGAACAGGAAAAATTAGCTGAAGGACGGTACCTTTCCAACCATCGCCCGGAAGACAAGCGCTCATCTCCATTTTATTCCGAAACTTCATCCTCTGCTAACCTGTTTACAAATGAATAAACCATAATGCAGATTAAATTACTATTCCTGGGTCGAAATTCACAGGAAATGCATAAACATTCTGCAAAACTAGACCAGGACGAGTTTAGGTGTCGTAGGGTGAGCAATTCTTACCATTCTTTTAAACAGGAATTAAGGACGGAGATGTCGAGGAGGAGCAAATCTCTCTCCCGCATGCCATGGAAGATCTCCAGTCGCCAAGCCGAAAGGATTAGCCGAACACTCCAGATAGGAACCTGTTTCCCTCACAAATATCTCAAGGAACCCGAGGCAAGTTACATCTGTCATGGATGTTAAATGCGGAAGAGCAGAAAATCTGCAGATAATGACACTTGTGCCTCGACATGAGGGAATTCCGTGCCAAAAGGCCGGATTGGTAATTGAACATCAACCTTTAATTTTAAATGTGATTACGGAAAGGACCAACTATCATTAACCTTTCTAAACTGGTACGCCGGAGTTGTAATTCCGCAAAATCTAAATTCACATTGAGGGTGATGCACTGATGTGTGAAGTGATGTTAATCGTGGCGCAATCTATTCCGCCATTGAAACCTTTTTATTACATGTCCTTACCCGTGAAATAATGACTTATATATATGTATAAATAGCAACGTTAATATGGACTTCCGAAATTTGTGCTTGTTCAATACTTATACAGTATGTATTATGAATCATATACAAGACGTGAATGGATAGTTACCATGCTACTTGCAAGGCGAAATTATGTCATTGGTAATTTTTTTTTTATTACAGTAAATTTGTTGATATTTGGACGTGACAGCTTCATTCCAAATGACTTACTAATAGCCTCAGGATCACGTAAACCCAATCCTCCCAAAAAATTTGGTTTAACCAACATTTCTTGGGCTACTAAGGACCATCTATTAGCTCACCAAAGGAAATATATCTAAAGATATTTGAGTTTACCACAGGTAACCTTCGAAATTGGCATGGAAGATAGTTGATAAATTGGAATTTCCTGCAAAAGATATTTAGTTAAGAACAAACATACAACACAAATAAAAAGATTAGTCTACCTTAATGTAAAACTTTGTCAAAATAAAATAAAAAAATAAAATTGAAATTAACTCTATAAAAATAAAAATGACCCATGGTATTGAGAACTTATGGTGTTGACCCATCTTATTCATGTGGAATATAGTCTATTTAAAGGGTGAAATTAAACTAGCATAGATCCATCATAACTTTGTATCTACCAAAGCCCCGAAAGAGATCAATTCTATTGACATGGAAACCTATTTTAGAGTGAAAAAATATCTATTGATATGGAATCCTCTTTTAGAGTGAAAAAAATATCTATTGAGATGGAAGCCTCTTTTAGAGTGAAAAAATATTTGACCCCTCGGAGCTATTGGTAGATATGGAGTTATCGTGGATATAGGCTGGTAATTAATAAAAATAATTTAAAATAAATTCATAATTAAATTTGAGCATTTTTTAATGTTGGTAATGTGAAATATATCATGAGCCCGTAGTCTATCTGTTATATATTTTGGAGGTTTTTCTGGTATATTTTCTAGTCTAATTCTTCAAGAATTAGGTAGGGATTTGTTGAAATCACTAGTTTGAGTTGTAAATTCTCCACAATATTAGTACCCAAGAGTTTTTTTAGACTAATGACTATAGATATATATATATATATATATATATATATATATATATATATATGAATCTTGATTTATGTTTTATATATATAACATAAATCAAGATTTAACCAAAAAAATGATAGATTCTAGTCAAAAACTCTAAAACTTATAATAATTAGACAATATCTTTTAATTCTTATAATAAATTAATACCTACCTATATTTACTAACCATTTCATCTATATTATATTTAAATATAAATAAACTAAATAGTTACTAAACCAATCACTTTCTACCATATATCCCCAAAATAATTATGAAATGTTATATTTATTAAAAATATATATTTAATAATATATGTCATATATTTTATGTATTAGGTTATTAGTTAGTGGGGAAGTTATTTGTATCTCAATTAACTAATCAAATATATTTATTTTAAAGATTTATATTTAAATTTTAAAAATCATAAGTTTTATTAATTCTTAATATTTTAATTATAAAATAATTAACAATAATTTTTAAACATATTTAAATTTTAAATATTTCATACATTTAAAAATCTACAATTTTTAAAAATAATTAAATTATAACTTATATAATATACATGAATTAAAAAAAATTATAATATATTTTATTTTTTTGGTTTATTTTAAAAAAATAGTTGTTAAATAGATTTTTGACTAAATTTTAACAAAACATATCATCATTGTTTATTTCACATTATAGAGTAACTTAACGAAAACACTTCATCATCATTAATTTCAAGTTTCATGAGAATGTATTTACAAAGATTTAAAAACCACTATTAATTTAAATTTCTCTGGAATCATGAAGCAAGTAATTAATTCTCCCTTGTAATAAAGGAATAGATTCTGAAAAAATGTGAAACATAATAAAGCTATATGGAATTTCATAATTGACTTATTTGGATAATTAATAAAAAGAGTTAGATAATATTTTTTTCACTTAAGATTTTAGAAAAATGTGAAATGTAATAAAGGTATATGGAATTTCATAATTTTATTGAGATGATTAATAAAAAGAGTTAGATAATATTATTTTTTATTTTTTAAAGTTTTGTCTTACAAATAATAAGAAAAATACACTTAAAGTTTTGTTTTAGAAATAATAAGCAAAATACAAAAAGATAATATTTAGCTTTGTTATAATTATATAATTTGTAATGAAAATAAAAATATTGGAACACATAAATATATTAAAAAAAGTTGTTGGTGAAAAATATTGCATATCCATTATGTTGAAAAAAAAACTCTGAGGAAAGAAGGTAAGTTGTAAGTGCATTGATTTTAAAATAGAATATGTTAAATTACCATATTAATTTAATAAAATATGTTAAATTACCATACTAATTTAAAGTAGTTGTATGAGAAACAGAAAATACATATAATCTTTAAAAATATGAGAAACGGAAAATGTATGAGAAACAGATTTAAAAATATTTAGTTGAAATTTTATAATATAAAATATATAAATAATATAAATAAAATTATAAAACAAAAACAAAAACATGTTATTAGAAAAAACAAATTGATAATATTATGTGATTTTGATTTTTATAAAACAATTTTAATATATTTAAATTTATTATTTCAGAATTTATTATGTATATAAAACTTTTTTGGTAATAATCATATCTAAATATATATTATCTAAAAATTATTATATATGTCATATGGATCATAGAACCTAAATTCTTAATACAGAATTTATTATGTTTAAGTTGTCAAATTATTATAATAAAATTTGAATGTCAATTTAATAATAATTTGATAAATTAAAATTCAATAAAAATAAAAATATATATTTTTAAATTTTCATGAAGAAGATCAGTTAAATAGCTAAATATGTAAAATGATGTGAAGTAAATTAAAGTTAAATATGCAAAAATTAAAAATCAAAATAAATTCTTTTTACGAAATCAATTAAATATCTAAAATGATGTAAATTAAATTAAATGAAACCAAAATAAAAATTCCAAGAATTATAAATTAAAGTAACATTTTATTGTGAAATACACAATAAAAATATCTGTCAAAACGTTATAAGTGTTCTTTATAAAAATAAATAAAAACACAATAAATAACCCTATAACATGTTATATTAATTTGTAACACCGATTTTCATAAATGACACGAAATAATCTGAAATTGAAATAAAAGGGAACAGCTCCAATTATGACATTTGGCAAATTTTTATTGATCTGAAGAATCATAGCAAATTGCTTCACATTCACTGTCAAGCAATAAATACTGAACCAGTGAATGAATCAATTCTGTTCTTCACGCGTCATTCACTGAACACTCAGAAGGAGGGTTGGGATATCTGGTTTTATCCGTGCAATAGTCATAAACCATGTATTTTCCCCTCACCCATTTCAGCTGCTTCATTTTCTCTGCACTCAATCCTCTGTTGTCTGAATTCTCCCACCACTCTGAAGAGGGAGAGGATGGACAAATAGGAGAGGACTCAGAATCTCCTCGCACTTGTGACCTTCAAGATCAAAACCTTTGAAAGTGGCTATGAAAGGGCCTGCGTCCAGTTTATCCTTGTCCTTCCTCCATCGGAGGCCTAGGTTTTGCCATTCCAAATATTAGCAATAACTTGCATAGGCTTTGATGATGGGTAAGGAAGTCCTAGGGTTTTCTCAAAGTTTTTAAACACTCACAACAGTTTCACCCACCATGAACCTGCGTGCCAACAAATTAAGATTATTAATGATAATACACGTTGAACATTTTTGAGCTAATAACTGCTGGAAACGGCGAGAAAGATCGAACATACATGGTATAGTAGCGGTTCCAAAGAAGAGAATAGGTGTGGAAGTTAGTAGTGGGGTCGAACCAAAGCTTGATTCGGCTCTCCCAGTCGCCAATGCCGTTGACGAAGACGTTAGTATTGAGATAATAAGGTTTTCCAGGTTTGTTTCCCAGAAACTCAGACTCCACCTTGTCGTGCTTAGTGCTTTGGGTAGAAAGCTGCAATATACAAAGAAGTTCACAAGAGTAAAGAAAATATTGGAGGAGTGTTTTAATCGAAAATTTCAAATTTCAATTTCGCGCCCACAAGTCTCCACCGTCCCTTTCACACTTAATCGATGGTTGCCATCGCGATCCTCCACTCCCATCACACGGATCGCCACAGCCTTCTCTTTGTATTATTAGTTTTTATTAAATTGGCATAAGTATTCGGAGCGGCGCCAGGGGGACGGGTGGCGAAGGAGGCGCTCGGGGGAGGAGGCGCCTGCTAACGTCCGCCGTGAGCCGTCATCACTCAAACGGAGGAAACGGAAACGGAAGAAACAGATACTGTTTGGAGGTCCACCTTTTACCGAGAAAGCTGCAGGGTCGCCGGAGAGGGCTGATCGGGAGCTGTCACATCAACTCCCGATTCGTCGAACGAAAGACTCTTCCTACACAAACAGATTTCCGCTGGGGTCTATGAGAGTAGGCGGATGATGGGCTGAACCCCATCGGAATTGCTGACATCACCGCAGCTGGGGGCCCACATGTTAATGTTTGACGTTTAAAGTTTTAACGTTATTTGTTTTGTGTTTAATATATGTAATACATACATATTAAAAGTGCTGTTATGTATTAAAAAAAATATATACACAGTAAAACTTTTTTTTAAATGCACAGCGGTGCGGGAAATAAAAAAAAAAGGAGAATACATACAGCAGTATGATCACTGGTTTTATTACACAGGATTGTGCACAGCAGTGCGGGATGAAAAATCAAAGTGCCAGCAAGTAAAATCTGTCATCAATGCATTATCAAGCGGTGCCGGCAGAATGTAATGAGCCATAAAGATTTCTGAAGCGGTGAATTTAGTTGTTGTATGTCAGTTAATGGCATTAACTGAACCTGAGATATTTTGGGATATTTTGTTTTGTTATATGCAGAAACAGAGCGCATCATTTGTAATGTAATGTTTTTTTATGCACAGCAGCGTATTTAAAACAGAGACAGAGAGCAGAATTTTTAATACACAGCAGAGTGTATGTTTTTAATAAAAACTGAGTGTTTGGTATTTTACATAGCAGTGTGAAATATTTTGTAACAGCAGTGAATGACAGAGTGATATTTCTGAACTGTGTTTGCAGCAGTCAGATTTTTTTTTGTAATCCCTCCAAGAGAGGAAGAATTGTAACAACTGTTTTTTTTATATATGGAATATAAATTTTTCTGAGTTGAAAACTTTGTCACTGTATGCAAATTTTATTTGTATTTCTCTGTGTTAAGGAAGGCAGTCTTATTGTTTTGGAATTCTGAAAATTCCAACACTCCTAAGACTGAAAACACAGGTGATCAAAATGTGCTTCTTCAATTGATTCCAATAAAAGAAAAGAGTCAATGAGAGGGAATAACCAAGCCTGCGAAGAAGAAATATCGTTTCACTGGGACTGAAAGCACAAGTGATAAATTTGTGTTTCCTCAACAACTTCCAAGAAACGAAAGCAGTCAATCAGAGCGAATATTTAAACCCAAAGAACCCGAAATAATTACAGACAGGATACGTACGGATGAAAATCTCCACCAGAGTCGTGCATTGAATCCTTGTGATAGAGGCAAGCAGCCAATAAGCGGCCGTTCCAAGGAAAATGCAGTTCTTTACCACACTTTGAGCAGCAACTTGAGAATCTAACGGCTGGCGGTTTTGCGATCAGTGAGCGGGTCGAAGGATCATTTGTTGGTGGAAGGGAGAAGCTGCAAGAGGTCCGTCAGGAATTGGGTTCTCATTCCCGCTCTCATAGTTCAAAAGAAATCCATGAGAAAGAAGATATTGTTCGTGATAGTGACAACTCAGTTTCATCCCTGCGCCAAAGCCCTTCTGCTGAGAAGTTCACGGTGCGGGATGTTGACAGTTATGAAGACGACGTTCAGAATAGACCAGAGAATGTGGATGATTCGAAGCCAATGCATGGTTCAACTGATGACCATAATGCATAAACAGGTCGAATTGAATTTGTAATGAAAACATTTGATTTCAAATCATGGTAGTAACACCGCTGATCAAGAACTTGAGTTTGAATTTCATGTTGATTGTCTTGAATTTGAATTTTTTATTCTATGTTGGAGGGTCAAAAATATAGTAATATGGCAAAATGGATTGTTAATGAATAAACCAGCAATTATACTCCAAATATTTATATGAGAAGAAATTAGATCATTTGTTTAGATAATACTGCTGATAAACATTAGACATACTTTTGGCGTTACCTACATTTTCACTTCTCCGTTTTCCCGCTCCGTTTATGTTACATGACGAAGTTTTATACTTGTTTCTTTCCTGACCATAACTATCACTTAAATTTCGAAATATCTGTATCTGTATTGAGAATAGGTTAAAATGGATAAAGACATGCTGCATTCACGCTTATCCTTCATTCAGGTCACTGATGGATAAAGATATACGCTTATCTTCCATTCATTTTACTTAATAAATACTCGGACCTTAACATTTTTGAGGCATCCGTAATGATATAGCATGGTGATTGTTTTGAAATTGTCAGCGTTTAGAGAATATCATCAATCTAAAAAATATATTATAATTAAAGAATGAGTTAGAAATCAGGAACGTTGAAAATTTGAAAAGATTAATCGTAAATTTAAAAAAAAATTAAAACCCAAATCTTCCGTTACGCTGATATATATATATATATAGATGAACTCACATACAATTTTTTCTTGTATTGGATATTTTGGAACCTTTTTTTGCCACTATTCTATTGGATATGTTGGACATTTTGGGAAAAGGATCTATTCCTACAGCCTCGAAGCTCTTGATCTAAGATAACCCTACAATGACGGGAAGGACTACAAAAATTTCGGTGTATAACCTTCTCCTCTATTTATTTGATGGATAACTCAGCTGAGAAAGGGTTCGGCGAGTGTTTTACGTATGGTCTTTTGAATCTTCGCGCGCCTTAGGTTATTATTCCAACTTGAAGGGGTCAAAAGGAGCAGGAGTATTTGACTAGGAGATATTTGTCTCTAAATCCTGTGAGTAGTCTTTCTGAGTTAGTTACAAAAAATCCAATTATTTCATGAAGAAGTAATAAGCAGAAAATAGTAGAGGAGAAAGGAGTTGTTAACTGAATGCTTCGTTTTCTGCATGTGATAACTTGTTTACTAGGCTTAAATTGTGGAAGTGCTGATTACTTTTTTGCTATTCATTTTAGTATTTGTTTATTTCTTTAAACATTAAGGGTTAAATAGATGATTTAAAATCATGAAAAATTGAATAATTTTTTTTTTTTTTTTAATAAATAATTTTTGAAATAAAATAATAAATTGAAGTATGACACGTGAGAGGAAATATTCCGAGGATATATATTACCGAGATGTTCAATAATAATAAGAACATTAATCCCACATGTTTGAAGTGAAAGGAAAACTAACAAATTAGCATGTTTTTATTTTAGTTGATTTAATAGCAATCCATAGTTACATTTACTGGAAAATTTTAATTTAAATCAAAGAAAGCTAATTTTAGCTAGCCACTAGAACCAACAAAATGATCAAATGAGATTTTCAAAGGTTTTCTATCATTGGAGTAAATACAACTTCTAATTTTAATATCATACCATTTATATCGTACAATGTTCAATGATGCTTTGAAAATGTGTGTTAATTACATGGTTAATTACACGTACATCCAGTGAAAGAACTAGTTAGGATTAAATTTTGAATATATATCAATCTTACATTTGAATATATACTAATCTTACCACCAGAAAGGAAGATATATTTATCTATGGACTTAGTGCCTATAATTTCCACAATATTAAACTCATATATACTAATCTTACCATCAAAAAGGAAGATATATTTATCTATTGACTTAGTGCCTATAATTTCCACAATATTAAACTCATAGAATGAGCACAATAGAATTAATTACAAATTTAACTACAAGAATTGTTGAATAAATAATTTGTACTCCAATGTGCTTCAGCTTCCGGGAGCAATGATACTCTTTGTAAAACATAAGGATGGAGAATTGAGGCTATGTATTAAGTTTAGATAGTTGATTATAAACATTGTGAAGCAAAAATACTATCTAAATAGTTTATGATCTAGTTGATAAACTAAGAGTAGTACATGTAGTTTTAAAAATATATCAAGTATTAGAATATCACCGAGAAAGAATCAAGGAGGAATGCATAAGTAAGAAATCCATTAGAGATATATATAGGCATGTTGAATTTTCAGTGGTGCTAGTTGAATTGATAGATGCACCAATTTTCTTTATGTTATTAATGAATGTAATATTAAAAATATATTTGGATAATATTTTCATTATGTTATTAGATTACATCTATATTATATGTCAAAGGAATAACATGAGAAATAATTGAGATTGGTACTATAAGGGTTGTGAGCGAATCAATTGTATGTCAAATGGAGCAAGTGTTGTTACTACCAAGGACAAATTAGCTATTTGGGCATATTATTTAAGATGAAGGAACAATAGTATATTTGGCAAAGACTGAATCTATTAAAGGATGACTAGCACCAAGGAATGTCTCATAGGTTAGATCTTTTGTTAGGTTAGCCGAATATTATAAGAGAATTATAGAATATTTATTTAAAGTTGTTTTTACCATAACGTATTTACAAAATAATGGAACTAAAGTTGAACAAACATCAAAATATAATTATTTTATAGATATTGGAGGAGCTAACACCACTAGCATAAAATGATGAAATTAGTGACTAGGTGACTAAAAATGTTAGTTACCATAATAATTTCAAGTGAATTACTACTAAATTTGAGCAATTTTAAGTGACTGAACTAAAAATGACTAACCTAAACGACTAATTTAGTCTAGGGATAAAATATACGACTAGATAATAAGTGACTAACTTAAATGACTAATTTAGTCTAGGACTGAAATATATGACTAGAGAATAAGTGACTAAACTAAAAGCGACTAACCTAAATGACTAATTTAGTCTAGGACTAAAATATATGACTAGATATAAGTGAAAAAAAATAATGATTAATGTAAATGACTATTATAGTCCAAGAATAAAAAAATGACCAAATAACAAGTACAACAAGTATATGAATTAGTCATTTATGTTAACAATTTTTAATTTTATCACCCCGAAAATGGAAAATTGCAATTTTGATACTGAAGTGTCACATTTCACTACAAGGGTCCTAAATCCATGTGCAGTGTTAAAATTTAGAGACAAAGGGGTTTTTGAATCCATCTATAGTGTTAAAATTTTGAATACCATTTTGTCTCTAAAGTTTAACACTACAGGGTTTTTTATAATGTCATTACCTTAGCAAAAAATTCTCTCTCTTTGGATTACTTATTGAATCTTGGGGATATCCTGAAGCACAAATTTATGGGGTATTTTGTGCAACTAGATCACTAGCACTAAAACCATTTTCCCCCTCATATACATTATGATACGTTTAAAATTTACCCTAAAACCTAGTTAATTGTGCTCTTTATACACTTGTAAGCATCATATGTGATTTGAAAGCCTCCTAATTTCATTAAGGTCCAATGACGAGGCTCCAAGAACCAATTTTGGTGTGAAAAACCTTTGAATGGTAGACACATCCCTTCCAGAGGCCACAGAATATCCCTTAGAGAATATAATTAATGTGGTGCTTTGAAACGTGGTCACTGATTATTTAGTACTTAAGTCCTTCTTTTTTCTTCCTTGGTCATAGTAAAGGCCATGAGACCCATTTGTATCATGGAAAACATAATAAATGGCCATATTTCTACCCAGAGGTATTGTTCATGGAAATTGAGCATGAGAAAGATTAATTTAGGGACTAAGGCCCTTGTTTTCCTCTCCTAACCATAGCATATACACTAACTCCCATATGTGATGATAAATACCTCCTATGGTGGCCATATCCCGACTTAAGACTAAATATCCATTAAATAAAACCTATGTGGTTTTTAAGGTACCCTTGTCATGTTACACTCTCACTTGTGATCTTTTACTCCTCTTGTAATTGTCCAAAAATTTATTTAACCATCTATATACGACGTTTCCATCTATCTGTCATTTAAATATGGGAATGTAAAAATTAAGTTTTACCTGAAAAGGAGTGGCACCTCCAGAGTGACTGTTGGAGGAAGATGTGTCGCTTGTGGGTAGCCATCAAAGGATCTAGGAAAATTTATCCATCATCGTGTTCCTCTATTTCTAGGGGGGCTCTTGGAGCAATATTTTGAAAGGATCTCCTACTCCCTTGTCTTTATTTTCTTCCTCCATGGGAGGTCGTATGGGTTTATGAGGATATCTTGCAAAGGTTCAACCAATTCGAGCTCTAAATCCTTATACCCTGACCTCGCTGGGGACACGCAAAGGAAAAACAAAGAAAGAGAAGATGATGCAGGGGCATTAGGCTCAAAAGTTACTGTGTACATAAGTAGACATAGGGGGTCCCATGTTCTTTAAATTTCTTGTAAATATTAAATAAATTTGGTAGGGAATTGTAATCATTCTCAAGTCATTTGAGAACATGAGAAATTGGTTAAGATAGGAATACGAAGAGTCAGTTTAGGATTAGTTCAGTTATTGAGTCTGATTTTAGGAATTGGGAATACTAAGAGTTGTTGAACTGTTTGGAGACCTGAATCAATTCAGGTCATCCTTGTGGTATAAATGTAATCCTAAAGAGTTTAGATAGGGGGGAGAGAGTTAAAGAACTTCTTCAGCAACAGAGTAGGAGGATAATGGCCACTAAATTGAATATCTGGCCTGCCGTGAAATTGTAAGAATTTTCTTTTGAGATTGATTGCATGTATGTATATATATATATATATATATATATATATATATATATATATATATATATATATATATATATATATATATATATATATATATATATATATTTTGGAGAATTGTTTATAAGTTCCATGTGTGATTTTATGTCTTCTTGATCGAATCGTATGAGGAAATTATCTTAGTGTAACTGTGCATTTGTTGTTTAACTCTGTGGGGAGAGTACCTTCATAGTTGTGCATTTATTGGTGAAATTCCTACGTGAAATTGCCTTAATTTCTTGTAGGAGAAAGACTCTATAAATTGAGCTAAGAGTCTACCTGTGTATTCAGAAAGGAGAGTGTATGATAATGTGTAAAAATGTACTTTTCAAGTTGGGGCTAATTGTGCTCTGTATATAGTTGGAGGAATCAATTTTAATACTATCGACACTATGTCTTGAACTGATAGACAGTGGAGCTATATATTCATTGAGTATATGCCACGAACAGAGGCATGGATTTGAGCCACGCATAAGCGATAGTGGTGTTCATCGGACGGGCACTGTATAACGAGGAGCGAAGGCGCGTTAGTGACAACACGGAAGAACTACACTAATTTGAATAGGCGGAACCGTGAGCCAAAAGGGCAGAACCACGAAGGAGGAATAGTGAACGTGGTTTAGAGCTAAACCGGTGGTTTTGATCACACCACCTTTACATGGTGAGTGGTATTTGAGAAATCAGAGCGATTCCACACGCTAGGTGACACATGTCCCCGAGCGAATTTGGAAAACCGCCTCCACTGCGCGCCATCGCACATTATCGTTCGCGCATCTAGGCCAAGCGATATCCGTCGGATCGTAAAGGAGCGGGGAGATGTGATAACAACCGTTGGATGGGCGTGTGGATTTAACAAAGGTATGTTGGGTTTTGTGTTGACTCCATATTTGTAAATGCGTTGTATGTGTGGGCCCCCAAATCAAAGATGTATTGATCGGGACTGTTAAATTAAGGATTGAGAGCTGGTGACCGTCAGATGCGAGGAGTATACATATGCAATGTTATATATAAGTGACGATTAATCTTTTATTAAAGTCGATTTATATATATAAGCGAATGTGCATATATGGAAACATTCGAATGCTATGTGAATATTCATATGACGTCGTTGAGTTATATACAAGCGCATAATAATCAAAGTATGGTCTAACAGAACGCTGAATCATAGAGAAGCCTTTGTGGGGCCGAGGCATATGAGCAGACAGGGACTGTGGTTGTGAACGTTATCAAGTGGTATCAGAGCTTCAGGAAGAGCTCTTTTTGAAAATTCCAAGTTTGGTGAATGCCTAGAAACCAGACTTGTGGGAACTGATGAAATTACAGTATACAGAGATACAATTAAGGTGATTGCAGATTTGTAGAGTCCAATTGGGGGACAAGTGTTTTGAAGACTGCATATTTGAAGAAGGAATATTAGGCAGCAAGGATACACAGAATCACAGTGAACATGATTTGTAGAGTGTGTGGAGGACAGGATCATGATCTTCCAGGTAATTAACTTTAATCTGATTTGAAATTGTAGTTGCAGAAGTGTGGTTGCAGAAAATTAAAGACAGATCTTGATAGTGAAGGCAGTGAGCCTGGTATTCAGCTAAAGGCTGGATGAAGAGGATAATTGCAGTGTTCTCAAGAGAAATGAGCAGTGTTTAACTCTGGTTGAAGGATTGTTTGTAGAATTCAGAGTGTAGACAGTTGAAGACATCTCAGCAAAAGTAGATCACAGCTTTGAGAGCAATGGTAGAAGAGTCAAACAAGGGACTCTAAGTGTAGAAAGAGTGTGGCAGAACCTGGAAGATTCCCAACTGAGGTTGGATGACAGAAGAAAAGAGGTGTTCTTGAGAAAGTTGCAGAGTGAAGCCTAGTGAGCAAAAGAGAGTGCTCCAAAGGTTCCTGCAAAGAGGGGACCAGTACTTGCCAAAAGCCGGATCTAGAGGAAAGGATTGGTGAGGTAAGTTGCAGCAAGAGAGCTTGCTATTGCAGAGGCTTAGTGCAACTTGTGAGTGAAGAAATCCTAGAGAAGAGAATGGCTACTGAGAGCCATAGCAGAGACTGTAGAGACTGCAGAGGTTCTGAGAAAGGCCACAACAGAAGAAGGAAAGAAGATGCCAAAGCAAATGGCATGAAGAAGAAATCCACAGATGAAGAATGGCAAAAATAATTAGCTGAGATCCGGGAAGAGTTCAACAGATTGAAACTAAGGATAGAAGAAAGCCAGAGAGTTGGTTGGCTCATGAGGAAGAATGTGAAATGGCAACCATTACCGATGAGTTTGAGGCAAAATAAGATTGCCTTGTTGAGAGAAGAACTCAGAGTAGCTGAGTTGAAAGAAGAAATTTCTGCTTGTGAAGCAGAACAGAGCACAGATGAAGAGTGGAGACCTGCAGGAGATCTTGTGAGACATAGTGAAGACTTGAGGCAGCAAGAATATTGTCTTGTTGAAGAGGAAGTCATTGAGGAATTCCTGAGTTATTGGACAAGTCTAGATGATGTGAGGGCTTGTGTTCTTGAGTCTAACAAATGTGAGGTGATGACAGACTCCACAGAGGAAGAAGAACCCATAGTTCTTGAGACAAGGATGGACAATGAAGATTCCATGTGCAGACCTGTTCAAGGAGAAGTGCTTGAGGAAGCAGCCAAGACTGAAAGGTCTTGTGATTTGAAAACTAAAAATTTGTGTGTGTTTGCAGGTACACCATTGGAAGATGAACAAGCTTCAGAGTTTGTTGGTGAGAAGAAGACATTGAATCTGAAATCTGTTCAGATCAATGCTGAGATAGTGAGATATCAGGGATAGATGAAGACAAAAGGGTCAAATGAAGATATCCAGCAGAATGTTGAAGCTGAGAGAGAAGGACCCGCAGAGGATTGGTCAAGAACCAGAAGAGGCATAAAAGGTTATGTAAGGTTCCCGAAATCTACTCCTATTGAATTTTTTGAGTTATATAGGAGGTTGGATTATCAGAGGAGAGAATTGGAGGAGAAGAGGACCTATGCACTAGATAAGTTGTTCGGGGAGCAAGGCAGGAAGGTTTTCATGGATGGAGTTCATGGAGCAGATGATGAAAGAAAGGTGATACTAGCTGACAGTCTCATGGAGGATGCAGATCAGCATGCTGGGGTGCTGACAGAAGATTTGGAAGGAAAATCTGAACAACATATTGATGTGTTGTCAGAGAAAAATGAGACATTGGAGCATTGGAACTTTACTGCTGATGATCCATGTGTTAATCATGCAGAGAAAGAGGAAGAAAAATAGGTGGGAGTTGTCAGAGAGATGAATAGAAAGGAAACTGTGTTGGCTGAAACATTAGTGAAGGATCAACATCTGGGCATGATGATTGGAGCATTAGAGAGGAATCTGACCGCTGAAGAGAAAGATGATGAAGAGTTTCTGAGCCTTGAACAAGACTTAGAATTGTCGGGAGAAGAATTGGTGACCAGATCATCAATTGAGATCATTAGGTCTCATGGTTTTAACACTGACAGTTTGTTTATGTGTACAGGTGATGTAGAAGACAATTCATCCTTTGAAATTTTCTTGAGAGAAGAAAAATTGTTGCTGAAGGAGGATGAGACAACCATGTCTCATATGCAGGGAATTATCACTGTCATTGAGAGAGAAGAATTGGCTAGACTGATGGGCCAAAAGCAGACTGGAGAGAAGATTTTAAAAGCTGTTGAAGTGAGGAGGAATCAACATTCCATGCTAACAGAATATGAGAAAGAAAAGCTTCGAGAACTTTATTGGATTTCCAGAATCCATCAAGAAGATGAGAGGCAATTGCTGAAGATTTCTCATGAAGAAGAAGAAAATGCTGAGTCTAACTTCCAGCATTTTGAAGATGCAAAACCAGTACGGGGGAGATGGCTGAACTATTTGTTGGGAGAAATTATGCAAGAGAGAAAAACTACAGACACTGGAATGAAAATTCCTGAAGCTGCGAAGAAGAGAGGAGTAGATACTAGCTTGCAGAATCAAATTCTTTTTACTAGTAAACTCGAGGAGTATGTCACTGCTGGTAGGAATTTAAATAGTGGATTGTTTTTTGAGAATGAATTTGCAGATGATGAACAAAAGAAAAGTGTTACAGAGGTACGGGAAGGGGAGGTAGCAACACCCATGGTGGCAGTAGATGCAACATGGGGGATGACACCTGCAGGAGTAGTAAACATGTTAATAGCATGTGAGACTGCAAGAGCAGCAATATTGGCAGTGATAGAGATTGAAAGCAACAGTAGAGGGCAAGATAATTTCCAACTAGAGGATAAGCTAGACATGGAGATTGAGTACATCAGAACACTGATGATGATAGTGACTCAGGCACAGAAGACAGCAGTAGGAAGGCAAGAGAGTTTTAGCAAAAGAAAAACAAAAGTAGATAGTGAAATTATAGCTGGAGGTGACTTACAGAATAAAGTCTAGAAGCATGGAGAAGATTAGTTGAAGGATGATGAAGCTGATGGGCAGCAGCAAAACCAAGTATGGGATCCTGGAGGCAAAGACGAAGAGCACATGATCAGGAGATCATGAATAATTCGAAGCTTGGGAGTCTGATGCAGGGGCATTAGGCTCAAAAGTTACTTTGTACATAAGTAGACATAGGGGGGTCTCATGTTCTTTAAATTTCTTGTAAATATTAAATAAATTTGGTAGGGAATTGTAATCATTCTCAAGTCATTTGAGAACATGAGAAATTGGTTAAGATAGGAATACGAAGAGTCAGTTTAGGATTAGTTCAGTTATTGAGTCTAATTTTAGGAATTGGGAATGCTAAGAGTTGTTGAACTATTTGGAGACCTGAATCAATTTAGGTCATCCTTGTGGTATAAATGTAATACTGAAGAGTTTAGATAGGGGGGAGAGAGTTAAAGAACTTCTTCAGCAACAGAGTAGGAGGATAATGGCCACTAAATTGAATATCTGGCCTGCCGTGAAATTGTAAGAATTTTCTTTTGAGATTGATCACCTGTATGTATATATATATATCTATTTTGGAGAATTGTTTATAAGTTCCATGTGTGATTTTACGTCTTCTTGGTTGAATCGTATGAGGAAATTATCTCAGTGTAACTATGCATTTGTTGTTTAACTCTGTGGGGAGAGTACCTTCATAGTTGTGCATTTATTGGTGAAATTCCTGCATGAAATTGCCTTAATTTCTTGTAGGATCAGGACTCTATAAATTGAGCTAAGAGTCTGCCTGTGTATTCAGAAAGGAGAGTGTATGATAATGTGTAAAAATGTACTTTGCAAGTTGGGACTAATTGTGCTCTGTATATAGTTGGAGGAATCAATTTTAATACTGTCGACACTGTGTCTCAAACTGATAGACAGTGGAGCTATATATTCATTGATTATATGCCACGAACAGAGGCCTGGCTTTGAGCCATGCATAAGCAATAGTGGTGTTCATCGGACGGGCACTGTATAACGAGGAGCGAAGGTGCATTGGTGACAACGCAGAAGAACTCCGTTAATTTAAATAGGAAGAACCCCGAGCCAAAAGGGCAGAACCACAAAGGAGGAATAGTGAACGTGGTTTAGAGCTGAACCGGTGGTTTTGATCGCACCACCTTTACACGGTGAGCGATATTTGAGAAATCGAAGCGATTCCACATGCTGGGCGACACGTGTCCCCAAGTGAATTTGGAAAACCGCCTCCACTGCGCGCCATCGCACATTATCGTTCTCGCATCTAGGTCAAGCGATATCCGTTGGATCGTAAGGAGCGGGGCAATGTGATAGCAACCGTTGGATGGGCGCGTGGATTTAAAAAAGGTATGTTGGGTTGTGTGTTTACTCCACGTTTGTAAATGTGTTGTATGTGTGGGCCCCCAAATCAAATATGTATTGATCGGGACTGTTAAATTAAGGGTTGAGAGTTGGTGATCGTCAGATGCGAGGAGTATACATATGCGATGATATATATAAGTGACGGTTAATCTTTTATTAAAGTCAGTTTATATATATAAGCGAATGTGCATATATGGCAACATTCGAATGCTGTGTGAATATTCATATGACGTCGTTGAGTTATATACAAGCACATAATAATCAAAGTATGGTCTAACAGAACGTTGAATCATAGAGAAGCCTTTATGGGGCCGAGGCATATGAGCAGACAGGGACTGTGGTTGTGAACGTTATCAGAAGACCATTCTTTTACCACTGATACAGACTAATGCAGGAACACAATATAATACATATGTAAACATAAACAAAAAGATGCAGTAGAAATAAAACTTCATTTCATTATTATTAAAGGACTGAAATATGCTTACATATAGAATGGAAATAAACAAGATTGGGCGATTTTAGCTTATCTCTAAGAAGGGATGTGGAAACTAAATTCCCTTGAACTGTGTTATAATGAGGCTGAAGGGCATTTTTATTATTTAACAATAAGGGAAAACCATAATGAACCAAAATTCTAACCCGAGGAGATGGAACACCAAGAGTTTGTGGGCCCCATTGGGGTTAGTTCAACAAACAACTTCTCGGTGTCATAACTTGGTCCTATTATCTCCCTTTAGTGCATACGATACCTTGTTGGAAAGATATCTCCGAGTACTACAATATTTTCCATAGGACCTTACTTATGTTTATGGTCCTATTGTAGAACAAGAAAAAACACCATCTAGGGGGTCAAAACTGCTCCAGAAGTTTAGGAACCAGAAAACTAAAATAGTAAATGACGTAATAAAAAAGGAAAATGATGAAATCGATTGGATTTATAGGTGTCATAGGTGGGTGGTCACCAATATCCACCTAGAGAATTAGGGCATGCCTTAAACAAATGATCTACTGATTCTTCACCATTGTTACATAACACACACCATGAAGGACCCTTAAATGGTCTATTTTTAAGATTATTGCTTGTAGGAATTTTACTTGAGATCAGACACCATAATAATAATTTGGCTTTTTGTGGACTCTTCATTTTCCATATGAGCATCTACTACCATAATAGATCCTTTGGCTCTTTAGCAACATAAGAATTTAAGTAACCTTTTATTGGTGCATACACCCCATGCTTCGAGTGAATCCAAAGTAGCTCATCCTCACTGTCCTGAATCTTAACATGTGAGGTTGATAAGGCATTTGCGTAGTCATTCCAAGCCTAGTGCCATTGAGTTGGTCAATTTAAAGTTTGAGTTGATAACCCACACTTACCCCAAATGGAAGAATTTTCTTGATTCGCTACTTGATTAAGTGTTCTCTTACCAAGCTCAGCCAATAATGTCAATAAATCAGGAGGAATAGTGTTCATATCACCTCTCCTAGACCATGGGTTGATCCTTATCCAAACACGCTCACTCGAACCAATTCTCCATGCAAGGCCCGACCCAATGATAATGATGGAGTCTATCATAAATTTCCAAATCGTCGATATATTTTCTCTTCTCTTGTTTAGTAGACAAATATGTTCTTCCACAGAGAGTGGGTAAATATATTTTCTTATTGCCACCTATGCCCATAGACTAACAATGGTTATTAATCACCATCCAAATTTGGCTATGAGGGCTTGCAAAAAACATGATAGTTTTTTTAAGCCCATCCTCCCCACTTTTTGGGTAGAGCAATCTGATCCCACCTAACCCATGCAAATAATTTTACTTTTTTCGATCCCCGCCATAAAAAATTACATCAACTTCTTTGGACAAGATTCATAATACCCTTGGAAATTTAAGATAAAGGTATCCAAAAAATAGGTATGGCTTCGAGAATATATTTGATAAGAACAAGCCTTCCTTAATGAAATAACCACTTGTGACTCCAATCTTTTAGTGTTTTCTCAATTTTCACTAATAACCATATCCAATCTTTTTTTTATAATCAATTTCATATGAAAACCCAAACACTTAAGCCCTTCATCAAAAGATATTGATTAGGAAAGGAACTGACTTAGTGCACAAGTCAGTTCATTCCGAGAACAACGAGTTGCATATAAGGCGAATGCTTAATAATCTATCTCCATACCCATGGCCTTACAAAATAAACTAACAACCTATTTAAAAGCAACAATATCCCTAAAAAACCATGAAGAAAAATGAGGACATCATTTACAAATAGTAAATGAGTCAGAAAAATATCACGTGTTATCAGAGCGCCCTTCAGATCACATCTTCATGGAATCTTTTTACTTATGAGTACAACTTGTATTAATGCTCCTTAATATAAGTAAAATATAAATGGTATAGGGGCTCTACATATTTTAAATAATGGTAAATTTTGAGATATTTTTTAATTGGAAAAGTTTTTTCTAATAATGTTTTATATAATATTAAATTTTCTTTTAAATTAAAATTATAATTTGATAATAACATAAAACTGATAAAAAAAAATTAAAATTATTAATAAAATTAGGAATTAAAATCATTGAATCAATTATTAACTTTATAACTCCTTTCACCAAGTGAATCGACTTTGCAGCTAGGCCTCCAATGACCCAACCGCAAGAGCCTGGAATAAGGAACACTAAAACCTGCTTTTTTTTTCAGAAGAAAAAAACAACAACTTTCTATTAGATAAAAAGATGTTACATAAACATGCATATAGCATATGGTCCAGAGTAAAAACGTCATGGATCGGAATACAGAGAATCACTCAAAAAATGTAACCCCAAAAAACTGTGGGTACATACATCTGAACAATAATCAGTAAAATAAGCCAGTATAAACCAGGCCGGAAGGCCTATCAAACCCATAAAGGATCCACATAAAGCCCTATAAAAGGAAAAACCATGCAAGGCACGACAACAACCACCCTAGGGACAACCACCCCAAGAAAGTGGTGAAAATGCATGAAGCTAGAAACCAAGATGAAGAAATCGCCAGTCCCAAAACCCAAAGTACAAGCCCCGAAATAATGGCACTTGCATTCGGAGCACCAGCCCAGACCCATGAGCAACATCCATAGAAAAGTAGCCCCATCCAAAGAAAACACGGAAATCCTGGAAGGAGACGAAGCAACGAGAGCCGCAGCAAATAGCAACCCGCTGCCATCGATACAATACCACCAGCAAGGAATGGGTCGTAGAGGATGAGAGGGGGACGAAGCGGCGAGGCAGCAACCCGATCCCTCACGCATGAAACCCCATCTTTTGAAAAGGAAAACTCCCAAAAATCTGAGCCAAAAAACCTAGGCCGCCATGAAAGCCAAAACAACATCTTGGCGGTGAACAAAAACCCTCAATAAATCGCAGCCACAACTGCATAGAAGGGCATCAGAAACAAAAACCGGTGGCAAGAGGAGCAGGCCAACGACACCATCGCAAAAGATCGTTGGCAGAAGCAAAAGACCATGCACAGAAAGCCGCTGAAGCACCCGAGGACACTGCAAAGAGAACAAGACTTCATTAGAGACATCCACAGATAGAAAAACCCAGTAACGCGGAAGAAAGGAGGCACGATCCAGAGGGCCGAGGCGGATAGGGATCCAGCCGCTCGGCCCTCCCCGGCTTCTTCCTGATTCCCTCTAAACCCTAGCAATCCGCACTCTTCGCCTCTTCTCTCAGTTGTTGCCGAGTGATTCAACCTGCAATAGCTCAGTATCAACACTAAAACCTGCTTATGACTTAGAAGACAAGAGTGAGATTAAAAGAGTTAACCACATTTTGTATTAATGAAAAATTGCCATTCCTACAACATCGTACAGGATGAATCCACCTATTCATCAAGGGATCTATTCATACTATTGGATAATGTGGGTTAGGATCAGGGTTATAATTTCAAAACAGAGTTATTTGTTATTGAGTGATTTATTTATATTATTTGATGTATGTTAGGAATTAGGGTTAGAATTTCAAAACTTATTTACTCATTAAATTTGATGTTTTTCACATTTTTCAATAAATATTTATAGTCTCGAGAAAAGATTTTGACAATTTTGCAAATAGAAATCATTGTTATTATTTATTATTTATAAATGGCATAAGCAAGAAAAGTGAATATGATTTGTCATTTATATTTGTAGATAAAATACATTATTTTGTTTGTTATGTTGTTTGCATATTAATGATTTGTCATTTATATTTGAGAATAAAAAACATTATTTTTATATTGATGGGAGATTTTGTAAATAAGGACATTTTTATATTCATGAGAAATCTCATTTTTATGTTCAATTGTAAATTTGAAAATAAAATATTCCGCAACTTTTGGAAATAAGAATATTTTGTAAATTTGTAAATGAAAAATATTCTTATATTTATTATATATTTTGTTAAAGCAAATTTAACCGTAGTAAAGTTATCAATTAACTTAACTTTCTTCATAATAAGTTAAAATTCGAGATTCAACTGGAACTATCCATATTAGTTGAATAGCAAGATTTACAATCAACATAAACTTAGGTTTCTTTCACTCTTAAGCTTGGATTTCGACTTTCACAGAGATTCGGTGACTGCATGCGATTATAAGCGCCTACTTTTATATGAAAGAATGGTTCTCAGGGCACGGTATTTGATGGGTAGAGCACACCAGGTTTGTTCTTATCCTTTTGTCCACCTTGGTGTGTGCATGTTTCACTTTACTATTGATACGTTCACGCTGGTGCGTGCACGTTTCACTTTAGTGATGATAGGCTACACTTTTACATGGAAGAACGGTTTCCAAGGTATTTGATGTGAGATTTTACTATTGATATGTTCCCTTCATGCGTGCTTGTCAAATTTTACCATATTTTATTGTGGATATGTCATATGGTGTGCAGGGGACATTTCACTCTTGATAAAGCTCGACTTTTATGTGAAATAGTGGATCCCATGGTATTTGATTCCTCTTTTATTTGTTTTTGGAAATATTTTATAATTTAGTAGATATGAAATATGTTAGATATTTGATTGGTTTCGTTTATTTAGGTGGAGTAATTTTTGAACAATTAGAAGTGGTTAGAATTTGGTAAAAATATTTCAAAAAATTTAGTAATAGGAGTGTTTGAATTTTGTTTTTTAGTATGGAAGTTGATTTATCAAAAAAAAAAAAATTGTTTTTTTATGGTGGAAATGGGTTTATCACTATCAAAAAAAACTTTGGAGCACCCAAAATCTTGAAGTTTGACAATTGTTACTTGGATTTACAAAAATTCTTGTGGGATTTTATCAAAATCTTGCTTGAATTTCCAGGATTTTCAGAGCAAATTTGTAGGTTGGTTAGATTACCGCTTTTTGATTTATTTAGTATTGGATTTATTTTTTTTCATTTATATTTGGTTTGATACTGTTTCCATTTCAATTTAAGGTCCTTGAGGATGGGTGAAGTGTTCATCTCAATGAGATCACATAGTGCTCTAAAATCTTTCAACGTCATATTCTTAACTATGAAAATCTACATGCTAAAATTGATTTATTATCAATCAGATTTTGGAATATGTTCAAAATTTGTAATCTAGATAAAGATGCCCATATTTCACAAACATGTAAAGAGATAATATATATATAGAGAGAGAGAGAGAGAAAGAGAGAGCGGTTAGAAATGTTAAAATTGTAAATTTGAGTTATTTAGTCTATACATTTAAGTGTTTAAAAGTTTTTACCTTATTAAATTTATTTATGCATTATAAAATATAAATTAAAAAATGAAATTTTGAATTATATTATCAAATTTTGTTGAAATCTATGTTTAAATTTTATAATTTGGTTATTGATAAGATATTTTAATACAAATTAATATTGAGATATACTTAAAAATATGTTAATAATATAAAACCATTTTAATTTTCTTTATAAAATATGTAGATGTACATGTTATGTAAAATATTTTAATGTCAATTGGGTAAAAGTTATATATCAAAAAATAATTATGTATATATTATTACAAAATTAAGTTTTTTTATGGTTAAAACGTTTATTTGGTTTTATATATACTTTATTTAACATTCAAAAATACAATTTAAACTATGAAAAATAATATATTTAATCTTTCTCCACTCATATTAGATCAGTATTTCAAATAGATACATGCTCGTTTCAAACTATGGAGTGCTTAACTATTAAAAATTATATTAAAATATATTATTTTATATTTGAAAATTATATTAATATATATATTAGATGTTGACATATTTTTTATTATTAATATTTAAAAATAAATATATTAATTTATATTGTTTAGGAAAAAAAATTTATATATTTTAAAATTGAAATAACTTCTTTTATATAATTAAAAGTAAATTAATAAATAAAAATAAAACACTTATTTTTTTAAGTTGGAAATAAATATGCAGATGATTAAAACGATGAAATTGGTAAAATGAAATACACAGAACTATTATACTAAAGATAAACTAATAACGAGAATAAAAAAGAAAGGTATTTGGAAATTGATTTTACGGCATATCAAATTCGAAACTAATGGCAATAGTAGATACATGAAAATGAAGTTCGAAAATTGAAAAAATCCCTCGAAAAATGGAAGATAATGTATCGATCTAGTAATCTCGATTTTCGCATACGGTTTGCTGCTCATAAGATTACCGTTTGTAACTTCACTTGAAATTCAGAAGAGAGGTAGACGCCCACGGTCATCCGTCTTGCTCAACCGAAACAATTATATATATATATATATATATATATATATATATATTAAAGTTCTTTGCCTCTTCTTTTCGGGATCTTTGTCCTGTGCAGAGGAGCTCCCGGTCTTGAAATTGCAAGCATTACAGCACAACGTATCAATCCAAAAATAGAGAATAATGGAGAAAAAATTACCCATCAGAAGGCCAGCAGCAGAAAAGGATAATGCAAGCAAAGGTCAGCTAAGTGGGTTTAATGCACAAGCACAGGAGAATTATAATGAAAGCAATGATGAGAATTGTGAAGAAACTGACAGTGTAAGGAGAGATGAACAAAGTGTGTTCCCTCGACGAGCAGAAGAGAATGATAATGCAAGGCAGAAGCCGCAAGATATCTTTGCGGAAGGAGGTTCCTGTTCTCTTTCTCCTACTCTGGACACAGCCGAAGAGGAAGATACTGATTGTTCAGTCTCATCTCCTCACCTTGGCGGGCCTCCAAAGAAGAGGAAGTATCATTTCAGATTGTGGGGTAATGACATTGAGACGGAAAGCACAAGTGATCAAATTGAGTTTCCTCAACAGCTTCCAAGAAACGAAAGGAGTCAATCAGAGCGAATAATTGAGGATGAAGAATGGCTGCAGGCATTGAGATCCAGATTGAACCAAATCCAAGAAGAACGCCAATACCAAATCCAAGATGGAAAGAAGGAATACGATATTTCACTAGAGGAATCCGAAGAAGAAAAAGAAAGGCGGAGAGAAATACATGAGATATTGGAAAAAGGCCAGGAATATAAAGATGTAGCGAAGTATGTTTTGAACAGACCAAACCCTAATAGCGAAGAAAATACAAACTGCATCGTTGAGAATCTTTATGGTATCAAAAACAATGATGGGCTTCTTACATTTGAACAGAAAATGGCAGGAAGGACGGTTGACAGTGACAGATGGAAAAGGACGGATGTAGGGTTGAAAACCGGTGGTATCTCACGCTCATATGAGGCCAAGGAACCCCGAAAAATTACGCACAGAAGCCATACCGATGAAAAGCCCCACCAGAGCATTGCATCGAATCTCTGTGATAGAAGCGAGCAGCCTATAAGCCGCGTTTCCAAAGAAAAATACAGTTATCTGCCACGGTCTCACAAGGAGCTTGAGAGTTTTACGGCTGGCGGTTTTGGGAACAGTGAGGAGGTCGACGATTTTTTAGTTGGCGGAAGGGAGAAGCTGCAAGAGATCCGTCGGGAATTGGGTTCTCATTCGCGAGTTCGTAGTTTAAACGAAAACTATGAGAAAGAAGTTATTCTTATTGACAGTGACGACTCAGTTTCAGACAAAATCAAAATCGATGAAAAAGAAGTTTCTGATTGTTCAGTTTCATCCCTGGGCTATAGCCCTTCTCCGGAGAACGAAAAGTTATGCAGTTTGTGGGGTGTTGAGAATAGTACAAAGGCTGCAGATCCTTCGAAGCCAATGCGTGGTTTAACTGATGACCCGGATGTATAAACAGGTCGAATGATATTTTTAATGAAAACAATTGATTTATTTCTTTAATTCTGATCTGCAGTTGTATTTCTGTTAAAGCAGCTTTCATTTTCTGTGAAACCATTGTAGTGGGCGCGCATGCACTTGAATTTGAGTTTGAGTGAATTTGACGCTGGTGGTCTTCAATGCGAATTTATGGTGATGGTTAAAAAATTCAATTGATTTTGATGTTGATGGTTAAAAATATAGTAATATGCAAAATGGATTGAAAAATTCAATTGAGTTTGATGTTGATGGTTAAAAATATAGTAATATGCAAAATGGATTGTTGGATTGAGACTGAATAAGGTAGCATTTACACTGCAATATTTTTACAGAAGAAGATATATCATTTGCTTACATAATATTGTAGATAAACTTTAATAATTCTTTCAAATATTTTTACAGAAGAAGATAGAACATTTGCTTACATGATACATTAGATAAACATTAATAATTCTTTTTGGCGTTATCGGCTGGCTTTTAACTTTTTCCTTTACCTAATCTGTCTATGACTAAGTGTTTATCTCTCTCTCGTGAGCATAACTCGCACATTAATTTCAAAATACCTCCATTCAAAATATGTTCAAATGGTTAAGGGCCTAATATACTTACATTTATATTTCTGCCATGTCATTGATAACGGGCTTTAAAAATACAAAATAAAATCAGATCGTGTTGAATTTAGATCACCTATATGGCCATCTTCCTTATTTATTGAAAATTTTGACAATATTTTAAATTCTAATTAACAGAAATAAGTTTAAACAATTGATTTGGTTTGGCTCTCATTTAAACAATTGATTTAATTGTTATTAAAAAATCTCAGAAATATCCTGAAATCTACAATTAAATTAAATTCAATGCACTTGTATGCACGTAATTTTAATTTTTTTCGCTATTCAATTAGATATGCTAGACATTTTACTCTCTTAACCAAAGCTAATTCTATAATGATGGGAAAACGTAGAAATATTGACTGTGTATAACCTGCTTCTTTAGTTTGAATCCTCTCGCATCTCTAAGTTATTATTAGAGAGTCGAACGGGCCAAAAGAAGAAGTAATTGAATGGGATCCATTTGACTATGAATGCTACAGCGTATGAGTACATAATAATCCAACGTTTATCTTCCAAATAGATAACATCATCACTCTATCGGATGAGTGCATCAATATTGTTGAAAATGTTAAAGTCACCTGCAAAATCCCGTGTAGTGGAAACGGAGTACAATAGGGGTAGAGGTTGAGTGCACCCTATCACTGGGTTTATAAAGCCTGCAAAAATTTTGATTAAAGGCTCTGCAACAATCGTTTTGCATTGAAGGAATTCGGTGGGTTGGCCACGCAACAAGTAGGTCTTAAAATACGGTCTTGTCTCGCCATAAAACCCCATCAACCAAACGGCAAGAGTTTTTTGTTTTCGCGTTAGTTTTAATGTTTGAATGAGGCCACGTCATGGCGGTCCTCACGAGCCATCGCAGCAGCAGGTCCCATCTGCCAGCTCAGCCAGAATGTGGGCCAATCACAGGTTTTCGCGCAGGTTTAAAGCCATGTCAACAAACTTCAAAACCGGACTCGAAACTTTTATAAATCCAAGTTTATAAACTCTTCGTATGTCAAATTTCCATGACGTCACATATCACTTTTGTTATGCGAATTTGTTATAAATTCCGGCTTATAAGTCTTTGAATTCCGGGCGGGCCCTACTGCTGGCCAATCAAATGACGTTCGCGCAACTTCATGCCTTGGTGACATCACAAGAAATTGAAATGAGAATTTCCATTGCAATACAGTTTAATATTTGTTTGAAGTCCAGGATTAAGGGTTATTAAACTTTTGTTTAAATTTCGTTTTACACGGCAATCTGTATTAAGGTTTAAAAACATTAATGTATCATTCTCCTATGTTTTATTTAAGCGGCATGGTGAAAGTATTTTTTGACTTTAGGCACATATATACATACTATTAATATATATATTATAAACTTTTTAAAGTTTATAATATATATTTTACAATAGTTTGTTTTATATATTTTCCAATAGTTTTCTTTTTAATGTTGCGATATATATATATATATAGGGAAGAGCCCAAAAGACGTGTGGAATGTGCATTGTAAAAAAATGTTCGAGAGGCTGAAACAAAAAATATTGCTGTGTATATTTTTTAAAAAGAGAGACAAAGTATATGAAAACAGAGTATGTGACTCTGTATGATATATAGCAAAGAGCATATTTTGTAAAGCACTGTGTGTGCATTTTTGAAGAAGACAAAGAAGAAATTTTTGCACTGTGTGAGCAGCAGTTGGAATTTTGTAAATGCCAGAACAACAGTTTTGTGGCATCACTGTAATAGATTTTTAAGTTTAATGAAATAGTTGTTTGTGTGCAATCTCTGTCCAACAATTTTTTAATTAAATCTCTGTGTTGAAGTTGGAGAATTTTTTATTCCTCTGTGTGTTCTGGAATACTCAGAAATTCCAACAAATATCAATGTTTATGGAATTGAGTTTGGGTCTAGTCAAAATCCATTGAATGATATTTCCTCTGGTGAAGTGGCAGAAGTAATTATCTCTGCCTCTCGTGGAGTGGTGGAAGCAACCTGATGGGTACTACAAAACACTGAAAAATCAGTGTGAATCTCATCAAACAGAATATTTTGTTGGAATATTTGAAAATTCTAGAACAAACAATGGAGAGAGTAATACTCTCCTCTTCTAACACAAAGAAATTAAAAATTTCTTGACAGGAGACAAAGTTTCAATACTTTGAAAAACAAACTTCTATTTCATTCAATAACTAAAAAAAACTATTACAAATTCTTCCTCACTGAGAGGGATTACAAAATGAAAAAGACTGCTGCAAAATGCAGTGCTCTCAAATTCTTCTTTGTCTCACACAGGAAAAATATACTTTGTCTCTACTAAGAAAAACGCACTACTGTGCATAAAAAAAAACTTACGCTTTGTTCTCTCTTGAAACTACGTTATATGCCTCACCGGCCTTTTAAACTATATAAAAAATAAAATTTAAACCTAAATTTAAAAGAACGTCGGGGTCCACATAATAAAACCTGCATACATCAAATTAGACCAAAGGTTAAAAACCTTTTACACTGCGTTTTAAAAAAAACATAACACGACAAACCTTTGACAAACACCTGGACTTCAAACGGTAAGTAAACGGAGTTGCAATGAGGGATTTCGCGTTACAAATCTGGGCGCTGACATCAGCCCGTGACGCGAAATCTCATTAAATCCGCTGCTATCAAACGTATTGGGTCCGATTTGGGCCTGCTGACACAAGCAAAAGTTTTGACCTGAAATCCAAAATCAAATCTGCCTCATAACTATTTCGGGTCCGGTTCTTTGCAATGCGAATGGCCCAAACAAAACTCCGCTCTAATGCAAATTTGCCACGCGTCTTCTGACTGTCTGTTGACTTGGCATGGGGACCAGTGTACTTGCAGACTGCTGATGTGGTCATGGGACCACAGAAAAGAAACTCCCGTGTTCAAACCAAAATCAAACTCTGTTTCAAAATGGAAATCCTCTGTTCTTTCAAAAAATGCAATGGCTATGACTCTTCAACGATTTTGGAAGACGACCATTCAATGCTCTATTTCTCATTGTACATGACTGTAATTTTAAACTCTGAATTTGATTGTTCAAACATTTTTGGTAAGCGGCTGGAGGACATAAACATGGTAATCAAAAATTGGAAAGCGGCTCTACATAGGACTGTTGAAAGTAACATTTCAACATATTTAAACCTCCCTTACTGTGCAAAAATATTCTCAACACAACGGTGTGGTGTTTGTGAGTGATCAACCAATTATCTCTTGGATTTTAGAACTACATCTTGCAATCTTTGCAAAGAGTTTCTCATTTAAACTGCAGATTCGCACCATCATCGATAATTTTTTAAAACATAACTACTCAAGAGAACAAGAATAAAATTAAAACTTATTATAAGTACAATTATTATAGTTATTTAAATTTTAATCAATTTATTTTAGCACTAATGTTTTTATAATTAATCCTATATACATATACTTATTTATATATAAAATAAATTTATTATTATTATTATTATTATTTTTATATTATAAAAGAAGTAATACTTTTTTAATTCATATGATAACTATATATTGACTCATTTACATGTAAAATAAAATATGATAGGTAAGAAAGCATATTTAAAAATAAGGAAATAGTAAAAAATGAATAATTATATTTAATCATTTATAAAAAATTTAAAATATGATGAACGAAAAACTTAAGTAAATAAAAATTAAAAAATAGAATAAACGAAGAATATTATAAAATTGGATTTTGAAAATATATAAACGATAGTGTGTTATGAGTTAAAAGAATAAAATAATTAGAAGGAATAAAACAATATGGTCAGAGAATTGAAGAAATAAAAATAAGAGCCACATGTATCAATGTCACTCTTCTTGTTTTTGTAAACATTGCCACCATGTGGAGCTTATATGTGAAAACTTGAACAAATATTTATCATCCTTACATATGCGAGAATTTGATTCTTTGCACAAAGAAAAGCAAAGTGAAGGGTTTGATAGGTTTAATATGGTCAATATAATACATACTTACAAAATACATATTAAGTTGCCATGTTTAATGGAACACTTTATGTTTAATGGAACACTTTAGTCTTCTTTGTTCATATATATCAATACCTTATTATATGCACATCACATATTCAAAGTATATATACATGCTTCTACTTTTCTTCATTATTCTTATATATCAATTCATTATTATATGGACTTCACATTTTTAAAGTATATATCTATGCTTCTACTTTTCTTCATTGTTGGGTAATTTTAATTGACAAAGTACATGATTTTTATAGATAGATTTTATTTTATTTTATTTCAATTTTTTTATTTAAAAATAGTATTGTTTTATAAATGTAAATATACTTTTATGTTTTTTACATATAAATATTTTGATTTGTGTGATGGAAAAATATGTATGAGAAGAAAAAGATTTTTGTTCATATGTCGATAATGGAAAGTAAGGAGAGACAGGGTAGATGGATGAATGGATGCTCTGGGAAAAAGTAGTCACACAATTACTTTGTAATCCTGTTCCAGTTCTCCATGCGACTGAATCACTCAACTCACAGGAGGATTGGTTAAGTCACGTTTCTTAATTCGTCTCAACAAACCCCACTCTCTCATGTCCACGAGACTTCTTGAGATTGGGGACTGGAAAATACCATAATAGACAACTTACAAACATCATTTCTAGAAGGATTTCTAGCCTTAACATAGCTAAATTAGACAAAAAAGAAACCATAACTAAGGACAACATATCAAGGAGTGGGTTAAGGGGGAAGTACAAGGGGAGCTGTAAAGAAGTGAACCCTATCATGCATATGGAAATCGATATGCTCCACCCATGCGTCCACACTAAGAAGGTGGTCATTGGTGTGGTGGTGGATGTGACGGAGGTTTTCGAGTTGATCCATAATTTCATTTTGGATATATCGAATGTCATTAAAATAGCTCATAATTTCATTTCCATCTTCATACCTGTGGTCCCTAAGAATATCCATATTTATTTATATGCGTCAGAGTTGTTCAAAAATAGATTTCATAGTAGTAGACGCTACTACATGACCATGAAAACAGGTTGGAGAAAGAGCTTCGGTGTCCTTAGTGTCCCGGTTAACCGAATTTGGAGAAGACATGTTATGGTCGGGCTTAGGATGCCCTCCCTGAACCTGTTGCCCTCCCCCGCGGTGAGGGCGACCCCATTCGTGGGGGATTGAGTAAAGGGTTGAGCCTACCTATTGGAAAAGGAAATCCGCTCAGAGAGAATCAATAAAAAACTTGCAATGCACAATACAATTTCTAGAACAAAGAAACGATGGTAGATGAAAAGACTGCGTCGAAGCGCCAACCGCCCACCTTCTGAGATAGGAAAAACAATCAGCTATCTAGACTAGAAGGCTAGATGATGAAGACCATGCCCACTTCCAAAAACACCCACCAACATAGACAACATAACCACAATTAACTAAAGAAGAACACACAGACCACCCTCTAGCGAGACCGGAGACACCCTGACACTATTAAAAACCATGTAATACCCGAGGAGAGCCAACGATTGTGCAAACACGAATCATCAGATAGGTAACCCTCGAAATATAAATACATGCAAAGGAATTGAAAAACGCAAGTTTCTTACCCCACATATAGAACTGAAGACCTAGAGAGACTAATTTGCTATGTATGATTCTATAACAAGTGAAGTCTCGGAGACAACTCGGTTCTTGCTAGTTCAAGTGCCTCGATCCTAGGGACAAAGAAGTTGGTAGAACCCAAACGTTGACCTCCACTGCACCTCTCAATCAAGGCCAAAACCCCAAGGATCCGCAATGGATCTAGACCCACACACCTCAATGTTCCTCCCAACCAAAATTCATCGCCTGAGCTTCCAAACTAAAACGATACACAAGCCAACCCTCGTATTTATAAGAAGATCAAGCGAGATCACCCATCGTACATGCGAAATGAATGCAAAGATTGTGCATGAGGGAGAAGTTAATGAGTGCATGGAGCGAGGAGAGGCCACAATTGCCTCTCGTGTGAAAACTGTATAAACATTAGTCACCCCATTGAGTAAGTTGAATCACGTTAAAAATAATTTTCATGTGAATTGATAATTGACCCTTCTAAAATTAGTAGTTGAAATTATTTATGAAGCCTTTCAAACTCATCATAACAACTCCTTATAAAACTTGTAACTAAAATTGTTTATAAAACATTTCACACTCATCATAACAATCATATATGTAGGATTCATATATTTACCATATCAAATATTTTATAAATTAATTTAAACTTCACATATTAAAAAGCCTTTTCATAATATAATTAATATTGTTTAATAAAATAGTCAATATAAAATCAAGAAACCATCAACACAAAATCAAATTTCTATGAATATAAAATCTTAAGAATTCTACTATAACTATACACATTATTATCAAAATATAATTATAATATCTATAAAATTTCTATGAATATAAAATCTTAAGAATTCTATTATAACTATACACATTATTATCAAAATATAATTATAATATCTATAAAATTTTGAAAATATACTAGTTACTATCTAACCTTGTTTATATTTGATATTTATATTTCTTTTTAATATTAATATTTTTAAAAATTTAAAAATTTAATTTTGAAGTGGAAAATGTTATTGAAAAATCTCCTGAAAACCTAAGCACTTGTAAACGATGTGGTCATCTTGATTGGTGCTCATTCTATAACCGTTAGGACTTTATGGGAAATCTAGGGTGAATGAAAGGACTCCATTGGAAATTTAGGGAAATTATGTAAATTATGTAGACAACCACGACCATGCGAAACACATGCACATATATCTTACATAATGCGTGCGCACATTTTATAGTTCTTTAGCTCTTCTTTTCCAGATCTTTGTTCTGTGCAGGAGCTCCTGGCCTTGAAATTGCAAATCCTACAGCAATCACTACAGCATAACGTATCAATGAATGGAGAGAGAACCATGAAGATAAACATAACAATCACAATGCGAGCAGTAGCGGAGGATCCTGAAAGCAGCGATGAGGGAAGTGGGTTAAGTGGCTCAAGCAGCGATGAGGGAAGTGGGTTAAGTAGCTCAAGCAGCGATCAGGGAAGTGGGTTAACTGGCGCAGAAGCAGAGGAGAATTTTAATACAAGCAATGATGAGGACGGTCGAGAAATTGACAATGTAAGCAGAGATGAACAAATTGTGTTTCCTCCACCAGTACAAGAGAATGATAATGAAAGGCAGAAGCCGCAAGATACCTTTACGGAAGGAAGTTCGTGTTCCCTTTCTTCTTCGCTGGACACAAACGAGGAGAAAGAAATTGATGGCGGTCCTCTAAGACTGAAAACACAGGTGATCAAAATGTGCTTCTTCAATTGATTCCAATAAAAGAAAAGAGTCAATCAGAGGGAATAACTGAGCCTGCGAAGAAGAAGTATCGTTTCACTGGGACTGAAAGCACAAGTGATCAATTTGTGTTTCCTCAACAGCTTCCAAGAAACGAAAGCAGTCAATCAGAGCGAATATTTAAACCCAAAGAACCCGAAATAATTACAGACAGAATACGTACGGATGAAAATCTCCACCAGAGTCGTGCATTGAATCCTTGTGATAGAGGCAAGCAGCCAATAAGCGGCCGTTCCAGAGGAAAATGCAGTTCTTTACCACACTTTGAGCAGCAACTTGAGAATCTAACGGCTGGCGGTTTTGCGATCAGTGAGCGGGTCGAAGGATCATTAGTTGGTGGAAGGGAGAAGCTGCAAGAGGTCCGTCAGGAATTGGGTTCTCATTCCCGCGCTCATAGTTCAAAAGAAATCCATGAGAAAGAAGATATTGTTCGTGATAGTGACAACTCAGTTTCATCCCTGCGCCAAAGCCCTTCTGCTGAGAAGTTCACGGTGCGGGATGTTGACAGTTATGAAGACGACGTTCAGAATAGACCAGAGAATGTGGATGATTCGAAGCCAATGCATGGTTCAATTGATGACCATAATGCATAAGCAGGTCGAATTGAATTTGTAATGAAAACATTTGATTTCAAATCATGGTAGTAACACCGCTGATCAAGAACTTGAGTTTGAATTTCATGTTGATTGTCTTGAATTTGAATTTTTTATTCTATGTTGGAGGGTCAAAAATATAGTAATATGGCAAAATGGATGGCTAATGAATAAACCAGCAATTATACTCCAAATATTTATGTGAGAAGAAATTAGATCATTTGTTTAGATAATACTGCTGATAAACATTAGACATACTTTTGGCGTTACCTACATTTTCACTTCTGCGTTTTCCCGCTCCGTTTATGTTACATGACGAAGTTTTATACTTGTTTCTTTCCTGACCATAACTATCACTTAAAATTCGAAATATCTGTATCTGTGTTGAGAATAGGTTAAAATGGATAAAGACATGCTGCATTCACGCTTATCCTTCATTCAGGTCACTGATGGATAAAGATATACGCTTATCTTCCATTCATTTTACTTAATAAATACTCAGACCTTAAGATTTTTGAGGCATCCGTAATGATATAGCATGGTGATTGTTTTGAAATTGTCAGCGTTTAGAGAATATCATCAATCTTAAAAATATAATATAATTAAAGAATGAGTTAGAAATCAATAACGTTGAAAATTTGAAAAGATTAATCGTAAATTAAAAAAAAAATTAAAACCCAAATCTTCCATCACGCTGATATATATATATATATGAACTCACATACAATTTTTTCTTGTATTGGATATTTTGGAACCTTTTTTTGCCACTATTCTATTGGATATGTTGAACATTTTGGGAAAAGGATCTATTCCTACAGCCTCGAAGCTCTTGATCTAAGATAACCCTACAATGACGGGAAGGACTTCAAAATTTGCGGTGTATAACCTTCTCCTCTATTTATTTGATGGATAACTCAACCGAGAAAGGGTTCGGCGAGTGTTTTACGTGTGGTCTTTTGAATCTTCGCGCGCCTTAGGTTATTATTCCAACTTGAAGGGGTCAAAAGGAGCAGGAGTATTTGACTAGGAGATATTCGTCTCTAAATCCTGTGAGTAGTCGGAGCAGGAGTATTTGACTAGGAGATATTCGTCTCTAAATCCTGTGAGTAGTCTTTCTCGGTTAGTTACAAAAAATCCAATTATTTCATAAAGAAGTAATAAGCAGAAAATAGTAGAGGAGAAAGGGGTTGTTAATTGAATGCTCCGTTTTCTGCATGGGATAACTTGTTTAGTAGGCTTAAATTCTAGAAGTGCTGATTACTTTTTTGCTATTCATTTTGGTATTTGTTTATTTCTTTAAACATTATAATAATAAATTGAAGTATGACACATGAGAGGAAATATTCCAAGGATATATATTACCGAGATGTTCAATAATAATAACAACATTAATCGCACATGTTTGAAGTGAAAGGAAAACTAACAAATTAGCATGTTTTTATTTTAGTTGATTTAATAGCCATCCATAGTTACATTTACTAGAAAAATTTAATTTAATTTAAAGAAAGCTAATTTTAGCTAGCCACTAGAACCAACAAAATGATAAAATGAGATTTTCAAGGGTTTTCTATCATTGGAGTAAATACAACTTCTAATTTTAATATCATACCATTTATATCGTACAATATTCTAACTAACATGGAATGTTTATACAATAATCATGATGTACTCAATTTCCATAACAAGATATTGATATATCTCGATGAAGAATGGGAGAAAATGAAAATACAAGGAATTGTAAGATCCATTTATATCAATGATATTTCAACAGTAGAGTTCAATGATGCTTTGAAAATGTGTGTTAATTACACGTACATCCAGTGAAAGAACTAAATAGGATTAAATTTTGAATATATATCAATCTTACATTTGAATATATACTAATCTTACCACCAAAAAGGAAGGTATATTTATCTATTGACTTAGTGTCTATAATTTCCACAATATTAAACTCATAGAATGAGCACAATAGAATTAAAATAATTACAAATTTAACTACAAGAATTGTTGAATAAATAATTTGTACTCCAATGTGCTTCAGCTTCCGGGAGCAATGATACTGTTTGTAAAACATAAGGATGGAGAATTGAAGCTATGTATTAAGTTTAGAAAATTGATTATAAACATTGTGAAGCAAAAATACTATCTAAATAGTTTATGATCTAGTTGATAAACTAAGAGGAGTACATGTAGTTTTAAAAATATATAAAGTTTAGAATATCACCGAGAAAGAATCAAGGAGAAATGCATAAGTAAGATATATATAGGCATGTTGAATTTTTAGGGGTGCTAGTTGAATTGATCGATGCACCAATTTTCTTTATGTTATTAATGAATGTAATATTAAAAATATATTTGGATAATATTTTCATTGTGTTATTAGATTACATTTATATTATATGTCAAAGGAATAACTTGAGAAATAATTGAGATTGGTATTATAAGGGTTGTGAGCGAATCAATTGTATGTGAAATGGAGCAAGTGTTGTTACTACCAAGGACAAATTAGCTATTTGGGTATATTATTTAAGATGAAGGAATAATAGTATATTTAGCAAAGACTGAATCTATTAAAGGATGGCTAGCACCAAGGAATGTCTCATAGGTTAGATCTTTTGTTAGGTTAGCCGAATATTATAAGAGAAATATAGAATATTTATTTAAAGTTGTTTTTACCATAACCTATTTACAAAATAATGGATCTAAATTTGAACAAACATCAAAATATAATTATTTTATAGATATTGGAGGAGCTAACACCACTAGTAGAAAATGATGAAATTAGTGACTAGGTGACTAAAAATGTTAGTTACCACAATTATTTCAAGTGAATTGCTACTAAATTCGAGCAATTTTAAGTGACTGAACTAAAAATGACTAACCTAAACGACTAATATAGTCTAGGGATAAAATATACGACTAGATAATAAGTGACTAAACTAAAAGTGACTAACTTAAATGACTAATTTAGTCTAGGACTGAAATATATGAATAGAGAATAAGTGATTAAACTAAAAGCGACTAACTTAAATGACTAATTTAGTCTAGGAATAAAATATATGACTAGATATAAGTGAAAAAAATAATAATGATTAATGTAAATGACTATTATAGTCCAAGAATAAAAAAATGACCAAATAACAAGTACAACAAGTATATGAATTAGTCATTTATGTTAACAATTTTTAATTGTATCACCGCGAAAATGGAAAATTGCAATTTTGATACTGAAGTGTCACATTTCACTACAAGGGTCCTAAATCCATGTGCAGTGTTAAAATTTAGAGACAAAGGGGTTTTTGAATACATCTACAGTGTTAAAATTTTAAATACCATTTTGTCTCTAAAGTTTAACACTAGAGGGTTGTTTATAGTGTCATTACCTTAGCAAAAAATTCTCTCACTTTGGATTACTTATTGAATATTGGGGATATCCTGAAGCGCAAATTTATGGGGTCTTTTGTGCAACTATATCACTAGCACTAAAAACCATTTTCCCCCTCATATATATTATGATATGTATAAAATTTACCCTAAAACCTAGTTAAATGTGCTCTTTATACACTTGTAAGCATCATATGTGATTTGAAACCCTCATAATTTCATTAAGGTCCAATGACGAGGCTCAAAGAACCAATTTTTGTATGAAAAACCTTTGAATGGTAGACACATCCCTTCTAGAGGCCACAAAATATCCCTTGGAGAATATAATTAATGTGATGCTTTGAAATGTGGTCACTGATTATTTAGTACTTAAGTCCTTTTTTTTTCTTCCTTGGTCATAGTAAAGGCCATGAGACCCATTTGTATCATGAAAAACATAATAAATGGCCATATTTCTAGCCAGAGGTATTGTTCATGGAAATTGAGTATGAGAAAGATTAATTTAGGGACTAAGGCCCTTCTTTTCCTCTCCTAACCAAATCATATACACTAACTCCCATATGTGATGATAAATACCTCTTATGGTGGCTATATCCTGACTTAAGACTAAATATCCATTAAAGAAAACCTATGTGGTTTTTAAGGTACCCTTGTCATGTTACACTCTCACTTGTGATCTTTTCCTCCTCTTGTAATTGTCCAAAAATTTATTTACATGCCTTTATATCAACATCTATTAATATATTGTTTTTTAATCATTTTAGTTTAGAGAAATTTATTTTAAATGTCTAATTAAATTTTCCTAATAACATAGAAAATAAAAAAAAACTATAAAAGTCAATAAAAACATAAAAATAAAAAATATTAGAAAAATAAATAAATAAAAGAAAGACTATTTAAAATTATCTTCCTTATTATGACCTATATCATTCTCCCTTCATTACCCATTTTCACCAATTGAGAGCTAATAGAGCTCTCCTTGTTTCCCTCTTCAATTATTTTCAAAGTGATCTGGACTTTGATTTTTTCTTTTATATTTTCCTCTACTCATTTATTAATTCGGTGGGAGAATTTGGTGGGAGTTTAATTTTTTTATTGTATAATTACCTCTACTCATTTAATAATTTGGTGGGGGTTTAACATTTCATGGTTTCAAAGTCTACGCATTTATTGATTTGGCAGAAGTTTAACATTTCATTGTTTGAAAGTATTTTTCGGCTCTGTCTTGCTAGATCGTAAGGTAATCATCCTATTAGACTCTATTTTGCCTGACCATAAGTAATCATCCCAAATGCTAATGGATTTGCTATATTTCGATTAGGATATTTATTTTGAATGTGTGTGTTCTAATAAATTTGTGTGAGGTGTTCCCAGAGGATTTGATCCATCGTTGGTAATGGTTTTTAGTGGGGTTACTATATGACTAAATTTTTGAAATAAGTTTGTAACTATTCGCATGCCTTTTTATTTTGGTAAAGAAGGGTTGTGAAGTGGAGCAGTATGGAAAATTGGGGGCGTTGAAGAGTGGAATGGGTCCAACTATGGCAAGGATAGAACCTCAATTCACTCAGTCTCAGACAGTGAATGCTGGAACACAGTGCAGATGTTGTAGGAAACAATGAGCACTCACACAGGCCATTATCTTCTAATGTCGATGGAGTAGTGAGTGAGTCTCCTCAGTCTCAGATAGTTAATGCTGGGAGAGAGTGGGAATGTTTCAGGAAACAATGAACACTCACAGAGCCCATTACCTTCAAATTCTAATTGAGCAGTGAGTCATTCTTCAGTGAGTCATCATTCAATGAGCATAACTTCTAGTACTAGCCTTACTTCTACTTCTTCTCTTATTTATGTCTCCTCCCCTTCGTCCTCTTCTCTAAGAAGGTTTGAAGGGAAGGATGCATTGTCATATGTTAATTTACTTTAATTGAGGAATAAGTTTGTAGATGCACTTGGTCTCTATGAATTTTCTCTGGAAACAAAGCCTATCACTGTTGAGGCTCACAATGGAAATGGAATTTGTCTCCAAATATAAGGTCTCATTTTGAAGGCATTTGGATGCTTTGCAGAAGCTCTTGTGCTTGATCCCTATAATGATTTTTCCCTCACGCACTATGGATTTTTGTACAAAGATGAAGGGCACTTGCTAGATGCAATACATGTTTGTTTCTCACATTTCACACTATTTTTGGTTTTTTTTTTCTTTTATGTACTTATTTTTTGTGTTACTTATTTGTTCCAGATTCTTTATAGTAGTAGGTTTTTTATATTGTATTTTGAAACCTAATGCATTTGAATATTACTGAGATAATCAAAATATATTTACAGTAACCATGACATCAATAAAGAAATGTGAAAATTACATGATCTCAGTTTTGAAAAAAAAAAAACAATGTCAGTAATGAAATTTTTTGGGATGTCACTGTTAGACCTATGAAGTTTCACCAAAGTCAACTTTCCAAAAATTTATTGTTAATGTACCAAGACTTTTAAGGAATCCCTACATGTTATCATATCAATCAATGTTTATGACATGGTATGGACATCTATAACTCATGGGATCACACTTCTACAAACGTATGCTACAAAGAAACCTAGAACATAACTAATAGAATTTTGAACTTGTAGCCCTTTCATAAAATAGACACTCTTGAGTCTTTTTCATGATATCCTAACAACATTCACAGTTTGGGTTATTTCAGACAAACATATTTCCTGTAAAGTATCGGTACGTTTTAGAACTGCCCAAATGAATGACTTTGTTTTAGGGATAAAGATATACCCTCTTTAACCAACAGATCACATTGGATTCATTTTTCTTGTCATTTATCATATTTATTTATTTATTTAATGTTGCATTCATTGTATATTTTCCACGAAATTTTGATATGCTACTATGAAAAATTTGAAGACAAATTTTCTTTCCACAGAATTACAAAATTTCTCTACCAAATAACAACAAAGTATAACATAAATAATTTCACAAAATTCACACAATAAAACACATTTTTTCTAGGGAACCCACGAGGGAAACCCTCACTTTCTTCATAATTTTATTAAGGAAAATTTAGCAACATATCTGATACACATACAAGCTGGTTCTAATCTAAAAATATAAGAATTTTCCTACCTGTCCTAGGCCTCAAAATTCTTCTTAATAGTCGACCTGCTTCCTTCTCCTATATGCACTAAAGGCTCTGAATTTCCAACATAAAACCTTAGGAAATAATATCCTATTTCCTATCGTTGTCTAAGCTTCTATTAAATAAGGATTTCCCCTATTTCTATGCGCACTATAAAGAAAAAATTGCCTTCTCCAATAATTTTCATAAGGAACACTTGACTCATTCCTCCACAATCTCTCTTGCTCACAAACTCGTGCTCAAGAATTGATTGATTAATTGTGTGCCTTTGACCTCGTTATAAGCTTTTTGATTAGGCTACTTTTAGTGAGTTTTCTAAATTAGGAGTTGAACTAGAGCTTTTCTAGTTAACAAAATCAACACTCTTAGTTAATTGAATCCTCCTAAAATTTAGGAGGCTAACTCCACTTATTCACTCAGTTCCCAATTTAACTCACACTAGATGATATATAATTGGCCTTGGTGAATGATTTGGCCTGCTTTGACAACTCGATATCGCTAACAGGTTCATGACATATTGGACAGAGCCAATGTTAAGTACAAGCATTGTCATCATCAGCATTGGGTGCAACAAAACTTCCAGGCAGGCAACAAATTGTGTTTACATTTGCAGACCAACTCCTTCACCAAGGCAAGTGGCTCACCAGGGACCAAGTTTAGCAGAATTTTCCTCCTCTCATGGAGGAACTCAACACAATGGGGACCATTGCTTCATAAGGGGGGAGGAATGATCCAGGTGGATAATGGTGGCCACCCACCTATTCCACATGGACCTCCACCATTGTTTCTTTCAATTTTTCAGTTTCCTTAATTGTAGCACTAGTTACTATTTTTGGCTGTTTTACAGGTCCTGAACTTCCGGAGCTGTTTTGAGGCTCTAAACGACGCTTTTTGGGAATCAAACCTTCAACCAAATGAGTTTGTTCAAAACTTTATATTCTCTCTAAACTTGATATTTGGTGTTAGTGGTTGTATTCCTCAGATATATATTTCTAACGATGTATCATGTGCGTTAAATGGAGATAGTATGCCAGTTACGACCCCGAGAAATTGATGTACCAATTTACTCTGACGGGGCCCATATTCTGGTCTTTCATCTCCTAGGGTTAGGTTTTTGGATGTTTAGGGTTTTCCATTATTTCTCAATAGTATATAGGCCTTAGAACATCATTGTAACACAGAGTTCAGAGGTCTGTAGCCGCCACATCTCTTCTCAGAGAGAAGCTACCAGCGCCCTAGCTAGTTTATTTGCATTCTTTCTGCAAACATATTTCAGTTCTTTGATATTAATGAAATGAAGTGTTATTTCCATTTCATCTCTGTACTTATGGTTATTTGTCTATTCTCTTGCATTCTTGCATAAATTCAGATCAATTAGTGATATTTCAATAGTATAACTCAATGATGCTTTGAAAATATGTGTTAATTACATGTACATCTAGTGAAATAACTAGATAAGATTAAATGGAAAATTCTTTTACAATTTTCTATTATTAAAAAATTTTGAGGATGCGTATGAATATATACAAATCTTACATTTGAATATATACTAATATTACCACCAAAAAGGGAGATAAATTTTTCTATTCACTTAGTTCCTAGAACTGCCACAATATTAAACTCATAGAATGAGCACAATAGAATTAAAATAATTACAATTTTAACTAGAAGAATTGTTGAATAAATAATGTATACGACAATGTGCTTCAGCTTTAGGAGCATTTTTAAAGGATAAGGATGGATAATTGAGGCTATGTATTAAGTTTAGATAGTTGATTATAAACATTGTGAAGAAAAAATACTATCTAGATAGTTTATGATCTCATTGATAAACTAAGAAGAGTACAAGTATTTTTAACGATATATCAATATTAGAATATCATCGAGAAATAATCAAGGAGGAATACATTAGTAGGAAATCCTTTAGAGTTATTTATTGGCATGTTCAATTTTTAGTTTTTATTTATGTTATTAATGAATGTAATATGTAAAACATATTTGGATAATATTGTCATTGTGTTATGTTATGAAACCAGCTCCAAAAATAGAAGAAAAGAGATATCAATGCCTTAGAAATAAGCCACTTCAACGGGGCAACCTACAATACATTACATGAATGAATAATTGTTGGATGATACAAATGACAAAAGCTAATTTCTATATACACGAGTCGATGGGGCCACAATGTAATCCTAGTGGGGCCACAATGTAATCCTAGCTGACCTAACAATAATAATAACAATATGGGGGTTACATGGGTACAACAATAACAATAAGTGGGGATATACTAACATAATAAGGGACTACACTAGTAATATAGGGACCTAACATGCCCTTCTCCTTCAAACAAGTGTTGTCCTCAACGCTTGATTATTTCTTGATTCTTCTGTATAAAATTCTCATAGTCCCATGTGGAATCTTCTACAGGAAATTTATTCCACTTGTTGAGATACTTTGAAATTGATCTTACTTGTTGAGTTCTTGTCTCTGTGAGTACTTCAGAACTTATTTCAATGTGATTTTGATCTTCTTGTTGTTTCATTTGATTCTACACCAATGTTAAGTTATCATTTGAGAGTTGGAGAACTTGTTGTTGATGCTTGACATGATCTTCCACTACTTTATCATCCATATTATATTTTATTTTATCCTTCAAACCATCCAAATTAGCCTCCATTTATGCTTTTAAAACATCTATGTCATCTTTGTTTGCTCTTCGTAAGATCGAAATTTGTTGCAACTGTAATTTTGATATCTGATACTGCAATTCTTCCTCTTCATGTGACATAGTATAGCTTTCTGAGGGCTTAATGAATGTGGAATTATTTTTGGGATCTATTATAGAACCAAATACTGATAAAATTTCTTCAATATGCCCTTGGAATCAATTCAAACTGCTTTTTCAAACAAGACTTATGCAATTTGAAAATAATTACACACGTTTTTCTTTCTTTTGAGGAGCTCGATATTGAAATTGAATTATCTCTATGATTTCGAATCTTCAATATCCAGAATTCGGCCCTCAAGTAGTCCTCTAAATATTCTTTCGAATACCATAGGTCTAACCTGATTTGGATTCTTCAAGGAAAAGTTATTCCCAATCTCCCACGATGACCTAATTATGGATTGGTTCAGTAGATCGAAATTTTATGACTTTCCACGTGTCACTGTTTCCTCCTTTGTGTCTGAAATTGATATACCAAAAACTACAGCCCGTGTACTTGAGGCCACTTTTTACAAAATCCCAATTTGATGCTCAGAGAGAGAGTTATGATGTTTTTCCCACAGTCGCCTCTTTGAGATGAAATTCAGGAACCTGAAATAATCCTCACTTCCACAGCTCCTATCTCCAAAAATATTGCAAACCAGGTTCTGCAATTTTTACAGGAGGTTCCTCAGGATTTCGGCTTCTCTCTAAAAACATTTTAGCTTTTTAAACCTCGTAGAAAAAAAATTATAGAAAAAATTCCGTGATGATCTATCTAGGTTAAATTCAGGAGCCTGCAAATAGACCTAACCTCCACAAATCATATCTCCGAAAATTTTGCAAACCAAGCTCTGAAATTTTGCGACGATGTTCCTCAGGATTTCAGATTCGCACTCTAATAATTTCAGCTTCTGAATATTCGTAGAAAAATAGTTATAGCGAAAATTCCATGATGACCTATTTGGAGTAGTGAAACCCTAGAATCCAAAGCTCTGATACCAAATGTTATGAAACCAGCTTGAAAAATAGAAGAAAAGAGATATCAACGCGTTATAAATAAGCCAATTCAAGGGGGCAACCTCCAATACTTTACATGAATGAATAATTCTTGGATGATACAAATGACAAAACCTACTTTCTATATACAGGAGTCCATGGGGCCACAATGTAATCCTAGCCAACCTAACAATAATAATAACAATATGGGGGTTACAGGGGTACAACAATAACAATAAGGGGGGCTATACTAACATAATAAGGGACTACACTAGTAAAATTAGGGACCAAACATGTTATTAAATTATATTCATATTGCATGAAAAAGGAATAACATGAGAAATAATTGAGATTGGTACTATAAGGGTTGTGACAGAATCAATTGTATGTGAAATGGAGCAAGTGTTGTTACTACTAGGGAAAAATCCACTATTTAGGCATATCATTTAAGATGAAGGGACAATATTATATTTAGAGAATACTGAATCCATTAGAGGATTGCCAACACCAAGGAATGTCTCTTAGGTTAGATATTTTGTTAGGTTAGACGAATACTATAAGAGAATTATAAAATATTTATTTAAAATTTACGATAACGTATTTTAAAAATAAGGGAACTAAATTTGAACAAACATCAAAGTATAATTATTTTATAACTATTGGAGGAGCTAATACTAGTGCACCTATTTAAAAAAATTCTATGTCCCAATGAAAACTTTGTGTCATGCATAGATACAAGTAGTAAAGGAAATCATAAAGCCTAAAAGGATTAATGAACATTAGAGGAATTTTCTCCTTTGTGACTTAGATATTTATGCCATAACATAGGCATTTAAAATGTGGAGGTATTACTTAATGTGGAAGAAAATGGGATTGAGGATAGATCACAGTAACTATAAATATTTGTTTGAATAAAAAACATGAAGTGCTAGGAAAACAAGATAGATATAACTTTTAAGAGAGAATTACTTTGATGTCAGCCATATAAGAGGAAACTAAAATAAACATGCTAATGCCTTCTATAGAACGATACATATCATGTGTGGTACAACCAGTATCATGCAAAAATTAGATTTAAAGGTTATAATTTTAGATGCTACTGTTATAGACTCTAATTACCTATAGGTAGAAGAGACGTTGTAGTAGGGAGATGTACACCATAAATTTAAATATTATAATCCATGAGAATATGGAATACTTATGAATTAATATACAATTTATGTTTCTAATTCTATATAATTAAAAAAATTGATGTTAAATTAATACATACCGTACAATAATATGTAGTATTTGTTGCATTTCACTGAGTTTTCCTACAACAATGGGTAACACGATTCAATAAAAATGATCCTATTTGAAGATTTATATGATAAATATTGTGATAAAATTGTGAGTTAGGACAATATAGTAGAGAAGTAGTACTTTGAACATGATATATCAAGGAAATGGAAGATCATATGGTTAAAATTAAGTAGAATTTTGAAGTAGGACAAGATAGAAAAAGGAGGTATATAGGTAAGTTAGAATAGCTATAGAGTTTGAAGTGGTAAATAATGTTTATTTGAAATTAAATCCGAATTTTTTTTTACTAAAGTAGGGAAGTCATACTAAACTAAAAATTATATTTTATAGTCCATTTGGAATATTGGATAGAACATGACTTGCTACAAACATTCTTACTTCCTTATATTCATGAGTGGGTGCAATCTATTTCATGTTTCTTTGCTGAAAATGTTTGTCCATGATTTGAACCATGTCAATTATTAGATTTTGATTTAGGTCAATGTAGAAGGAGTGTTCTAGGTATAGCTAGTGCATATATTATATGAGAATTCCATGGTGACCTAGCACACAACCATATGCTATGTAAATGTCCAATGAATGTACCATATCCGTAAAGAAGAAACAAGCAATATGGGATATCAACGTAGGTAGTATGCACTTAGTTATTTTTTATATGTTAACAAAATTTCTCTATATATATGCACCACGTAATGTGTAAAAAATAGGGGGGGGATATAATACCATAATATTGTTTCCTTATATTAATGATGTAATTTGAAAATGATGAAAGGATGGAGAGCTTAGGATTGTAAAATCATTGCATATTAATAATATAAATGCATCATCATTTATAAACACATAAGGATGGATTCATAAGTGGGCGATGATTCCACAAGAGGAGGGTAGATAAAGGGGATGCACCAAATTATAATGTTTTATTAAATCCATCATAGAATTAGTTCGGAAAATTGATTACACAAAATTCTAGGGAAATCCACACAAATCATTGAGTGTGGGCATATTTTAAGCACAATTTTTGAATGTTGGATCATTCTGTTTTAGTCTTCCACATTCATTATTTCTCTTGGTTTTTATTGCATAGAAAAAATGTTTTCAATTGTAGAAAGTCGTTATAGTTTTATTATGATAATGATAGTATTCCCAACTATGAAATTAACTTTTATGTGCATGTGAAAAATTACAAATAAGGAGAATTACGTACAACGTTGATTCCCTAGAGCTTCGATCATTAATATTTCTTGGGTAGTTATATAGGATCCACAAATAAAAGTGGAATAAGATAAGGGATAAGATTTAAGAGAAGGGTATTTCATTATTTTGGTGGCGAAAGTTAAAGGGAAACATGAAATTTAATAATTAGGATATCTATGTGAGAAAGATATTATGTGAGTCAAAGGGTCGTTCTAGGAAGTTTTTCTATTGGATTCATAACCTTAGACTTGGTGGAAACATGCTCTTGATAAAGTGAAAACAGTGAGGTTTATGGTTCGTTGGAACATTTGATGCCTATATCTAGTTTGAGTAACTATTTCTAAAGACAATTTCTCTATTTCTTTATGTATTATGCCTTTGTTATATCTTTATTATTAATGTCTTATATTGCATGGTCAAAATATCATAGCTCTAGTGGAATGGTAAAAGATTTGTTTCTTATACATGGGTTGATGTCTCTGGAGACAAGTTGTAACTAGCTTTTTTGTGACATATATGACATAGTTGTATCTATTGTAATATTCGAAACTGATATTTGGAAGTTATCAATTCTCCTAAATATTTTTTTCTTGTTCAAAAAAATAAAATAAAAAATGTTTTGTATTGCATGAACCAATGATTAGTAAAAAAATATTGAGTAATAGGTGAACACATAACTTGTAATATGTCTCTTTATTTTTGCATGTTCTTTCATCATGATTCTAATTTCTGTTGAATTATATGTGTATCCGAGGTTTAAAATTATTAAAGAAGATGAATTTTCTGAATTACCCAATATTGGGGTATATCATAGTGATTCTCTATAGATGTAGTGTGTCTTGTTTCAAACGGATCCATCTCGCATGTACTGCCAAATGACTCTTTAAAATAATAAATGTAAAATAACTCCTATCTACCATAATTAGTGCTAAATGGATGCTACTTGACATGGGCAGTCCTATGTGACTCCTCCCTGCTGTAAGTAGTGTTAGGTGAATAATCCCCACCATGAAAAGTGTTATATGAATCCACCCATTAGATATTTCCTTGATCATATTACTCTAAAAAAAATTGTAATGGTGAAGTAATTCTCGTGATAATTTTAAGTCTAAAATATCAGAATAGTTGACATGATTAGCAAGGATAAACTTGGGGTACAATTATTGTTGAGGAGGTAAATCCCCTCTGCGGACAGAGGCGATCCCTACTAGCCCAGGAGGGGTCTAGCAACAATCATCAGATGCTACAGCGCAAGTTCCTAATTGCAAATAAATAAGCCAACGATGGAGGCCTACCTGGAGTCCAATGCTATGATTCGTAGAAGAGACAGCATTCCCGTTCCTCAGCCTCGACAGATCACGATCCCCATGATCTCGGTGAATGGACACCTGCACATGCAAGAAACAACATGAATATAAGCATAAAATCCAGAATACGCAACTATATATCAGTCAGAAAGGATATAACTCATCATTATCATAAGTGAAAAACAGAGTGGAACCATAACCAGTAGTCATTCATTAATAAGCAATCGAAAGAGAGTACAACCAATGTTCTGACGCTGAGGTCTCCTTCGGAGGGGTCTCCAATCGTACACGTCTCGCAAAGCCTGCCAGGGATGGGACAAGCCTCTCTTAGAGTCTCTCGACGATAGTCTCCTTGCTTGAGTTTGGCCTTAAGGGAAGAATGAGGGCTCTCGCAGCATTAAGGCTCTTGGGAATTTGAGAACTTGGAGATTCAAGACTTGGGCACTTCAAGACTAGCTTGCAATGGCAATGGGCAAGCTTTTATAGATGGAGGAAGGAGAGTTGGGATCCCTATAATTGTGGGATTGGCCCTATCTCCAAGGAAGCTTCCATGAGAGGTGGCAAACCATTTCCCCTTCATGGAACTCCCGGAGCCAAACCTCCCAACTCAAGATAGATAATAGTTTCTAAGTCTGTTGAAACGAAACTTCCGCCATCTTATTTTAAAAAACACTCCTTAAATTGGGTGGCGCGACTGCGACTCTGGGACAGAGCGCCAGTTGGCGCGGCCTCTTTGTAGGATTTTCCTCATTGGCGCGAGTGATGAACTGGCTACCCGCGCCAATGCAAAAAGGGATGCTTTTATGGTTTTTTGCAAGGAGATGTCTTCAGGGCAATTGAAGCTCATGTTTAGAGGAATGCAATGATAGTGGTTTCAAGGCATGACATTTCTCACAAGTCACAGAATGGGCCCTCCAATGTGCGGGACGGGGAATGGTAGGGACGGTGACAAATTACTGTGTAACAGATGCCCCCTAAAGCATGAGGCCCGAGAGAGAGAGAGGGGTGAAATGCTTTACGAGAACGTGTCCAACTGAAGCTCCGCCGTCGGAAAACCTGCACGGAGAAATACAACTGATATCTCAAGTACATGATATATATGTGGTATGGACGTAGCCATCCGAAGCAGAGTATACAATAATCTAGATCCAAGGTATGGACACAACCATCCAGTGAGGATCGATAAATAGAATCAAGCATGGTCGCAGCCATCCAGTGATTAAGTCATGTAAATAATAATCCACAAAATCGCAGCCTGGATTACAACAGACACAATCCAGGGTCTTGCACTCCATCTCGACCCAAACAAAGTACAAGTTCAAGCATGCGAATATGTGAGCTGAAGTCGAACATGCAAGAACATCGTCTGATTACCAGCCAATAATGAGAGTTGTTAACGGACGCGAGAGGAACCACCAATAATGACGATGGTCCTCAAGGTACTACATGTACAATCTACGACATGTGAATCAATGAGCTAGTGTCAAACACCTACAGAATCACTCGATCGGAGGCCAATGATAAAAACCTCACGTCGAATGCGACGAACCTGCCATTGAGGCATGCAGGCTCCAAGGTACCATAAGGGAGTCTCTAGATCAACTTCCTGGATAATGAGCTGAAGTCAACAGGAAGTGACCTTGATCGAAGGTGGGCCATAATGTTTCCCACATCATCGACACGAGATAGAGGAACATAATTTTTTTGTTGTGAATCAGGATCATATGAGAATCAGAGGAAGGTTGATATTTGCAGAGGTCAACTTCTCTTGGACATATAACGGCACAAAGTGGTTTTGGCAGTATTTGACATCAACGGATCAGAGGTCATGGTGATGAGGCAATGAGCAGAGGAGAGGTCAAAAAGGATTATCCGAACCCATGGAAGCAAGTGAAAAAATGAGATGAGATGTCCCCAACCCGACACGAATGCAAACAAGTGCCATGTTCAAGAGCGACATACTGCCGACATGACAATGATGATGGTTCCATTTTTCCCCCACCATTTCTGGCGAGTACCCCAATTATTTTTGATAACAAGCTTGAAGGGGATAGCATATGCTTGTAATATAAATCCGCCCTTCGGGCGAATCCAACCTAGTACATTTAACGAGCCCTAGGAAGGAGGAATTTGGAGAACGTCATTTTGACTGAATCCGATGTCATCAGGGTTTAACGAGTCTGACAAAGGAAGAAATCGGTGTATTTTCATGCTTAGAGAGTTTGAAAAGACAGCAGATAAGTAAACTCCAATGGTCCCTTTTCGTAGATAGTTCCTCGGACCCGAAAAGGTAGAAAATAATATCTGAGAAAACCTCCTAGTCGCAATAGGCTAGGGTATTCCTTTTTCGTAAATAATCCATCCCAGCCCGAAAAAGGGGTAAACGTATACTGGGTAGATGTCGTTTCATGTCCACTTTAACGAGATCAAAACGACAAGGGCCTCAGCAATCTTTTCATGTTTAAGGAGTCAGAAAAGAGCTGAAAGTTGACTCCTCCTGGAGGAACGAGTGGTATAAAGGGTAGCTACAGGTTCCGGTAATGGTGGAACTGCTCAAAACATGATAAAAGTCAAGAGGCTGGCTAACAAGACCACTCATCGCAGCGGTTCCTCAGGAACATGTAAAACAACCAAGTGAAAGCATATGATCGGCCAAGCAGATAATGACGATGGAGTGAGAAAACCAAGGCTCATCTGAAAAAAGAGGCTGATAAAATGGCAATCACAAGAGGTAAAACGGGCATGGTTTCATTTTTACACAAGCTTGAAACAAAGATAAACTATGCTTGAAAAAATAAGCATGCCCCCAGCATGGTGACTCAATTCGAGGTACATGCCCTCCAAGCTTCAGTCCATATGAAAAGAAGATGGAGTGAAGGTTCAAATTATGAGATCAAGAGAAAGACTCGACTGGGATTTTACGAGATCTGATCAAAGACTCAAATTGAAGTGGAACGTGTTTCATTATTTTAATGAGGTTGACACATTAAAAGAACTATCCTCAGGACACCCTTGTTTCGTTTTTTAAGGAGCTTGACACAAGACAAGGAACTCTGCTCCGAAAACCTTGTTTCATCTTTTAAGGAGCTTGACACAAGACAAGGAACTCTGCTCCAATGACCTTGTTTCATTTTTTAAGGAGCTTGACACAGGGAAAGAACCATGCTCTGACAACCTTGTTTCATTTTTTAAGGAGCTTAACACAAGACAAGGAACTCTGCTCCGACCGACCTCATCATAATGAACAAGAAGTCAGTGCTTCCAAGATTTCCACTCCCGATGGAAGGAAAACATCCTGGAAGTCAGGACCCAATGCCCCCAACACTTGATGCACGACGACATCATCACTGAGCACAGGCACGGGGTAGGTAGCCACATAGTTGACCTGCGGTGGGGCAGATACAACAGGTGGATAAAAACCAGGAAGGGATGATGGCGGGCCAGTTGCCATATCAAAACCAAAGAACGAAAGCTGATCAATGGTCACGATCCGTCCTTCATGTGGAAAACAGACCACACGAAAAAGGGAGGAGACAAGCGCTCCCATGGCATAGGTGTAATCGTGCCCCAAAAGCAGATTAAAATCCAAGGGGCCTAGAATGACCATCACGTCCATATGGACGATTTTACCTCCCAAAGTAATAGGTAACCTTGGAAGGATTCCCAATGGTTGACTCGTCCTTCTGTTAAAAGCCAACAGATTCTGCGTAACAGGTGCAAGTGGCGGCGAACCGAAAGCTTTCCAGGTAGTTGAGGATAGAATACTAACAGACGCGCCTTCGTCTATAATGGTGCTAGGTACGACCAGACCAAAAGCCTGTACTGTGATCTCAAAAGGCACATAAGACGGAAGGCGGTATCCTGCAAATCGACTCCAATCAAAGGAAGCGACCAAACTACTCGGAGGGGATACCATCGAACTGAGAAGGTCTTCCCCTGGTGTTATGGAAGAAGGAGCATCCTCCATAACCTCCATCTCGAAGGCATGAGGGATATCCTCCGGAGCCTCCATCATGGGAGGCGGAGGAGGAGCTTCTTGAGGTACGGGGACAGGAGAATCTCTCTCCAAATCTGAGGAATCTGAAGAAACAAGAAGGACATGGGGGGTGTGAGGTCCACTCTCAATGGAAAAGACCTGGTGCACCGTAGACGGAGCCAGCTCAACCGATCCCACGACCAATGGTTGGTCGGGGATGGATTCCTGAATTTGAATTTCCGGGGGAGCGAGATCGACCAAGGATGACTCTTGACCAATCGTAGGATCAGCTGGTGGAGGACTCAAAGAAAGCCGTTTATAACTAGCTAGAAGGCATGGTGTCGAACTGGTTGAGTTGTCCAAAACTCTTTTGGCTTCATCCATAGGACAAAGGTGAATGGCATGGTGCCCTTCACACAACTTACATGGATTGGTAATCTTACCCTGCTTCTTAGGAGCCTTACCAGCAGCAGCTGAAGACATGCCCCCAACCTGACTCCCGGAAGCCAAATGCAATGGCGGACGACCACTGGACCATTCTTCACGAACCTTGGGAATGCCAGGGCAGTCTCGAAGAAGATGGTCTCCCGTGCACAACATGCAAGGGAACTTGACTTTCCGCAGAGGGTTGGAAGGTTTATCAAGAGGAGGTTCATTAGAAGCAGCAGCTGCAGCCTTAGCCTCTTTCTTATCAGACTTCTTCTTCTTTGTCTTCTTCTTCTTCTTCTTAACCACCTGGTTACCCGAATCCAGGCTGTCACCAGGCGAAGTAGAAGAGGAGGACGCAGAAACAGGCGAAGAAGGGGAGAGGTCCACCTTGGAATCAACATGATGTTGTTCAGGTGGAGGAACTGATTGAACAGTAGCGGAGATATTCGGGACCACAGAGGTTGAAAACAACCAAAAAAGCAACCCAACAGTTAACCCAGGAAGGGAGAACGTTGCCATGTAAGGAGCACCAACATTCCCAAAAGGAGGAAAATGACCAGGGTTCCCTTCTAAGGGGATTCCTTGGTTAGTAAACTCTGAAAAGGTTGCCATCAAGACTCAAAACCATACACGAGCCGAAAAAGAGTCAAGACACATGATCAAAACGGTCAACAAGAAAATCTAAGAGGGCGTGTAATCGTGGGTGATTAATTTTTACCACATTGAAAAATAAGAAACTTCACCGTTTCATGTTTTAAGAGTCGAGAAACGATAAAAAATATGACTCTATCTCTTTCAAATTTGACACAAGTGTGAAAGGACAAGCGCTTGGCGATCTTTTCAAATTTAAGGAGTCAGAAAAGATCAAATGACTGCTCGGGAATACTAGGCAAAAGGGTGTACCAAATAACCATGAACTGCAATATACACCTTGGTTTCAATAATGAAAGAGAAATCGACCAAGGACTTTCCGTACGTGCAGGCAATCTCCCCGAATGCTGTGTTCGGTGTTTCACGGGTATAGGGCGGCAGACTCGGCTTCCTATGGATAAAGGATTGAAAACCTAGAGGGGTCTCCCTTTATATATGCGACGGTACGGGGAGCACAAGTCAGTACTAGCGCTGTCTAAAGCCAAAAGGTGAACGACAGCTACTAGGTTTAAAGACGCCGAAACACATCTCTAGCCTAGACCTCTAAATGTGTTTCGTTAGATTTCAATGCTGCCTTAGTGTAAATTGAGTAGATTTTAAAGTTGATCTTCAATTACGTTTCAGTTTTTAGGCCCTAACGTATATCATATGACAATCTCCTGTATGCAGCTATATGAGAAAAGAAATCTTTTCAATTCGATGAATGTTATCTAGTTAAGGGAAGAGCTTCAAACAATGATGCAACAAAAAACAACACTGTAAACGAAATCTTTTCCAAACTAGATGACTTTCGCTATCCAAAAGTAATTTCAAACATTCAACGATGCGAATAATGCAATGTAATCTATGCAAAATCCTCTCTTTCGAAAACTATGCAATTGTAATCTATGCACAATTTCCTTTTCTTTTCAAATGATAAGAATGCACTCAATGCATTTTTCGATGAAATAAGAATCTTCTTAATGCATGCTTTCAATGAAAGAGAATGCACTCAAAGCGATTTTTAGTTTTCAATCACTAAACAATGTGATCTAAGTTCAATGATGGATCTCAAAAAATACTTTTCAATGCAATGTGATCTAATGCATTTTAACGAAAAGAAAACGATGAGACAAAAACTAAAAAAAAGGCAAATCTTCTTAATGAAGGATGAAAGCAAAAGGGATGCAAAAAAACACTAAGAATGCAATCGTTGTTTCAAAATACTTTGTGACAAAATCCCTCAAAAGTTGACAAGACATATGCGGTCAAACACAAAAAGGACTTCCAAAGCAAGAGATCAAAACAAGGCATTCATTCCCTTTTACATCAAACAATCATAGAAAGAAGACATTCCAAATAATGAGCAATGTAATCTATGCTCATATAGAGGAAAGCCCCGAAGGGAAAGACACACTGGTGAAGGATTAAGGGAAAAAATCTCAATTTTCATACACCCTGAAATTGGCACGACTTGTCCATTGAAAACTAGCGCCAATTGGCACCAATTGGCGCGACTTGATCACTAAAAACTAGCGCCAATGGCTAATTGGCGCGGGTTGCTAACTGACAACAAGTGCCAATGCCTGAAAATGAAAAAAACGAAGAATTTCTCCCAACCAAGACTAGACTCACCACTTCAAGAAGAATCTCCAAGTTCCCAAAACTCAAATGAACCATGTAATCTAGGCTCAAAGCGAGATAAACAATACCAAACACATAGATCAAGCTCGGGAGGCTCAGAACTAAGCAAACCCTAGTACCTCACAGGATTGGCGCGACTGTGAGGCTGTAGCTAGCGCCATAAATCAATTGGCGCGGGTAATACACAAGCAACCTGCGCCAATGGGCGCGACTGTCGAGCTAAAAAGTGCGCCAGTCGAGTTTACCTGTCAAAAATAAAAAAGAAAGCCAACAAGCAGACCAGTGATGATCAAGCATTACCAAGAAGCAGAAACACAAGAAGAACCCAGCCCAAAAGGCTGACTAAGCAAGCAGAATCGAGAGACAATCGACAAGGCAAGACAATGCTCCAAGAGTTCAATTTACAAACTAAACTAGAGATTGACTAAAGCAGCGTTGATCTACTTCGCAATTGGAGAGAAAAAGTGTTTCGAAGGCTATCTGGCTTACTTCAGGCTCCGTATATAGCCCATAAAACAAACACCAACAAACTAGACGATCCCCAGCGGAGTCGCCAAATTGTTGAGGAGGTAAATCCCCTCTGCGTATAGAGGCGATCCCTACTAGCCCAGCAGGGGTCTAGCAACAATCATCAAATGCTACAACGCAAGTTCCTAATTGCGAATAAATAAGCCAACGATGGAGGCCTACCTAGAGTCTAATGCTATGATTCGTAGAAGAGACAACATTCCCGTTCCTCAGCCTCGGCAGATCACGATCCCCACGATCTCCGTGAATGGAAACTTGCACATGCAAGAAACAACACGAATACAAGCATAAAATCCAGAATACACAACTATATATCAGTCAGAAAGGATATAACTCATCATTATCATAAGTGAAAAACAGAGTGGAACCATAACCAGTAGTCATTCATTAATAAGCAATCGAAAGAGAGTACAACCAATGTTCTGACGCTGAGGTCTCCTTCGAAGGGGTCTTCAGTCGTGCACATCTCGCAAAGCCTGCCAGGGATGGGACAAGCGTCTCTTAGAGTCTCTCGACGATAGTCTCCTTGCTTGAGTCGGCCTTAAGGGAAGAATGAGGGCTCTTGCAGCATGAAGGCTCTTGGGAATTTGGAGATTCAAAGCTTAGGCACTTTAGGACTAGCTTGCAATGGCAATGGACAAGCTTTTATAGAAGGAGGAAGGGGAGTTGGGATCCCTATAATTGTGGGATTGGCCCTATCTCCAAGGAAGCTTCCATGAGAGGTGGCAAACCACTTCCCTTCCATGGAACTCCCGGAGCCAAACCTCCCAACTCAAGATAGATAGTAGTTTCTAAGTTTGTTGAAACAAAACTTCCACCTTTCTTATTTAAAAAACACTCCTTAAATTGGCTGGCGCGACTGTGACTCTGGGACAGAGCGCCAGTTGGCGCGGCCTCTTTGTAGGATTTTCCTCATTGGCGCGAGTGATGAACTGGCTGCCCGCGCCAATGCAAAAAGGGATGTTTTTATGGTTTTTTGCAAGGAGATGTCTTCAAGGAAATTAAAGCTCATATTTAGAGGAATGCAATGATAGTGGTTTCAAGGCATGACATTGCTCACAGGTCACAGAATGGGCCCTCCAATGTGCGGGACGGGGAATGGTAGGGACAGTGACAAATTACTGTGTAACAATTATCTAAGTGCAATGACATTCATTTATTGTCATGAGGATGCTCATGTTTATGGATATAAGAGGAGTGAAATGCAAGTTATGAACCAAAATAAAACACACACAAAAAGAAGTATAACAAAGAGAACATTAATATAGTGAAAAATCAACTTATATTAATAAATGAAATAACATAATACTCTAAAATACAAACTATCTAGATAGTTGGTAGCTTATCTAAAAGAGAAAGAGATCGAAGATACATTAATTCACAAAAATCTATTACAAGAGGGAGAACATAAATTAAGAACCGTTGAATTCCAAGTGTGCAATATGCATTAAATATCAAACACAACCAATTAGAAGAACATAAAGAAATGGCATGTTCAAACTCATACACACTTTTACACATTTACATTAAAAAAAAATTAAACCACATATTCATAATAATGCATTTTTCGATTTAGGTTTACATGGTCTCCAAATTCCTCTCTTGTTTCATGTAAATACAACAAAACGATCTGGAAGAGAGTCACTGTTAGTGATAACTGATATACTTGTTAAATGAAAGGATGAAAGAAACAAATCATCATGCACTTGCAAAGTCGACATTCATAACCACTATAAGGTGAACGTGATCACTTGGTAATTTAAACAAATTGATTGCTTTGAAAACAAAAGTAGTTTCAAGTTTCTACACATGTAGATTCTATTACATTATTTACTGTTGCTATAGAATTTTCTATTACAATATCTAATAATTTAATTATATTAAAATGTCAACCACGTTGACATAATTTTGACCATAGCAAACATTCATGTTGATCAATTTGTCATTTGTTACAATATGTAACATTTGCACTTTTCCAACAAGAACATTGAATGTAGTTTCTGCTGATCAAATTCATTGTTCTCTTAAAAATATGACAACAAATTGTAAATAATGTAATTATGGGAAAATTACTTATTGACCATTAAAATTGGTTGAGTAACGAAATGAAGTTAGAATAACGAAATAGGCTCAAGATAAATTGGATGGCCCGAGAGGCTTGTATGTACAGATAATCATTTTGATAAATAAGAGTTTCTAATTCCTTGCCCCGTGGATGTTTCCTTGACACCCTGACAAGGTTTTTAACACGTAAATTCTGTGTGTTTCATTGTGTGAATTTATTTCTTCCATTTTTCATTCAGTTATGAATCTATTTCTTTCTCGTTTAATATTTTCTGCTCAATAAGTGGTATCAGAGCTTGAATCGAATTCCATTGACCCTGCGGAGAGATATTGCATTAAACCCCAATATATGTGTTCAATACGTGACCAACATAATGAAGTGTGATGTGGCAGTTTGGTGGTGAAAGCGGTTGAAGTGGTTATCGAGCCCGTCGAGTTTGGTGAGAGTGAAGAATTGCTGGAGAGAAGCTGTCGAGGGCCAAGATATTACAGAGGTTTTGATCGAGGATGCTGCAGCGAGATCCCACTGCCGCCTTGAGTGAGGAGCAACCGTTGAGTAGAAAGGATATCAAGAGAAAAAAATGAGAGAGGCCGAACTGTTGGGAGCCGTAGAGCAGAATCTGCCATACCTGAAAGAAGTTCCTTCCGTTGTGTTTGTCATCCGCTCAATAAGTGCTTCAAAAGCTGTCGAAAGAAGAAGGGGCTGCCATACCTGAAAGAAGTTCCTTCTGTTGCGTTTTCCATCCACTCAATAAGTGGTATCATTTGCCATACCTTTGTTAAAAATATGACAACAAATTGTAAATAATGTAATTTTGGGCAAATTACTTATTGACCGTTAAAATTGGTTGAGTAACGAAATGAAGTTAGAATAACGAAATAGGCTCAAGATAAATTGGATGGCCCGAGAGGCTTGTCTGTATGGAGAATCATTTTTATTAATAAGAGTTTCCAATTCCTTGCCCTGTGGATGTTTCCTTGACACCCTGTCAAGATTTTACCACGTAAATTTTGTGTATTTCATTGTGTGAATTTATTTCTTCCGTTTGTCATTCAGTTACGAATATATTTATTTCTCATTTAATATTTTCGGCTCAATAAGAGGTATCAGAGCTCAAATCGAATTCCATTGACCTCGCGAAGAGATATTGCATTAAACCCCAATATATGTGTTCAACACGTGACCGAAATAGTGAAGTGTGATGTGACAGTTTGGTGGTGAAAGCGGTTGAAGTGGTTATCAAGCCCGTCGAGTCTGGTGAGAGTGAAGAGTTGCTGGAGAGAAGTTGTCGAAGGCCAAGAGATTGTAGAGGGTTTGATCGAGGATGCTGCAGAGAGATCCCACTGTCGCCTTGAGTGAGGAGTAGCCGTCTAGTAGAAAGGTTGTCGAGAGAACAAAAGGAGAGAGGCCCAGCTGTTTGGAGCCATCGAGCAGAGGCTGCCATACCTGAAAGAAGTTCCTTCTGTTGTGTTTTCCATCCACTCAATAAGTGCTTCAAAAGCTGTCGAGAGAAGCAGAGGCTACCATACCAGAAAGAAGTTCCTTCCGTTGCGTTTTCCATCCACTCAATAAGTGCTTCAAAAGCTGTCGAGAGAAGCTGCATCTGCCATACCTAAAACCCTTTCCCATCCACTGGAAGAAGAAGAATCCACCATCCGCTGGAAGAAGAGAATCCGCTTATTCTAAAACCATCAAATAAAATTATGCTCTTGCAATTACACCCTCTCATCGAAATACAAGCCAGAGCCTAGGTGCGACTGAGGAGAAAGTCGGGCAATTTCTTTTTTTAAAGGGAAGAAATTTATTGTTTTCTCCGAAACAAATTTATTCTTTTCTTTAAAAATTTGAGAAAGGTTTCAGAAAATAAACGTTTTTTTGTTTGAAGAGGGTTTTAATAACCGAGAGTTTAAAAAATTTAAATTTAAAAAAAAGGGCTCTGTTATTTAAGAATAGAGAGAAAGGGTTTGAACAATAAATATCTTAAAAGGGTTTGAATTTTTTTCTGGAAATTTTAAAATAAGAAGGGAAGTCAAATTTTGAAAGGAATTCTGAAGATTATAAAACCCTAGCTCAAAAAAAGGGGAAAATAAAAAAGGGGAAACAATAATTTTTTTTTGAAACCCTAGTTCAAATTTTAAGGGAGAAAGGAGAATCAGGAATCAAGAGTAGAAAGATTAGAAGGAGGAAATGGAAAAAATGAAAAATGAAAAACTCGAGGTGGATAAATTCACCAGGAAAATAAATTTTTCATTGTGGAAACTGAAGGTTAGGGATTTTCTGGTGCAATAAGGGTTGCACAAGCATTAGACGGGGTAAATAAAAAATCGGCAAGCATGACAGATTCAGACTGGGAGGAATTGGATGCCCGAGCTCTCAATACCATTCGGTTATGTTTGGTAGATGAAGTGCTATTCAATATTGTTGGAGAGAGTACAGCTGAAGGGTTGTGGAAAAAATTGGAAACCTTGTATATGACAAAATATTTGACAAATAGAATCTATTTAAAAATACAATTGTACAGTCTTCGGATGAAGGAGGGTACAAAAATTGCAAAACACTTAAATGTTTTTAATACGCTTATTTTCCAGTTGTCAGATATGGAAGTAAAAATGGAGGAAGAAGATAAGGCAATAACCTTGTTGTGTTCCCTTCCTGAGTCATGGGATCACTTCGTAACCTCAATCAGTTTGAGCACTATTGATTCATTAAAACTTGAATCTGTCATGGGTGCTCTCTTATCTGAAGAGGTACGAAGGAAATATAGCATTGATACATCTACACCTGAAGCCATGGTAGCTAGAGGTCGGTCAAAGGAAAGGGGGGAGAAAATAAGAGGTTCTTCCAAATCAAAGTCAAAGGGCAGCAAGAAGTGTAAAGCCAAGTGCTAGTACTGCAATAAACACGGACACCTCAAGAAAGATTTTTGGAAATGGAAGGAGTCGGAAAACCATAACAAGGAAGCAAATCAAGTTGATTCAGGTATGGTTGATGAGGTTTTAATTGCTGAAGCTCTCCCTGTCTGTAATGTCTCTCAAGATGCTGAAAATTGGCTATTAGACTCTGGTGCTTCTCATCATATGAGTCCACATCGAAGTTGGTTTACTTCATATGAAACTGTAAATGGTAGTTCTGTATTCATGGGAAATAATGCATCTTGTCAGACTGTTGGGATTGGTAATGTAAAAATTAAAATGTATGATGATATAGTTAAAACATTATCTGATGTTAGGAATGTACCTGATCTAAAGAAAAACTTGATTTCCTTGGGAGTTTTGGATTTGAATGGTTATAAATTTACAGGTCAGAATGGAGTGCTGAAAGTGTCAAAAGGAGCCTTGGTTGTGATGAAGGCTGAAAATGTCAGAAATATGTACAGACTCAAATGAAGTACTCAAGTTAGTGAAGAAGCGATCGTATCAGAAAAAGCAAAAGAAGGTTCTCATCTATGGCATCAACGGTTGGGTCACATGAGCGAGAAAGGTCTTCAGGTACTCATGAACTGCAAGTTGCTCCCTGATTTGAAATCCTTGAAGTTGGATTTTTGTAAATATTGCGTGTTTGGTAAACAATGTAAACAAAGGTTTAAGACTGGAAATCATAATAGTAAATAGATTTTAGACTACATTCATTCTGATATGTGGGGACCATCTCCTACTATCTTATGGAGGTGCATTATATTTCTTAAAGTTTATTGATGATTTCTCCCGAAAATTTTGGGTCTATATGTTGAAAAATAAAGTTGATGTATTTAAAGTTTTTAAACAATTTAAAATAATGGTGGGAAAGAAAACAAGAAAATCAATTAAATGTTTAAGAACTAACAATGGCGGTGAATTTACTTATTTAGAATTTGAACAATTTTGTAAGGATGAAGGGATTGTTAGACATAAAACTGTTGTTTATACCCCTCAGCAAAACGGTGTTGCTGAACGGATGAATCAGACTCTTATGGAAAGAGCTAGAAGCATGATCAGTAATGCTAACTTGCAAAAGGAGTTGTGGGCAGAAGCAGTATCCACTGCTTGTTATTTAGTTAACAGATCACTTTCAGTTGCAATAAACTGTAAAATTCCTGAAGAAGTTTGGTCGGGTCAGTATTGTGATTATTCGCATTTGAAGATTTTTGGTTGTGATGCCTATGCTCTTATACCTAGAAATAAACGTTCAAAGTTAGATCCAAAATAGAAATGTTGTGTCTTTGTTGGATATGATTATTCAGTGAAGGGATATAGGTTGTGGGATCCTTCTTCACGGAAGATATTCATTAGTAGAGATGTAACATTTGATGAATCTTCTCTTTTAAAATCATATGTTGAAAAAGTTGAACAGGAGCAGGTATCACCAAGTCAGTAGATTCAATTGGAGACTAAACCTTTCTAGAAAGTCGAAAGGTAGGAGAGACTTCTGATGAAAAAGGTGGAGAAGCAAAGGAAACTGGAGAAATTCTAGAACCGATTCATTAACCAGTCACTCTACGAATGTCTATAAGGGAAAGAAAAACACCTAAAAGGTATGAACAATGTGAAACCTATTAACGTTCAATTAGCTTCCCATTTAAGCTTTCTTCGGATTTAAGTCCTAGAACTAATGAACAAAAGAAGTATATGTCTCGCGTACCATATGAAAATGCGGTAGGAAACTTAATGTATGCGATGGTATATACAAGACCTAACATTTCACATGCAGTTGGAATTGTCAGCAGGTTCATGGCAAATCCAGGGGAAGAACATTAGCGAGCAGTGAAATGGGTGCTTCGGTATTTGAGAGGAACAAGTGACCATTGCATCAAATTTGATGGTTGTGAAGGTTTAGTCTGTGGATATGTGGATGTTGATTATGCAGGTGATTTGGACAAAAGGAGGTCTACTACAGGCTTTGTTTTTACTCTTGCAGGTGGAGTAATCAGCTAGATGTCAAAGCTTCAAGAGACGGTTGCTTTGTCCACTACTGAAGCAGAGTATATAGCTGCTTCAGATGCCTGTAAAGAGTAAATCTAGTTAAAAGGTCTACTTGATGAGATTGGAAGGACGTAGGAGAAAGTGAATGTGTTTTGTGATAGTCAGAGCACTATTCATTTGGCTACAAATCCAGCCTATCATAACACGACCAAGCACATCGATGTAAGGTATCACTTTGAGAGACATGTAATCGAAGGTGGCAAAGTAGCTCTCAGGAAGGTCTTGAGACAGGAAAATCATGCAGATATATTCACGAAGGAAATTACAGTAGAGAAGCTGAGATGGTGTCTCGCTTCTCTTGGCTTGTAGAAAATATGATGAATGGGCATGGGAAAGGGATTAGGAAAATTGTTGTCAAGGTGGAGTTTGTTAAAAATATGACAAAAAATTGTAAATAATGTAATTTTAGGCGAATTACTTATTGACCGTTAAAATTGGCTGAGTAACGAAATGAAGTTAGAATAACGAAATAGGCTTAAGATAAATTGGATGGCCTGAGAGGTTTGTATGTACGGAGAATCATTTTAATTAATAAGAGTTTCCAATTCCTTGCCCCGTGGATGTTTCCTTGACATCCTGTCAAGGTTTTACCACATAAATTATGTGTTTCATTGTGTGAATTTATTTCTTCTGCTTGTCATTCTATTATGAATCTATTTCTTTCTCGTTTAATTTTTTCTGCTCAATATTTTCTACATTCCAATATTCAACACGATATCGATGTTCCCTCCAACTACAATGCATGATCCAAACAATAACAAATTCTTAATATAAATGCATTCTAAAGGACAATTTGTCATTGCAACTTTGTCCATGCTTAACAAATATGTCCGATGAAAAATATTTGGAATAAACAATTGATGTTACCTATAATATAAGTGACTTCCATATACAAAGAACTTTTACAATAGTTCATGCAAATTTCATTTTTCACAAATAATGATGAAAAATGTTCAACACGTTAGAATAATTCCTCCTTTGTTTTTTTTTTTAATATGGATATATAAGTGTGCTCTTCCTTGGTATTGCAACCAAATGGAGCTTTGGAATGTGCGTTAATGTGATTGAACTTGGCTCTAGTTCTTACTTAACTACCCTTGCTATTGATGTTGGTGCTATTATAACTACTCATGCTGCTACTGTTACCTTTGCATATCTATTTGTTTCAACCTTGTTCTAATAATAATGTTGACTCCAGTGTCACCATGAATCAACACAAATAACGACTCCCAGAAATTTTGGTTTATCCTCTTAAAGCGTTTTTTTTCTATCCATATGAACTTATATATATTATTGTTGATTCAAGTTCCTCCATCCATCACCAAAATAAAGTTCAAAAAATCTTCGAGAGTTTTCACATGGAAAATGAATGTTGAATGTTTGGTTTCACATCTAAATTTTTGAAACACAAACGTTGAACTTTTAGTTATTTTATCTGTCAAAATTATGAAGGGACTTGAGTTTATAAAGTGTAAGTGTATTTGAATGTTGAATATTTGGTTTCACATCTGAATATTACAAAAAAAACGTTGAAGTTTTAGATTTTGGATACATGTGAGCTTTAAAATGGGTGAGGATATGTTTTCGATTCAAAGCATATTTAATTGTCCCAACACCTATGAATCTATGACAAAAACAAGAAAGAAACATGTTTAGGTCAATGAAGTGCAAAATACATGTATTATAATTCTTATTTACATGTCTTATTGTTGCCTATATTAGCATTTAGTCTTAAATTTTGTTTTTAATTTTTATTTTGAGTAGATCTATGTAGAATTCTACCTCTTCAAAGTCCGAACACATGTTTACTTTAAGCTATAGGCCTCTTATCTTTAAGCTTTTATTTTCTTATTTACATGTCTTACTATTTTTTAGGATTAGGGTTTAGTCTTACACTCTTTGTGTCAATTTTATGTTGAGAGGATGATGTAATTAGTTCATTTGAGTCCCCAAGATCTCTTTTTATAATTTACACAATGAGGAGAAAATGGTTTGAAAATACAAATATAGATAATAGGGAAGACCTTGAGAGAATTTGTTTACACTAATCTATAGGTCATTTAGATCTAAGATGTTTCATTTCAAATTCTATATCTTCTCTTCATTTTTCAGCCAATAAAGCTCATTCTAGACACAATTTCATGTTACATATATAATTGCCATTTTACAATTGCCATTCTACATAAATGAAACCACAATTAATAACATGTAGTAGTCCTTAGCTATTTGTGAAATAGTACAAAACGATATTCTCTTTAACAATTTTCTAAAATCTCACTTAGCCTAATGCTTTCACTTAGAGAGAGTTTCATAGATGACAATTGAACTAAATAATGAGCACATCAAATTTTGAAGTGTTCTCGAGGATGAGGTAGCAAAATCTTCTTCCTACCTACCCAACCTTTCTTAGATTCTTTTCTAAGCTTCTTAATGAGGTAGGTCAAGCCTTCCTTACAACCTTATTATTACTGGCATCACACCAATGCCTTGCTGGTTCGAATCCTGTCACCTTGATGCGAAACTCAGTCAACCCAAACAAGCCCGACTTAATTCAGGCTGGCATTTGGGGATTGGACGAAATGCTGGCACTCCGGCAATTGGGGTTACCCCTTTTTGTCAAACCGAGGATCGATGGGGAACCCTCGATAAATAACTAAACCTTGCTATGTTGAGACTCGAGAGATTCAATGCATGTCAGTTTAAGGATTGGAGCTGAAAATAAGCACCTCAAATATCAAATTACTCGCTCTCAGAACTCGGTGAATCAAAGGAAGACATGACTTTCATATGCTCTTACAGTAAATAATTATGTGGGATAAGAGATATGTTAGTGGGATAATATGGCGTTATAAAGTTAGGGTTGGCATTTTTCTCCTTTTGTCTACATTTTTAAAAATTCTTTTGGCAATCTTGCTCCACTTATTGATAAATGTGCCCTATTTCTTTCAAAATCGTGCACATCGTAAGAAGCAGAAGAAATTTCTTACAAAACATGTCACCAGTCAAAAAAGTAAAAATAATTTAGAAATAAAGATCAATTGCATGTCACTGGTCTAGAAAATGAGTATTGTGTATTTTTGGAAAGCCAAAATAGTTAACCAAGATCAGTCAAATTATACATTTCCAGAACATTTCAGACTTCAAGAACTCACTGAATCAATGGAACACATGCATTTCATCTGTTGTTACGAAGAAAAACTGTGGGATATACGTGATATGTTAGTGGGATAATATGTAGTGGTCGGCATAGGGTTAGAGTTTTTTTCCTTTTGTGTGGTTTCTTTTTTATACTTTTTGCATTCACATGACAGGAAGCCCAAGGAATATCTCGAAAAACATGCCACCAGTCAAAAAATAGCCAACAAAACCAAGAACGATATTTCTCATGGGTTTCATCTAGAATGATATATGAAAGTCATACTCTTTGTTTAACTCTTGAGTACTTGCATGGTTAGTTTCTTCAAAAACATTTAGCAATAAAATATCAATAACATGGTATTGGTCTAATAAATAACGATTGTGTAGTTTTGACAAGCCTAAAGTAGTCAAGCCGTTTAATGAGATTATGGCATTGCGAAAACATTTCAAACTTATGTTGTTCATTATCATGTTCTCTTTCTTTTTCCTCCACATTGAAATGCTGTTGTGTTTGGAGCCTCGGGACAAATGAACTATTCCAAAGGAAGGCCACATTTCATGAGAATCACACTTCATCCAATTTCGAAGTTTGTATTTTAGATTATATTTGGCTATCCATTTTTCATTTTGGAAAATATGTAAACATATATATGCTAATTCTCCTAGCCTATGCACGAGGAATTTATCTATCGTCAAATATTCCCCTTAGATCTTCATATACATGTACTAGATATCTTTATTCTTAACAGAATATAGCAAAAATGCCAAAAAATAAAAACCCGTGGAGTTTGTGAGCGCAAAAAAAACATGGAATGTTAGTATGACAAACTATCACATAAACAAGCAACAGTTTACTCAAAAGTCCTAATTTTGCAGCAACAATGAAAATGGCCATTAAAAATTTTGGTAGTGTTTGAAATAGACGGTTTCCATCGCAAACCTTAAAATTTCACACAAACTTGGCAACTGACTATGGCTTCCATAACGAATGTGTCCGAGATAAGATGAAAATTCTTGCAAGAAACTAGGAATCCTTGCAGCCGTTCCTACTTATAGGTAAATTGAGCTAGCTAAATCACCAACGAATTCATAAATTTTTCCTTTTTGAGGACTAACGTGTTGACATGGACTAAAGTGTTGGCATTGTATTAAAGCGTGTTTGAATTGACATTGTATTAAAGAAAGTTTGAATAAATTAGCACAACCACATTATATTTACTAATATGATTAATATACGTGAATAAGCGCATATAAAATATACGCTCATAAGTCTATATCTACTACCCAGCACATTAATTTATATATTAATAAATATTATATATAATAATATTATTATATTAACTTAAAATATATATAATATATATTAATAATAATATTTATTAATATATTAATTATGATTAAAATCACCAAAACATTTTATATATATTAATAATATTATAATATTTATTAATAATATATATTAATAATATTTATTAATATATTAATAATATTAACTATATACATGGTATATATTAACTTGGAATATATATAATATATATTAATAATATTTTAATATTTAAAAATAATATATATTAATAATAAATAATATTTATTAGTATATTAATATCATAGATGGTTATATTATTAATAAACCAAAATAACTAATAATATATTAATAATATATATTAATATATATTATATTATAGTTGGTTATATTATTAATAATATTATTAATAAATATTAGAATATTTATTAATAATATATAATAATATATTAATAATATTAGACCCAAAAATATAAGAAAGTAATAAACTTTAAGAATTAATATATTAAACTCAAGAGAGTAATAAAGCATATGAAACAATATTTAAAAACAAAAAACCTAAGAGATTAATATACCCTAACAATTAATATTTTAAACTAAAGATATTAATAAACCCAGGGGATAATTAATAATACAAACCCAATGTCATCATAAACCAAAGGTTTAAATATTATAAACTAAAGGAATTGGTGAACCCAAGGGATAAATACTATAAACATAAGGGATCAATATTAAAAACACAAGAGATTAATAAACCATAAGAATTGATATTTTAAACTAAAAAACCTAATAAATTATTAATCCATAAGAATCAATATTTTAAACATAAGATATTAATAAACCAATGGGTTTATTAACATTATAAACCAAAAGAACTAATAGACCCAAGAGTTTAATATTAGAAACCAAAGGAATCAGCGAACTCAAGAAATAAATATTATAAACCGAACGAATGAATACTAAAAACAATAGAGACAGTTTGAATAAATTACCAATTGATTCATAAAACCATCCCTTTTGAAGACCAACCTATTAGTATTGTATTAACCAGATTGACATAATTGAGTTGAAAATTTCCCAACTAATTCCGTATTCCCCTATGAAACTCAAAAATATTGATGGAATTTTCATTACCACTACCATAATCGAAAAAATCATCTTCATGAGGGTCACATTGCTTTATACATGATTATAGTTACTTTGATAACCTAACTGTGCAATCGGACGCTTTGACAAATTCTGCACTTTCAGATGAAATCGTTGGAATCCATGCTTTGAGGTACCATATTTGAAACTAGAATCTTATGTGAAGAGGCTTTTTCACAATTTTTTTGTTGTTGGTGAACCTCCAGCTTTTGACAAATTAGCAGAACTATTTTTGTGATGGAAAATTCTGTAGGAGAAAAAAAAGAGTTGTGCTCATGGCAATGGAAAGTGAGGAGAACTAGGATGGATGAATGGATACTCGGGTAAAAACTTGTCACACAGTTTCTTTTTAATCCTGTTCCAGTCTCGCATGCGATTGAAGCACGCAACACACATGAGGATTGGTTGGGTCATCTTAAAAATAGGTTTGCCCTTAATTAACAACTTACCTTTCTAAAACTCTTAGTTCAAACTATTTCACAGTCATCACAACAACTCCTTTTGAAACTCGTAGTTGAACTCCTCTTGGATCATGTCGTTGAAATTATTTTTGAAGCCTTTTCTAAACTCTTAGTTCAAACTATTTGACAGTTATCGCAACAACTCCTTTTCAAACTCGTAGTTGAACTCCTCTTGGATCACGTAGTTGAAATTATTTTTGAAGCCTTTCACACTCATTATAAAAATCTTATATGTAAGATCTGTATGCAATGAGTCATGTGATAAGTATGTTTAGTGAACATTTTTTTAAGGGTGACTGTAAATTGGTATATAATTTTTTTCTGTTAATTGAAGGATGAGTCTTTATCATATCAACTCATAATATTTTATAAATTAATTTAAACTTTATATATTGAAAAGCTTTTTCATTATATAATTATTTAATGACATAGTAAATATAAAATCAAAGCAACCTTCACACAAAATCAAATTACTATGGATATAAAATATTAAGAATTTTATTATAACTATTTGCATTATTCTAAAGCTATATATATATAATTTTAAAAATAGATATAATTTTAAAAATATATGATTTTATAATTAGATTGAAAAAAAAGCAATGTATTAAAAAAATTCAAGTAAAGAAAGTGACATTTCATGGGTGTTTTTTCGTCAAGTGTTTATTAGTTTTTTTTTTCCGTTTATTCATAGTTTAACATGGTTAATTTAAATTTTGTAATTTTTTTTATTATTTAAATTTATTTTGTTATTTTTTATTATTATATAAAGTTATTTTTTTTTATAATTATTATTTAAATTTATTTATTTGTAAGTGATGGTTTGAGGTATTATTATGTATTGTTTATTAACTTAGTTACTAATTTGTTGATTGTAGTTTTATTTATTTTCTATTTAGTTTATTTATTTATTTATTTTTCTTTTTTTTTTTCTCTGTATTTTCCATTTTCATGAATTATAGTTTTTTCATTTAAGATGGCTTATTATTATTTTAAAGACATATTTTAATAAATTTACTTATAAAAAATTATATATTTGAATAAAACACACACATACACTATATATATATGTTTTTTTTAAGTAACTAGAGAAAGCTTATATTACTAAATAATCGTAGAGTATATTAAAAAATATAGCCTGCCAGATACTCCAAAAAAAAATAGTCTTGACCACACATTTAATAAGACATGCCATGCCATAAGACTTTCCTATGTCTAGTATCCCTTATACAAATTTACAAAATTAACTTTTGCATCGCTGGTAATTATTAATTTATAACTTAATATCGATATGTCTATTATGTTATCTACATATTATGCAACTATAGAGCCAACTAGCACCCAATAACTACTATGTCCCTTAAGTAGGCATATGATAACACAAAGCAAAAAAAATTAACAGAGTCATAATCATTGAAAAGTAGGAATTTGTGCTTGTTTTTCCACACCTGTTTTAGCCGCAGGTGTTGCTCTCTGTGTTGAAGTTGTTGTTGTTTCCAGCCCCGCTCCTTGAGTCGTGGGTTGATGACCATCTACTCCTGTAGCCTCCCTTACCTGATATTTCCTTAGATGAGTTAGATCACCTTTGTTCTTGCCCAAGCAACATATCTAAGTTATGGATATATTTCAAGTAGATGGAGAACATCTTTTCCATGTCTCTCATCATGGCATCTCGGAATCACTCTATATTCACCACCCTTTTGACTATCTCTTCTATAGATCTTAATCGTTGCTCAAGAGCCTTCAATTGGATCTGGTTCTCCATTTGCCTCATGGTTCTAACCTCACCCACCTCTTCTTGTAGATTCCCCATTAAGGTTTTGACATGCCACAATGCCTACAATGTTTTATGATACACCATCATCCATGTTTGGGATTTTCTAGTGTCTATAATCAAGTCATTTTCTTCTTCAATTTGGCCATCTGAGAAAATCCTACAAAGACAACTAACCTCATTCTCCCATATTTTCATTATTTCTTTCCCATTTTATGGGACAATCACTTGATAATTTGCTACAGCCTCCCTCGCCACATCCTCCTTCATCGTCCTCTTAATATATGCTGAACCATGAGCATCCACGTGAGGCGTACCCCTCGGCCTGTGACTAGCATTGCATCCCTTAGCGATTACAGTCTTGGAAGCCTTAATTGTCAAAATAACAAATTCCCACTCGTCGTAACACCACCTTATAGTATTCTATCTTATCTCTATAAAGCATATGTGCCTTCTAGGCTTTTCAGATAAAGGAAACATCCAGAACAGGTCATACTGCCGTGTCATTTAAGAACATTTCTTGTTTATTTTTGCTAAATTCCACATATGAATGATGTTAGCGTACAATCATGCGAGTTTGGGGGAATCTTCCTTCTCAATTTCCCCTTCAATCAGTATGTGTAGAATCATTATTATCATGGTCGTGTTCTAATACATCTCCCCTATGGGCTTCGTACTTCTCCACTCCTCATGCCACCTTTTCCAATTAACACAAAATTCTGATGGACGATCATTTGAAGCCCAATTCCTATCCCTATCATCATCGACCGTCACTTGCTTCATGTGTTGTAAATACGTACCCCTGCTCTCTTCCCTAAGATTTGCTACCTGTCTTACCATAATAGACTTTATTCATTCATAATGAGAGGTGGGTCTCTACCCTGATTAGGGCTCACCCCTTATCTAACTCCCCACCTTGCTGGAGTGGAGTAATCTCACTCCAAAATTGTTTGACAATCTTCTTTTAACTGACCCTACGGCTGGTCCTCCCACACCACCATGGTAGGTGATTTGGCTCACTTCACCCTTGCATTTTCCACCTTGTCCTCTAACGAGTTAGTCGAGCGATGAACCAAGGTGAACTCCATGTGTCTTTATATCTATTGGATTAACTAGGCGAGGATCCAATTCAGTGTGACTTTTCTCAGTTATGCGCCACATTGAAACTGACATGCCACTTGAGTATATAATGCAGAATCCCCTTCAATTATCACATTCATTGTTCCTTCCTAGCGCAACATGTCTAGCCCATGCTTCAGGGCCTTGAATTTTGCTGCATTGTTTGAAGCCTATCCCATATTGATGAAGTATAGTCTTTAAATTTTACTTGTCCAAGCCTGAATGATCCCTCTAGCCCCTTCCTTACCCAGATTATGTTTGGATAACCCGTCAAAGTTCAGTTTAAGGAAACCTTCCAGGGGAGCCAGCCACACTACAGTGTCAAGCTGTATGTGGCACTCTCTAGGTCTGTGGTTCAGATTGCTAAGGTAACCCATGTCAAAATATTTTAGAATTCTAGCTTCCTAAGGGGAGGGTTGTTCCTCTAACATTTGAATGCCTCTACTAATAACTCTCCTTAAGCTAGTGACAAACTTCCTCCATCATTTTTTCCATTGGAACTTCTTGTCACAGAATATTCGATGGTTGTGTTCCTTCCAAACTGATGAGAGGATGAATCTCAGAATTAAATTTCAGGCCATATTCACTACTTCAGTTTTAGTATACAGTTGCAAATGTCAGTTTTTTGTTGTTTCTTGTAAACTTTCCTTGTTTCTGCCATCTTTTCTAAAGATGAGGGTCAACCACTGCTATAGGGATTTAGTATAAGTGCAATTTTTCAAAAGGTGATTAAGGCTTTCTTCTGCATTCTCACATCGACAACACCAATATGCCCTCATAATTCCTCACTTTACTGAATTTTATGAGGTTAGAACCATTGTGTGGAGAACTAACCACATAAATTTTTTAATTTTCGGTGAGTCTGGGGCCAACCAGACTTTTCTCCATGATGGTCACTAGATTCGTTGTGTTGTGCTCTCATGTATACCTTGGCTTCCTTAAGGTTGAATTCTCCCCTTTAAAATGTGTATATGTTAATATAAACCATATTATTAGATCTAAGTCTTTTGTGATGCATATTGCAAATGAGAATGTCTTTGACATTAATTACATCATACACGATTTGGACCTTTGTCCTGAAGATGAATCACATTAGTTGATTCGAAACTTCCACCAAATCCCAATGATATGATTCATGCGAAAGAAATTCTAATAAACCATATTAAAAAATTATATTTCTTAACTTTTTGTGATGATATTCAACACTACAACACTTTATTAGTTTTATTTTAATGATAGAAATTTACATTTTTATTGTTTTTTCAGTTTAATTAAACTATATTTAAATTAAATAGAAAGTACTAACTACTATGTCTCTGTTTATATTGATATTTATATATATTTTTAATATTAATATTTTTAAAAATTAAATACGCTACATTTATGTTATATATGAAAAAGTTTTAAATTTCAAATTGAAAAAGTTCTTGAAAACCTAAGCACTTGTAAACGATGTGGTAATCTCGATCGTTGCTAATTCTATAACCGTTGAGTCTTTATCAGAAATCTTGGATGAACGGACTTATTGGAAATTTAACAGAAACACATGCATATATATCTTAGATTATGCGTGCGCACGTTTTATAGTTCTTTAGCTCTTCATTTCCGGATCTTTGTTCTGTGCAGGAGCCCCCCGCCTTGAAATTGCAAGTCCTACAGCAAGCACTATAGCACACCTTATCAATCAATATAAACAGAACCATGCAGATAAACTATATAATTAGAATGCGACCAGTAGTAGAGGATACTGAAAGTAGCGGTCAGGAAACTGGATTAAGTGGCGCAGAAACAGAGGAGAATTATAATGAAAGCAGCGGTCAGGGAAGTGATTTAACTGGTGCAGAAGCAGACGAGAATTATAATGAAAGGAATCGTAAGCATTGTGAAGAAATTGACAGTGTAAGCAGAGATGAACAAAGTGTGTTTCCTCGACGAGCAGAAGAGAATGATAATCCAAGGCAGGAGCCGTAAGATACATTTAAGGAAGGAGATTCTTGTTCGCTTTCTTCTTGGCTGGACACAACCGGAGAGAAAGTAATTGATGGAAGTCCTTTAAGTTTTTGGGGTAACGACATTGAGACTGAAAACATAGGCGATCAAAATGTGCTTCTTCAACGCATTCCAAGAAAAGAAAAGTGTCAATCAGAGGGAATAATTGAGCCTGAAAAGAAGAAGTATCGTTTCAGTGAGACTGAAAGCATAAGTGATCAAATTGTGTTTTCTCAGTAGCTTCCTCGAAACGAAAGCAGTCAATCAGACCGAATATTTAAACCCAAGGAACCTAAAATAATTACAGACACAATACGTACCGATGAAAATCTACACCAGAGTAGTGCATTGAATCCATGTGAGAGAGGTAAGCAGCCTATGAGCAGCCCTTCTAGAGTAAAATACGGTTCTCTACCACACTTTCAGCAGGAAGTCGAGAATCTAACGGTTGGCAGTTTTGGGATCAGTGAGCGGGGCGAAGGATCACTAGTTGGCGGAAGGGAGAAGCTGCCATAGGTTAGTCAGGAATTGGGTTCTCATTCTCACGCTTGTGGCTCAAATGAAATCTGTGAGAAAGAAGTTATTGTATGTGATAGTGACAACTCAGTTTCATGCCCGCGCCATAGCCCTTCCGCTGAGAAATTGACAGTGCGGGATGTTGACAGTTATGAAGACGACGTTCAGAATAGACCAGAGAATGTGGAGGATTCGAAGCCAATGCATGGTTCAAATGATGACCATGATGCATAAACAGGTCGAATTGAATTTGTAATGAAAACATTTTGTTGAAATTACTTACAGCTACTCAACGTACAGGCAGCCGCCTTCCATTTCCAGCGATCAGTCAAGATCGCAGTATAACCAAAACGTTGCAAAGAGCCGCTTTCCATTTTTGATTGATCAGAGTTTAAAAAAAAATTGAATGATAGTGGTCCCAGAACTGAAATTTACAGATTTGAAATCTCACTGAGGTGGATTTAACAGAAATTTCGCATCACACTCAGCCGTCCGTACGGCTGCCCAAAATTGGATGCGGAAAATCTATAAGCTGGATTTAATAGAAATTCCGCGTCACATTTTTGATGACATCAACAAATTTTTTTGGCACCCGAAATTGATTGAAGGAGGGTTTAATTTTTTGTTTGACGTCCGGTTCATTATGTGGTCAAAGCTCCTTTAATGTTTGTTTTAAAAAAAATCGCACGAAGAGTTCGTTGGTTTTAATATATATGTTTTACATATATATATAAAATGAACGCTTTCAAAAAAGAGGCCGTGGGCCATAGTCAAATATTTTTGTTTTAGTTTTTTAAATTTATTTTTTAAAAAAGGTTGTTTTATTTTTATATGTTGAGGCATATAAAAAGAGAGTTAAAAAAAAGGTTCGTGAGTTCACATTGTAAGTTTTTGTTTTTACACATAGCAGTGTAATAGATTTTTGAATTGCACAGCAGTGCATTGATTTTTTTTGAGAGACAGAGTATTTTCTCAATACACAGCAGTGTGTTGTAAATGCACAGATAGAGTGAAATTTTAGTGTGTGAGTTTTGTATTGAACTGTGTTTTGAAGCAGTCAAAGTTTCTGTGTATTCCCTCAATGAGAGGAGATTTTGTAACCAAGTTTTTTGAAGTTTAATGAAATAGTTTTAGAGTGAAAACTCTATTTCCAGTGAAGAAATTTTTAATATTTTCTCTGTGTTGAAGAGGGGGAATTTTATTCTCCATTTTTGTTCTGGAATTTTAGATTTCCAACATGGTATCAGAGCTAGTCCAAGCTCTTTGAAGATCAAAGAAGCTGAAGGAAAGGAGTTCTTTGTTGCAGCAACTTCTCCAGCAGTGTGAAGACTCAGTCAAAGAAGAATCCAAAGGTATTTCTCTATACAGATTTTGTGTTACTGTTGCAGAACAGTCAGTTATTTTAAATACACAGTCAAGTGTTTTTTGAATCATAGTTAAGAGTGCAGCATGGCTGAAGCCAGCACTGGTATGGGTATGGGAAATATCCACCTCCCACAATTTAATGGGAAAAATTATGACTACTGGTCAATAACTATGAGAGCTTTATTTGTCTCCCAAGACTTATGGGAATTTGTTGAGGATGGCTTTGAAGAGCTAGCAGATGAAGAAGAGTTTGCAGATTTAACTCAGGTAGAGAAAGAGTTGCTGAAGAGAAATAAGAAGAAAGACTCCAAAGCTCTCTTATTATTGTATCAAGCAGTGCATGAGAGTGTGTTTCCAAGGATAGCAGCAGCCAAGAGATCCAGAGAAGCATGGGAAACTCTCAAGACAGCCTATCAAGGCATGGAAAAAGTGAAGACAACAAAACTTCAGTTGCTGAGGAGAGACTTTTAGACTCTCTGCATGAAAGAGTCAGATACTATTGACTCGTTCTTCACTCATGTGATTGGAATGGTCACACAAATAAGATCTCATGGATATACTCTTGAAGAGAAGAGGATTGTGGAAAAACTCTTGAAGAGTCTATCGTCAAGATTTGATGTGATTGTCACCACCATAGAGGAGACTAAGGATCTCACAAAGTTCACAGTGGATGAGCTACATGCATCACTGATGACTCATGAGCAGAGATTGGGTAGAAGTGAAAAATCATCTCTGGAACATGCCTTTAAGACCCAGATGTCTTTCGGAAGAGGAAGAGGGCAAGGCAGAGGAAACAAAAGAGGAAGAGGCAGAAGCCAAAACAGAGGTGGAAGGAACAGTCCAGTAAATGCTCAAGGAAGAGGCAGCAATCCAAATCAGCATCAAGGTCAAGGCAACAGCCAGCAGAGTGGTCAGCAGAATGCTCAAGGACAGAGGTATGATAAGTCCAATGTCCAATGTCACTATTATAAAAAATATGGTCATTATGCTAATGAATGTAGAAAGAAGCAGCATGATATGGGAAATAGAACTAATGCAAATTTCACTAGAGAAAATCTTAGCCAAGATAATTTTTTTTTAGCTTGTAATATGGCTGAAGAAAAAAGTGAGGATTTATGGTTTCTAGCCTCCGATTGCAGTAACCATGACAGGAAACTTAGTAATGTTTTCTATGCTAGATGAGAGTGTGAAGTCACAAGTCACACTAGGAACTGATAGCAAAGTTTCTGTTATGGGAAAAGGAAATGTAAATGTCTTAACAAGAAAAGGTGCAAAGAAATCCATAGCAGATGTGTATTATGTTCCAGGAATGAAGTGTAACCTCTTAAATATTGGACAGCTTGTTCAAAAGGGGTACAATGTATTTTTTGAGGATGATGTTTGTACCATCATGGACAAACCACCCAGCAAACAATGTATTGCTGAAGTGAAGATGACAAGGAACAGGATGTTCCCTCTTAGAATGAGAGCAGATTTGAAGAATGAAGAAAAAATAGCAGCAGTGGCAAAAGAGGCTATCCAAAGCGAACCAAAAGATGAAAATTGGTTGTGGCACTTGAGATTTGGACATCTCAACTTTGGACCGATGCAAACTCCATCGCTTGCTAGCAGCCACTACATGTTAACATTCATAGATGATTTTACAAGAAAAAATTGGGTTTACTTTTTGAAAAATAAAAGTGAAGTGTTTGAAAAATTCTGCAATTTCAAAGCACTTGTGGAAAACCAGAGTGGACTGCACATCAAAGTTCTAAGGACTGATAGAGGAGGTGAGTATATCTCTAAAGATTTTCTACGTTTTTGTAGAGAAAATGGTATTCAAAAGCAGTTTACAACTAGATATACTCCGCAGAAAAATGGAGTAGCCGAAAGGAAGAATAGAACCATAATGGACATGGTGAGGAGTATGTTAAAGGCAAAGCATTTGCCTAATGATTATTGGGATGAAGCTGTACATTGTGCAGCATACATTTTGAATAGGTGCCCTACAAAAGCAGTGATGAACAAAGTGCCGGAAGAGGCATGGAGTGGCACAAAACAAGGTGTCACACATATGAAGGTTTTTGGATGTGTGGCTTATGCACACATACCAGATCAGCTAAGGAAGAAGTTGGACAACAAGGGGGAGAAATGTATTTTCATTGGATACAGTGAGGAATCCAAGGCCTACAGATTATATAACCCATCCACCAAGAAGTTTATTGTGAGCAGAGATGTTCAGTTTATTTAGGAGGAAGCTTGGGATGGAAGCATAGAGAAAACAATGAATGTTGAACACTATTTATCTCATGATGAAGATGATGATGAATTGACTGAAATACATTCCCAAACAGTAGCACCAACACAAGAGCAGCAAGAGACACCCTTGAGGAGAAATGAGAGTTCTTCTCCAAGCACACCACAAGGAGGAAATGCAAGTGCTTCTTCAAGCATTTGTACACCTAGTGAAAGAGGTAAGAAGTTCAGAAATTTGAATGACATTTATGCACAAGAGGCAGCAAATGAAGGTATCAATTCTTTGTTTGCTTTATATTGTCATGTTGATGACCCTGTTCATTTCGAAGAAGCTATTAAGGATAAGAAATGGATAGAAGCTATGGATGAGGAGATTAATGCCATAGAAAGAAACAAGACTTGGGATTTGGTTGAACTCCCAAAAGGTAAAGATTTCATTGGAGTTAAATGGGTCTACAAGACCAAGAGTAATGCTGAAGGCAAAATAGAGAGACACAAGGCAAGACTTGTCGTCAAAGGGTATAAGCAAAAGCATGGGATAGATTATGAGGAAACTTTCGCACCGGTTGCAAGAATGGAAACCGTGAGGGTAGTGCTGTCCATAGCAGCACAAAACAAGTGGAAATTTTACCAAATGGACGTGAAGTCAGCATTCCTAAATGGAGTGTTAATGGAAGAGGTTTACATTGAACAACCTCTCGGCTATGAGAAGAAAGGCCAAGAGCACAAAGTGTGCAAGTTGAAGAAAGCTCTTTATGGGCCGAAGCAAGCACCAAGAGCGTGGTACAGTAGGATAGATTCCTATCTACTGGAAAATGGATTTGAAAAGTGTGAGGGAGAACCCACCCTCTACATCAAAGAAAAAGATGGTAAAATGTTGATTGTAGTTTTATATGTTGATGATGTTATTTTCACAAGTAATGATGATTACCTTATTGAAAATTTTAAAACAGTCATGAAAGAAGAATTTGAAATGACTGACATGGGTTTGTTGAGATACTTCTTAGGAATAGAAGTAGAACAAGATAAAAATGGGATTTTTATCTCACATGCAAAATATGTTAATGAAGTGCTTGAAAGATTTAATATGCAGGAGAGCAAAGCAGCGATCACTCCCATAGTGATGGGATTAAAACTCAGTAGAGAGGACAGCAACAAGGATTTTGATCCTAGCTTGTATAAGAGGATAGTTGGCAGCCTCATGTATTTGACTGCAACTAGACCGGACATAATGCATGCTGTTAGCTTAATTTCCAGATTTATGGAGAAGCCAAAGGATGCACATTGGTAGGCAGCGAAGAGAATTTTGAGGTATGTTAAAGGTACAAAAAGGTTTGGTATTTTATATACTGCTTCAGAAAATTCAGATTTAGTTGGATACACTGACAGTGATTAGGCTGGAAGTGTAGATGATCGGAAGAGAACTTCTGGTTATGTTTTTCACATGGGTTCATGAGCCATTTCATGGGCTTCTAAAAAACAACGCATTGTAGCATTGTCTACAGCAGAGGCAGAATATGCGGCAGCTACAGCAACAGCGTGTCAAGCAATTTGGATGAGGAGGATGTTAAGAAATTTGTGCCAAGAGCAGGTAAGAGGAACATTGATTTATTGTGACAATAGCTCAGCTATTGCATTATCGAAGAATTATGTGTTTCACAAGAGAACGAAACACATTGACACAAAGTTTCATTACATTAGAGAATTGGTAAACAATGATGAAATTGTTTTGGAACACTGCAAAACTCAGGAGCAGTTTGCAGACATACTGACCAAGCCATTTGAGCAGAAGAGTTTTTAGTTTTTGAGGAAATGTCTGGGTATGACTAATAACCCAGCAACTGAAAGTAAGGGGGAGTGTTGAAATTACTTACAGCTGCTCAACGTACACGCAACCGCCTTCCATTTCCAATGGTCAGTCAAGATCGCAGTATAACAAAAATGTTGCAGAGAGTCGCTTGCCATTTTTGATTGATCAGAGTTTTAAAAAAATTGAAGGACAGTGGTTCCAGAACTGAAATTTCCGGATTTGAAATCTCACTGAGGCGGATTTAATAGAAATTCCGCATCACACTCAGCCGTCCATATGACTGCCCAAAATCGGACGCGGAAAATCTATAAGCTGGATTTAATAGAAATTCTGCATCACATTTTTTATGACGTCAGCAAATTTTTTTGGCACCCGAAATTGATTGAAGGAGGGTTTAATTTTCTGTTTGACGTCCGGTTCATTATGTGGTCAAAGCTCCTTTAATGTTTGTTTTAAAAAAAATCGTGCGAACAGTCCGTTGGTTTTAATATATATGTTTTACATATATATATAAAATGAACGCTTTCAAAAAAGAGGCCGTGGGCCATAGTCAAATATTTTTGTTTTAGTTTTTTAAATTTATTTTTTTAAAAAGGTTGTTTTATTTTTATATGTTGAGGCATATAAAAAGAGAGTAAAAAAAAAGGTCCGTGAGTTCACATTGTAAGTTTTTGTTTTTACACATAGCAGTGTAATAGATTTTTGAATTGCACAGCAGTGCATTGATTTTTTTTTAGAGACAGAGTATTTTCTCAATACACAGCAGTGTGTTGTAAATGCACAGATAGAGTGAAATTTTAGTGTGTGAGTTTTGTATTGAACTATGTTTTGAAGCAGTCAAAGTTTCTGTGTATTCCCTCAGTGAGAGGAGATTTTGTAACCAAGTTTTTTGAAGTTTAATGAAATAGTTTTAGAGTGAAAACTCTGTTTCCAGTGAAGAAATTTTTAATATTTTCTCTGTGTTGAAGAGGGGGAATTTTATTCTCCATTGTTATTCTGGAATTTTAAATTTCCAACACATTTTCTTTTTTTCTTTAATTCTTCATTTTATGTGAAATCATGGTAGTAACACCGCTGATCATGCACATGAATTTGAATTTGATGTTCATGGTATTGAATTTGGATTTTTGAATCTATGCTGGAGGGTTAAAAATATAGTAATATGGAAAAATGGATTGATAATGAATAAACAGCACTTATACAGAAAATTTTTATACACGGAAAGAATTTAGATCATTTGTTTACATAATAGTGCTGATAAACATTAGACATACTTTTGGCGCTACCTTCATTTTCACTTCTGAGTTTTCCCGCTCTGTTTATGTTACATGAGGAAGTTTTATCCTTGTTTCTTTCCTGAGCATAACTATCACTTAAATTTCGCAATATCTATATTGAGAATATGCTAAAATGGATAAAGGCAGACTACAGTCACGCTTATCTTTCATTCATGTCACTGATGATAAAGAAATACGCTTATCTTTCATTCATTTAACTAATATTAAATACTCAGACCTTAAGATTTTTGAGGTGTCCGTAATGATATAGCATGGTGATTATTTTGAAATTGTCAGCGTTTAGAGAATATTGTCAAAAAAAATATAATTAAAGAATGAGTTACTAATCACGAACGTTGAAAATTTGAAAATGATTACCGTAACTTTGTAAAAAATTATAACCCAAATGTTACTCTAATTCAAATCGTCACGCTGATATATATACATATACATATATATATATATATATATATATATATATATATATATATATGAACTCACCTACAAATTTTTCTTGTATTGGATATTTTGGAACTTTTTTGCCACTATGCTATTGGATATGTTGGACATTTTAGTGTGAATGGAAAAGGATATATTCCTACAGCCTCGAATCTCTTGATCAAAGATAAGCCTATAATGACGGGAAGGACTTAAAAAATTGCGGTGTATAACCTTCTCCTGTATTTATTTGATGGATAACTCAACTGAGAAAGGGTTCGTCAGGTCTTTTACGTATGGTCCTTTGAATCTTCTTGCGCGTTATTATTCAACGTTGAAGGGGGTCAAAAGGAGTAGGAGTATTTCACCATGAGATATTCGTTTCTATATCCTGTTTTAAATCTCAAGCGAGCCATATCATTTTATGACTTTCATCACATACACTAGCAGCTTCGGAACACATTTTTGATGAATGGCCGGTATATAGATATAGATAATCTTTCCTCTTTTTGGCTACTGGTATTGTCTAGGAACAAGTTGACCATTTACCCAACGCTGCTATATTTTCGTTTATGTTTTCCTGATAGAAATGCTCAGCATCATATGGATGGGGTTGATTAATTTCCCCCTTACTGGAGTGTAAGACGAGATCTAATATGCTTATTCACTTCGTGAATTAATAGTTTTCCGTCTGGTTTTGATATTATGTCTTTCTCATTGAAATTGTTTTCAACTGAGAATGTATTTTATATATGTACTGGTATATTTTTAATATATGCAGCGTATTTTTTCTTCTGAAAAACAAATCCTGTGACTACTCTCTCGCCGTTAGTGACAAAAGAAAATCAATTATTTAATAAAGAAGTAATAAGCACGAAAGAGTAGAGGAGGAAAGGAGGTCTTAATTGAATGCTTCGTAACATATGATATACGTTTTTTTTTTTTGGGTTGTGTGCATCGGATAATAAGTTAAGGAAAATTTGGTTGATCTCTTAGAGGAGGAAACGAGGTCTTAATTGAATGCTTCGTAACCTATGATTTATTTTTTTGGTTTGGTGCATTGGATAATAAGTCAAGGAAAATTTGGTTGATCTCTTGTGAAATTGTTTAGTAGGCTTAAAATCTGGAAGTACTCATTGTTTTTTTCTTATTCATTTTGGAATTTGTTTGTTTTTTTAAACTTAATGTTAAAAAAAATGTTATTTTATTAATTAAGTGGTTTTTAAGATGAAATATGTGTAGAATGCCTAAGCACTCTACACAATGCACTGACTATTCAATCACAAGAACCTTATACATGTAAGCTTTCATACTAACAAGGTGGTTTTAACCACTCTCTAGAATTCATTAGAGGATAGCCAACACCAAGTAATCTCTAATAGGCTACATATTTTTTATTTTATTTAGATATTATAATATCTTTATAGAAATATTATTTAGAGTTTATTTTACCATCACTTCTTTACAAAATAAGCGAACTAAATTGAAGGAACATCAAAATACGAAAACGTTTATAGAACGTGGTGAGGCCATACTACATGGATATTTATGCCATACTACATGTATTTAAAATGTGGAGGTGTTACTTTATGCAGAATAAAATAGAATTGGGTATAGATCATAGTGATTTGAAATATTTGTTTGAACAACAAAAATTAGGTGCTAAGATGATTCAGATTTATGCAGGAACACAATAATATACAGAAATAAACATAAGCACAGAGATGCAGTGAAAATAAAACTACATTTCATTAATATCATATAATGGAAATATGCTTACAGACATAAGGGAAATAAACAGCTAGGGCGCTCGTAGGCTTATCTCTGAGAAGATATGTGGCGGATACATGCCTCTGAAATGTGTACAATGAGGCTTGGAAGGCCTATTTATTATTGAGAAGCAATGGAAAACTATAAACATCTAAAAACCTAACCCTAGGAGATGAAGCACCAAAAATATGGGCCCCATTTGGGTAAATTGGTGTTTCACCTTTGCCATACGATCTTCGTTTGACGCGCACCATACCTCATTAGAAAGATCTATCCGAGGAATACAACTTTTTCTGTGAAACAATTTAGTCCATGGACCCATGTTGCTATCGGTTTTCCCAAAAAAATGTCGTTTAGGGCCTCCAAATGGATTTGGAAGTTCAGGACCTGAAAAACTGCTAAAAATAGTAAGTTGTGTTGAAAGCGCAAAATTGAAAGAACCGATGGTGGGGGTACAAATGGAAAAGGTGGGTGGCCACCAATATCCACCTGGATCATTCCTCCCTCCTTAGGAAGAAATGGTCCCAATTGTGTTAAGTTCCTCCATTAGAGGAAAATTAAGTTGAATTTGGTATTGGAATTTTTGAAGATGTCGTGGACCTACTAGGGGACGTGCTGGATGCATTCAATAAATTTTGTTTTCTGAGACAGTACATGTGTGGGTTCTATCTGTGTAATCGCATGACGTATGGAAATATGAGGCAATGGTGTGCCAGGGGTCATATCGATGGAGTGCTTGTCCAATAGTGTAGAGGAACCTCTCTGGGTGAGGAGAAAATCTCCTCATATTCCTTCACGACTTTTTCCATCTGCTGCAATCGTGCAGGGCATCCTTGTTTCAAGGCTATGGCTGCAATATTATTCTTTCCTTGTGAGTGAGTTGTAAGGAAAATAAAATGCATAGTTTTGGAAACAATCTTACTACGTAGTTTTGCAATAGTCAAGGAGATGGTAGGAGGCATTATTACCTCTGGTATCATCTATAATTTATTTCCCAAAGTAATAACAATAGAATGAGGCCTAGACTCATAGACAGCGTGTCGCCTCTAGAAGTATGGTTGGCCGAATAATACATCACCTACATCAAGAGGAGGAACATCACATAATGCCTCATCCTTGGGATCTTCCCTCTAGAGCTTGGTGGTGGCAACAATGGCACTAGGGTCTGCATCAATGATTTTTTTCCCTTCACCATCTCCCTTTTCTAGTTCTGGCTCAGGATCAGAACATGCATCTGTTTCAGGTGCATTCAGCTCAACAACCAATAACTGTTTGGCCCGACAATCATTTGTGTTGTGAGTGGGGCTATTATGAAATTCACACCACTTCCCCGTGTCCTTATTTGGATTTGTTGTGGTGTTGTGAGTCACCCTGCTTTGGCTCTACATCCCGTTTTATTGTTCGGGGGTGCCTTTCCCTGGCTTCGAATTTGCGGATACAAAGTCTCGCTTCTTCTGCCTAAATTTCGGCTCGATCTTAGCAGCATAGAAATATGTCGTGCCAAGTGAGGTAATGTTGAGGAACTCCATTTCCTCGTGAATGTGTCTATGCAGATAACAACAGTACTTGAGCATCAAATGTCTCTCTGAATCTTTAATACCAAACTTTGTGCACAGATTATGGAACAAATTTGTTAGTTCATGCACATCTTGATCCCTTTGCCACCGCAGTGTGGTCCATTAGATGTAGTTGTCCTCATATCTCCCCACAAGATAATATTATTCCTTGATGCCATCTCGGAATAAATTCAAAGTGGGTGCGACTGAGAATAAAGAGGGTTCCCTCTCATCCTTTTTCTCACAGTAGGTTTCCCACTAGTCTTTAACATGGGGCTAGCTTTGAGGAGTACAAAGATAATATTTTCTCGGTCGGAGAAGTCATGGACCAATAAATTTCCTTCTATAAAATTCAACCATCTATCTATGACGCCTGCATCTATCTAGCCTTCAAATACAGAAATGTTAAATTTTGCTTGTTCCTTGAAGTGAGTGGCACCTCCAGAGTGGTTGTTAGATGTAGATGCGCCGCAGGTGGGTATCCATTGAAATATCTGGGAAAAGTTATCCATCATCACGTCCATATGTTTCTTGAGGGCCTCCTCAAGCAACATTTTGATAGGATCCGCTGCTCCCTCATCTCTCTTTTCTTCTGCCATGTGAGTTTGTCAGTATTTCTGAGGCTGATCTTGCAAGGGTTCAAGAAGATCGATCCCTAACTCCTTATAGCCTAACCGCATTGGGGACATGCAAATAAAAACAGAGAAAGAGGAAACCGCTCTGATTGCATTGATCCATATTTATGCAGGAACACAATAATACACAGAGAAAAACATAAACATGGAGATGCACCCACAATAAAACTTCATTTCATTAATATCATATAATATAAATATGCTTACAGACATAATGGAAATAAACATCTAGGGCGCTAGAAGGCTTATCTCTTTGAAGAGTTGTGTCAGCTACATGCCTCTGAACTGTGTTACAATGAGGCTCGAGGGCATATTTATTATTGAGAAACAATGGAAAACTCTAAATATCTAAAAACCTAACCCTAGGAGATGATTATGGGCCCTCTTTGGGTAAATTGGTGTTTCAACTTCCTGCAGACATAACTTTGGCATACGATCTTCGTTTGACATGCACCATACCTCATTATAAACATCTATCCAAGGAGTACAACTTTTGGTGTGAGCCACATCAGTTGATGGTCCCATTTTGCTCTTTCTTTTCTAGAAAAAGGTCATTTAGGGCCTTAAAACGACATTGGAAGTTCAGGACCCGAAAAACTGCTAAAAATAGTAGGTTGTGCTGAAAGCGAAAAATTGAAAGAACCAATGTTGGGGGTCCAAATGGAATAGGTGGGTGGCCACCAATATCCACCTAGATCATAGGAAAACATGATGTATATAATTTTAAAGTGAGAATGACTTTGATGTCGACCATATGAAAGGAAAATAAGATAAATACGCAAATGGATTCTATAGAAGGGTACATATCATGTGTGGTACAACAATTACCATCCATAAATTACGTTTAAAGGATATAATTATAGATGCTACTATTATATTCTCTAATTAATAATAGGTAGAAGAGGGATTATAGTTGGGTGATGTAAAATGCAAATATAAATATTACAAGCTAAGATAAGATGGAATACTTTTGAATTAATATACAATTTTTGTTCATAATCCTATAGAATTAAAGAAATTGAATGGTTAAAATAAAAAAATATTGTTTGATAATAGGAGGATTAGTTGCATTTAGTTGAGTTTTCCTAAAACATTGGGTATGAAGATTCATTAAAAATAATATGATTTGATGCTTTGTATGATAAAGGCTGTGATACTATTGCTTGTTGGGACAATCTAGTAAACATGTAGTACTTGGACCATGATTTCTCATGGAAATGGAGGAGCATATAGTTAAAATTAAGTAGAATTTTAAAGTAGCTTGAGATAGGAAAATAATATATGTAGGTAAAATTAGGATAACTAGATAATTTAAATGAAAATAATATATATTTTGAAATTGATGCCCAAAAAATATTCAGTAAAGTTGGGAACTCGTACTAGGCTAAAAATTATATTTTTGGGTCCATTAGAGATACCGGATAGAATATGACTCATTACATACATTCTTACATTCATAATTCCCTAAATGTGTACAATATACTTCATGTTTCCTTGTTGAAAATGTATGTCCATGTTATGAACAATATCAATTATTAGAATCTAAATTGGGTCAATTTAGAAGGAATGTTATATGTATAGTTAGCACATATAATATATAGGAAGGTCATGTGGAGATAGAATACAATAATATGGTAGGTAAAGGTCCTCATTAGTTATTTTTCTTTGTTTTTAGTGCATAGAAAGAAAAAAACAATTGTACCAATCCATTATGTTTATTCCCAACTATGAAATGATTTTTTTTGTGCGTGAGAACAATGACAAATAAGGAGAACTATCTACAACTAGGTTTCCATAGATCTTCGATCATGAATATTTCTTTGGTAGTTGTATTGGATCCATATATAGAAGTGGTCAAAGAGAAAACATTGCAAATAAAGGAATTTCAATGTTTTGGTGGTGAAAGCTAAAGGGAAAAGTGAAATTGAATAATTAGGCTAGCTATGTGAGAAAGATAGAGAAAATTATCAACAAATTACTAGATGGGACACTGTGAGGCATATAATCATCCTGGGAAGTCTTACTTAGGGATTCATATACTTTACTTGGAGGAATATTTATATTGAGAGAGCTAAAGGAGTGAGGTCTATGGCAGGGTGGAATATCTGATGCCTATATCTAGCTCTTGCAACTATTTTTTAATGACAATTTCTCTATTTATTTGTATACTATATTTTTGTTATTTCTTTATTATTAACATCTTATATTGGATGTACTTGTCCTCATATCTCCCCACAGGGTAATATTTTTCCTTGATGCCATCTCGAAACAAATTCAAAGTGGGTGCGGCAAAGAACAAAGAGGGTTCCCTCTTGTCCTTTTTCTCACAGTTGGTTTCACACTAGTTTTTGACATGGGGGATAGCTTTGAGGAGTACAAAGATAATATTTTCTCGGTCGGAGAAATCATGGACCAAGAAGTACCCTTCTAGAAAATTCAACCATCTATCTATGACATCTGCATCTATTTGGCCTTCAAATATAGGAATGTTAAATTCTACTTGTGCCTTGAAGGGAGCGACACCTCCAGAGTGGTTGTTAGATGCAGATGTGCCGTAGGTGGGCAGCCGTTGAAATATCCAGGCAAATTTATCCATCATCGCGTCCATTTGTTTCTCGAGGGCCTACTCGAGCAATATTTTGGTAGGATCTCCTACTCCATCATCTTTCTTTTCTTCTGCCATGTGAGTTCATCAGGCTTTCTAAGGCTGATCTTGCAAGGGTTCAACTAGATCGATCCGTAACTCCTTATAGCCTGACTGTGTTGGGGACATACAAAGAAAAATAGAGAAAGAGGAAATTGCTCTGATACCATTGATCCAGATTTATGTAGGAATACAATAATATACAAAAAAAACATAAACATGGAGATGCACCCACAATAAAGCTTCATTTCATTAATATCATATAATAGAAATATGCATACAGATATAATGGAAATAAACATCTAGGGCTTTGGCAGGCTTATCTCTGAGAAGAGTTGTGGTAGCTACATTCCTCTGAACTGTGTTACAATGAGGCTCGAGGGTATATTTATTATTGAGAGACAATGGAAAACTCTAAATATCTAAAAACCTAACGCTAGGAGATGAAGTGCCAAAATTATGGGCCCTGTTAGTGTAAATTGGTGTTTCAAATTCCAGCAGACATAACTTTGGCATACGATCTTCGTTTGGCATGTACCATACCTTGTTATAAAGATCTATCAAAGGAGTACAAATTTTGGTGTGAGCCACATCATTTGATGGTCCCATGTTGCTCTTGGTTTTCCCAGAAAAGGTCATTTAGGGACTTAAAGTGACACCAGAATTTCAGGACCCGAAAAACTGCTAAAAATAGTAGGTTGTGCTAAAAGCGCAAAATTGAAAGTACCGATGTTGGGGGTCCAAATGGAAGAGGTGGGTGGCCACCAATATCCACCTAGATCATAGGAAAAGATGATATATATAATTTTCAAGTGAGAACGACTTTGATGTCGACCATATGAAAGGAAAATAAGATAAATGTGCAAATGGATTCTATAGAAGGGTACATATCATGTGTGGTACAACAATTAGCATTCATAAATTATGTTTAAAGGATAGAGTTATAGATGCTACTATTATAATATATAACTGATAATAGGTAGAAGAGGGATTATATTTGGGTGATGTAAAATGCAAATATAAATATTACAAGCTAAGATAAGATGGAATACTTTTGAATTAATATACAATTTTTGTTCGTAATCCTATAGAATTAAATAAATTGAATGGTTAAAATAAAAAAAATATTGTTCCATAATAGGGAGGATTAGTTTCATTTAGCATATTTTTCATACAACATTAGGTATGAAGATTCATTAAAAATAATATGATTTGATGCTTTGTATGATAACGGCTATGATACTATTGCTTGTCGGGACAATCTAGTAAACATGTAGTACTTGGACCATGATTCTCAAGGAAATGGAGGAGCATATGGTTAAAATTAAGTAGAATTTTAAATTAGCTTGAGATAGAAAAATAATATATGTAGGTAAAATTACGATATGTAGATAATTTAAATGAAATTTTGAAATTGATGCCCAAAAAATATTCAGTAAAGTTGGGAACTCGTACTAGGCTAAAAATTATATTTTTGGGTACATTAGAGATACCGGATAGAATATGACTCGTTGCATACATTATTACATTCATAATTCCCTAAACGTGTACAATATATTTCATGTTTCTTTGTTGAAAATGTATGTCCATGATATGAACAATATCAATTATTAGAATTTGAATTGGGTCAATTTAGAAGGAATGTTATATGTATAGTTAGCACATATAATATATAGGAAGGTCATGTGGAGATAGAATACAACCATAGGGTAGGTAAAGGTCCAATGGACCTCACATATCCCTAAGGAAGAAATATGGGAGCTCGAATATCAAGGTAGGAAGTATGCACATCGTTATTTTTGAAGTGTTGACACAAATTCTATATGTGTTTAATATCATGGTGATGTGCACTAAGTAATGCGAAAAAAATAAAGGGGGAGGGGAATATAATACCATACTTTGTTTTCCATGAATTAATAATTTAATTTCTTCATGATGAAAATATGGAGAGCCTAGAAATATAATAAATTTGTATATTAACAATAGAAATTCATCATCATTTATAGATAGATAAGGATGGATTCATAGGGGTCGATGATCCCAGAAGAGAGGGTGATAAAGGGGATGCATAAAAATAAAATGTTTTATTAAATACATCATGGAATTAGTTGGGAAATTTGATTACACAAAATTCTATGGGAAGCCACGAAAATCATTGTGTACATGCATATTTTTAGCACACTTTTTGGATGTTGGGTCATTCTTTTATAGTCTTCCTCATTATATATTTTTCTCTGTTTTTAGTGTATAGGAAAAAAAAACAACTGTAGCAATCCATTATGTTTATTCCCAACTATGAAATGATTTTTGTTGTGCATGAGAACAATGACAAATAATGAGAACTATCTACAACTAGGTTTCGATAGATCTTTAAGCATGAATATTTATTTGGTAGTCGTATTGGATCCATAGATAGAAGGGGATAAAGAGAAAACATTGCAAATAAATGAATTTCAATGTTTTGGTGGTGAAAGCTAAAGGGAAAAGTGAAATTGAATAATTAGTCTAGCAATGTGAGAAAGATAGAGAAAATTATTAACAGCTTACTAGATGGGATACTATGTGAGGCATATAATCATCCTAGGAAGTCTTAGGGATTTATATCCTTGACTTGGAGGTGTTGAGCCTCAATATTGTGCTTTCTTTCATCTTATTTTACCTCATTTTCCTTTTTCCATTGTTATCCCAGACCCAATTGATCAATGAATTTAGTTAAAATTACTTTTAGAATGATTAACATGGCTAACTTGCTAAGTTTTGTGATTTTTGTCATTGTAATGCATTTTGACCGGAACCCGCTGTAGAATGCAGACATTCCGTAGCTAACCGGCAATTCTGCAGTTGTCTTCACTTTCAGGCATGTTCCAGGTGGCCTCTCAAGAAAAACCACATATGGGTATATTCCACGTCATGTCTACATTGTTCGTTGCTCACCATGAAGGAAAAACCGAATTCTGGATATGGTTTTGGTACGTGGGAACTCATTTAAGGAAGCAGATTTCTAATAGGACTATCTTAGTCCAGATGTCCTTTTCCTTTTTACACTGCCACTTTAAGAGTCCTAGTATGATTTCGATAAGGAAAGACAATGATCCTTGAATTGTTGCAAGTCTTGTTATGTAAATTTGTTATAAAAACACTTGGGAAACCGAGATATAGGCTAGATTTTTCTCTAGATTTTGCTTAGATTTTATGCTACATTTCTAAAGATGCAGATTGCTCTGTTCAAGTTATTTTTCCTCTAATGAAGAAGACAGTATTGCTTTGAAAGAATTGATTTGATTTGGAGTTAGATTTCGTCTGGTGGTAGAGGGCCCCTGCCTCCTGCACGGTTTTACTTGCGTAATTTAGATAATGATCTTAGTTGTTTTTACGCTTTTGAAGTTTGAGTTCATAGTTAATTTCATTAGCCACTATAGTTATACTTGTTCTAAGAACTCTTCCAAAAGATCATGATAATGAATGGGAAATGGCTATAGTGTTGTAGGATTTAATTGTAATTTCTTTTGATTCACTATCACAGTTGAACTTATACTATGCAAACTCTTCCAAAAGAAGAAACTCTTCCAAAAAATCCTTATGATGTCTAAGGCATGGCTGTGATAATGAATGTTTCAGTTGTTTGTTTTTCACTAAGTAACATAGCTGACCGTGCTCTTAAAACACTCTTCCAAAATATCATAATGATGGGTAGGATATAGCTGTGATATCTTAGTTTTTAAATTGGTTTCAGTCTTTATGTTTGCATTTGCACTGAATTGTACAGCTAGGATTGTTCTAAGAAGCTCTTCCAAAATACCAATCATGATGGACAAAACAAACTGTATAATCCCATAGATTAATGCATGATAACTTAGTTAGGATACTCCGAAGTATAATTGCATTTAACTCATGCTCTGTTGTTTTGTTTTGAGTTTGATAATGGCTTGTTAGTTCAGCACTGTTTTAGACTAGTGACATCTTAAGTTCAGTTTTAGCTTAACTCATTGCATTTTCACTCCACATTTAGTTGTCATCCACTGCACATTAGATTACTTCAGTTGTTAAACTTAACCAAACAGCCTTCATTATTTACAAAACCTCTTCTTGTTCCAAATCTATAATTGATTCATAACCATATGAACAGAAGACAATATCATTCCAAGGTCTGAGGTACTTTTGCAACTTCCTTTATCATCTCACAAACAAACCTTTCCTCAAAAGACTATTCAAAAAAATATATAACCTTTGAGTGAAGTGTAGAGGTGTCAAACTAAATTGCAGAATATAGTTAGGAGCTAGTCTTAGAGTAGAAGATCTTATGATGTCAACAATATTTTTCTCCAAGCATGTTTCCACAAATCTTTAATCATGGATAAAATTTTGTCTCATTATAAGTTTATTGTTTAGTTGTTTAGTTAGAATAATTTGTATACTTAGCTGACCATTTCTCAAAACTCTCCCAAAATACCTTTGATGAAAGAATTGGACAAGTTAAGTTTATGTTTTGATTCATTTCCTTAAAGTCATTATCAAGCTTGGTATTCTGCTTAGTCATAGTTTAGGTTTGATTTTGTTTCAGTATTTTCCTTTGCATTTGTCACTTGTCATCAACCAATTAGGCTTTACTCTATTTTCAATCATTAGCTTCTTTCCACCAACTTTCTAGTCATTTTCCTTGTGAACATAAAACTACCAAAAGACCAAAACATCATAAATCATCACAAAATACCAAAAAAATCATAAAACACTAAACACAACGCATTAAGAGACAAACACCTAGGCACATACGGTGCACTTCACTTCAACAGTTTACCAACCCTGGTTGACAATTAAATGAACTCAATTTAGGAGACTATGTTGAGACTAAACATTTTGGCGCCGTTGTCGGGGAAGTGAAAAATAGGTAACCTTTGTTTCTTAGCATCCAAAAACAATTATATGCGTAGAGAAAGAGATTCAAGGGGAAGATTCATAAGCAGCAGAAGAAGAATTTTGATTCCTAGAACACCACTTGTTTCACCTAGATCCAGAGCTATTACACCTTCAACTCAGACCCAAATTCCATCCTTTACTGATCCTGGACTTCTAGAAGATCTAAGGTCAGCTATTCCATTAGAGAAACCTTCCACTTCATCCACTGAACCTGCCATAGAAGAAGATTTAAAAAATCCTGTTAGGGACACAAACCTTTCCACTTCCACAGGAGAGTCAACCATGGCAGAAGAAGGAGGAGGAGGAGTCTTTAATGAAGAACACACACTATTTGGAGGTAGAGGTAGAGGTAGAGGAGAAGGAGGTAGAGGAGAAGGAAGTAGAGGTGCAGATGGAGGAAGAGGTAGAAGAGAAATAGAAAGCTCTTTTGGGTTCCCTATAATTGATGAAGAAACCAATACAACCATGGAAAACATTTTACCCTCTGTCCTTCCAAACTTCTATGGACTTAAAACTGAAGATCCTGAAACCTTCTTATTTGAATTTGAAGTTCTGTGTAGAACTTATGACTACTTACAAGATGCTCAAAAATTGAAATTATTCCCTTCAACTTTGAAAGGAGCAGCATTGAAGTGGTTTATGAGTCTGATCAACAGTTCTATTAGAACATGGGAAGACATGAAACAAGCATTTCTAGAGAGGTATTTGGATTATTGTATGCCGGTTAATCATAAGGAAGAAGTTTTTAATATGTTACAAAAAGAAGATGAAAATTTGGAAGATTTGTTGGAGAGATTTCATTACAACATCAAAAGAGCAAAAATGGAAAACCTAGATCAAGACACCTTAAAAGCTATTTTGTTGAAAACAATTAGGGATGAATGGTTGGATATCCTTAACATGATGGGAAAAGGGGATATATCACAACTCACATTACCTGAAATATCTGAGTTATGTATCAACCTTTCTAGAGGGAAATCTAAAACTGTCAAAGGTCCAAGAGATCCTGCTCTTGCAAGGGCAAGTAAATCTGCTTCTGGGACAATAAGTAGATCAGAAATAGGACACATGCTTGATGATTTTAAATCTGACATATTAGGGAGTCTTAGTGAACAAATAGACACCCTCAAGATACAAAACAAGCAAAAGGCTGAATCTGATGCCTTGGCAATCTTTTGCCCCAAATGTAGAAAGAAACATGCCTTGAGAGAGTGTCCTTTGGATGTAAAAGTTGTAGAAACCTGTGTCATTTGTTCTGAAAAACATGAGACCAAGAATTGTCCTTCTCTTCATGGTCTCAAAGCTATCTTTCAGGAGGAAACTCCTACAGATTCCACAGAGTCTATCAATTTTGTATCTAGAAGGCCTTGGCAGGGACCTCAAACACAAGGATTCCATGATCAAATGTATAATCAACGTCCACCTTGGAATTCTTGGCAGCAACCTTGGCCTCAATTTCAAAATCAATCTCCAGCTTGGGCACAAGGATCACAAAGTCCCTATGGAAGATACTCCCCATATTATCAGTATCCACCATACTATCCACCATATCCACATTTTTATCCTCAAAATCCTCATCAAAATTTTCCTCAAAATATTCAACAAAATTTTCAACAAAATCCTCAACAACATCATCAGAACCAACCACATCAAAATCAACCACTCCCATTACCATTCCCTCAAAAATCAAATCAATTGCCTGCTCAACCCATACCAAACCCCAATAATAAGAACCCTCAGAACACATACATGATAGAAGGCCAACAGTTTCCAACTTATTTAATTACTCCTCTAGACCTTAGTGATGTTCAACTTAGGTCTGGAAGAATACTTGAAAAGAGGAAACCTTCTGTGATCATACAAGAACAAGATAACTCTGAGGAAGACTCTCTACAGGTGAATAAAAGTCTTGAGGAAGACACATCCTTTCAAGACCCAAACACTGAAAAATCAAAGCAAAAAGATCCAATAATTTCAACTCCTGTATTAGAGCAACCATCCACATCTACTTCTATACCTCCTTTTCCGGAAAGATTACAAATTGATAGAGGTGTAGAAAAACAAATCATGGTGCCTAATTATGATTTCCTAGATGAGCTGAGAAATGTTTGCATTAAAATTCCATTATTACAAGCCATCAAGGAAATTCCAATTTTAGCGAAAACAATAAAGGAGTTGAGTATGAAGACAACAAGAAAAAGAATAAGAGAAACAAAGAAAATTCAACTGGCAGGACAAATAGCAGACATTATGATGGGCAAGATTGCTATTCCAAAGTATCTTGACCTAGGAAATCTAGTTTTTAAAGTTCACATCAATGGAATTGAAATCCAAAACACACTCATTGATTTAGGAGCAGCAATTAATATCATGAGTAGACAAATCATGGATAAACTGAAACTTCCTAATCTTCTCTTTACACCCACATTATTACAATTAGCAGACAGATCTGTGATCAAACCAGATGGGGTAATAGAAGACATTCCAGTGTCCCTAGATTCTTAGGAGTACCCTGTGGATTTCATGATCCTAACTCCTAAGAATAATCTAGGAGGCCATCCTGTTATATTAGGAAGACCTTGGTTGGCTACAGCTGATGCTTTTATTAGTTGTAGATCCGGTGATATGTACATCTCTGATGGTAGTTCAACTAAGAAATTCAATTTATATCCTCCAGCTAGGACAATTACAGATTTAGATGACACTCAATGGATAGAGGATGAAGAATATTTACAACCTCTCTTCACAATTTTAGAAATTAGTGAAGATAATCAAATTCTGAATACTCTAGAAAATTTTGAATCCTCTCCAGAACACAAACATGAATCATTTCAAGAGGGATCCAATATTGAGTTTTTTTCATCAAGGCAGATGTCTCTTCATTCTATGGATAAATTTGGCAGCTCTACAAGTGAGATCTTTCCAGGCAAAACTTTGAACATAAATAAGAACCTAGAGAAATCTCAACAAGAAAATTTAGTCAAAGTATTACAGAGACACTCTTCTGCATATGCATGGGAGTACACTGACATGAAAGGGATAAGCCCCAAGACTTGCACTCATCACATCTATATAGAGGAAAATTGCAAACCAATCAAACAACCTCAAAGACGGATGAATCAAAATCTTAGGGAGATTGTTAAAGAAGAATTGCAAAAATTGTTAAATGTCAACTTCATCTATCCCATTTCAGATAGTCAATGGGTTTCTCCTTTGGTAATTGTGCCAAAGAAAAATGGTAAATGGAGGGTATGTATTGACTACCGGGAATTAAACAAAGCTACTCTTAAAGACCATTTTCCCTTACCTTTCATAGATCAAGTGTTAGATACATTAGCTGGAAAAAAGTACTTCTCATTCTTAGATGGGTTTAGTGGTTACAACCGAATCCAAGTAGCACTTGAAGATCAAGAAAAAACCACATTTACCTGTCCTTGGGGTACCTATGCTTACCGAGTATTGCCATTTGGATTATGTAATGCACCTGCAACATTCCAAAGGGCAGTATTAGGAATTTTTTTAGATCTAATACATGATTGTGTAGAGGTGTACATGGATGATTTCACAGTTTATGGAAACACTTTTGAAGAAGCTTTAGAAAACTTGGAAAAAGTCTTAAAGAGATGTCAAGAAGCAAACCTTTCACTTAGTCATGAAAAATGTTTTATGATGTTTACTGAAGGTATTGTTTTAGGGCATCACATTTCAGGGGATGGGATTAGAGTTGATGAGTCAAAAGTTGAAGTCATCTCTAACTTATCTATTCCAAGTTGTCAAAAAGATGTTAGGAGTTTTCTAGGATTTACGGGATATTATCGGAGGTTTATAGAAAACTTCACCAAGATAGCATCTCCACTCTTCAAATTACTTACCAAAGATTGTGAATTCAAATGGAATTCTGATTGCCAGTTAGCCTTTGAAACCCTGAAAACAAAAATTTCTGAAGCACCTATTTTAAGGGGACCTAACTGGAAGTTACCTTTTCATATCTCAATAGATGCCTCTAATACAGCTCTAGGAGCAGTATTGGGACAAAAAGACCTGATTCCTTATGCCATCTACTATACCAGTAAAAATTTGACTCCTGTAGAGTTAAACTATACTGTAACTGAAAAAGAGTTTTTAGCTGTTGTTCATGCCATAAACAAATTCAGACACTATATAACAAGCTATGAAACTTTTGTCTACTACTGTGTGTATCATTCTGGCAATTAGATACTGTAATGAGACAAATCAATTGCTAATGGTAGAGTTATAAGATGGTTAGTGCTTTTTACAAGAATTCAACATTACCATTCTAGATAGGCTCCGGAAAACAAAACCTACGATGAGGCTGATTTCCTATCTAGACTCCAAAAAACATCAAAGATGACACTCCATTTGTGAAGATCAATTTCTTTCGATGAATATCTTTTACAATTTCTGCACTCAGACTCCTTGGTTTGCCGTACATTGCTAATTATTTATTTTTCGTGAAGAATTTCGCTTCAATAATGAATGCTGAAGAGATAAAATCAAAAATCATGTATGATAGTGCAATATTCATGGGTTGCTAATGAGTTGTACAAGACAGTCCAGATTTGAGTCATTTAGGAGATGTGTCTGGGAAGATGATGCCCTGAGATTCTCAAAGCATCGTCATGATGAACCTATGTATGACACTTTGTTGATAAAAAGGACAAAATTTATAAGATCCTTCATTTAGATATTGGCCATCCTTGTTTTAACAGATGCTAAAGAGTATGTCAAAAGGTGTGAGCGCTTGCCAAAGGGTAGGGAAACCTTCTCCTTCGTGTGAGATGCCATTACAACCTCAGAGTACATATTGAACCTTTTGAAAAATGGGCTTTGGATTTTGTAGGACCTATTAGTCCTCCATCGAAGACAAAAGAGATATATATTAGTTTGCAGTCGATTATGTTACCAAATGGGTAGAGGCCAAGCCATTACTTTTTGCTAATGAAGCATGCTCGTAGTTAATTTTATTTTTGAGGATATTTTTACTCGTTTTAGTGTCCCAAGGGAAATTGTTGCAGATGCAAGGAGCTCAATTTACACTCGAGGCTAGTAGGAACAAATGATGGAGAGGTACAAAATCAGTGCATAGAAAATCTACTCCTTATCATCCACAAGAAAATGGTCAAGTGGAATCTACTAATAAGGTTATTGAAGGGATCCCTAACAAAAGACTTTGGCCCATTTACATAGAAAATATTGGGTAGATAGGCTTCCGAAAGCCTATGTGGGCCTATAGAACTACATGGAGAAGCACAACAAACCATACTCCTTATGAACTTGTTTATGGAAAGCAAGTTTTTGTTTCCCATAGAGTTCCGATTCCAAACTTTCAAAATGGCAGTTCAGCTAGGACTTGATCTATCAGAGGCACAAAAGCATAGATTGGAGCAGATTAATGAATTGGATGAGATCAGACAAGATGCAGTTCAGAAAACAAGTCTAGTCCAACAACAAAGGACTAGATGGCATGACAAGTACAACAAAGAGAAGAAGTCCAAAGAAGGTGACTGGGCTCTCTTGTTTGATTCAAAATTCAATGATTTTCAAGGTAAATTTCAAACACATTGGCTTGGGCCATATGAAGTTGTTAAATTTTTTGACAATGGAGCAGTAAAAATCAGGACAATAGATGAAGAAGAGGTTACTTTTCTTGTGAATGGTCATAGATTAAAGCTATATCACAAACCACTCTCAAGGGAAGAATTTATTACAAAGTTCCAGGAAAACAGTGATGTGAATTTAATGAAGAAGAATCTTTCTTCTTCATCAACTTAATTGAATTTTCTGAAGTCATTTTATTAAAAATAATAATAAAGTATAAACATGAAAAACAATCAATGATTGGCATGTTTATACAGAAACGATAGGGTGAAAATCAGAATCTTTCTGACACTCTAACTTTTCCATTTTGTTTCTGCAAGCAGCTGTTACAAAATCATAAGTTCAGATCCATTTCACTTATGATCCATCTCATTTCATTTCATTCCATTTACTCATTCATCCATATTCCATCTCATTCATTCATTCATACTTTACTTCATTCCATATTTCATTCATCTCATTCCATACTTCATCCACCTCATTTCCATTCCAGAATTTAAAATTTGATGTTTTTCTGCAATTGAATAATACACAGTAGAAAATTGTAGGGTACTTTTCCACTCCATTTCATAAATTGTAATCCATCCCACTCCATCATTCACTTCATACATATCCCATTATACCATATTTCATCATCCATCTTCATTCATTCCATACAACATTCCATTTACATTCCAAACCACTCCATTCCATGATTCAAGTTCTCTACAGGTACATTCTGCAATCAAACAGACATTCTGCAGCTAATCAGACTTTCCGCGGCCAGATAGTCATTCCGCAGCTACAGATCCTGAAGGCACTGATCAGCAGACATTTGAATTGCAACAAAATGATCCTGCATATCCATGAACAAGTCAATATCAAGAAGGTTATGAAGACTCAAAAATTAATGATTTTCAGGGAAAACAAAGCATATGAAAATCACAAGAAAATCAAAGCAAAGGCAAAGGTATGAAGTAATTATAATGCCACATCATGAAAAATTTTAGTATAGTTTATCTATGAATAATTCGAAAAGTTGTTTTGCCTAATTTTATTGACCATGCCGAATAAACCTTCTGCAAAACTTTGGATAAAAATCCTTCTATTTCACCATTCCAAAACCCATATCCGATCATCATTTTAAAAAAATATCTAAACGGTTAAAGTGCTAAAGTGATTGGATTAATCACGTCACTAAGCATTTAATGATGATTTTTGAAATATCTCCGTGGTCTTTTCACTCATTGATTCGTTTTCTTCACCTCACCTCATTAATTCATTCCGTAACCATTCCTTATCACTCCTTTCCGCAGCCGACTTTTAACCATTTCATTGTGTAGAACAGAGTTATCTTTGTAACAACCGTTGTCACCGTGAAACAAAGGAAACATTTGGGGAGCAAAAACAGCTTGTTAACGGCCATTCTCACCGTGAGCAGAAGGCTGGTGAATTGAAGATTGAAGAAGAGTTATGGGCCTCATCGTGAGAACAGAACCAGTTGGCACTAAATATTTAGAAGGCTATCCCCAAATCCGAGAAATGTTGCAAAAAGCAGGATGGCTACAATTCCTTGAAAAATTTAGTGGCTCCCACAAAGAGGTTACTAAAACGTTTGCAAGGTCATTCAAAGGAGCCGAGGTTGAAGTTGGAGATATTAAATTCACTGTCACAGAGATTTTTATTGCAGAAGCAACAGGATTGCTTAGACAAGGAGAAAAGTGGTTTAAGAACAGAGTATTCCATAACGAATCATGGAAGCAGATCCTCAAGTCACCAGGTATGGATGTCACTGTGTTTAAAAAGGGTATCCCTAGTTCTGCGTTAAAGAACAAATGGAGAAACATGTTGCTTATCCTACAAAAATTCATCACTTGTGAAGGTAGATATGGTACTTTCTATGTTCACCATATTAGGTTGATAATGCATTTCCTAGAAGAAGAGCTTAATTTTCCCTATTTCTTGCTTCAAAGTTTAAAGAAAATGGCTTCAAATGTCCAAAAGAGAATTCAATTTCTGGAGACGACCTTATACCACCATGGGTTAGTCAAGATTTTGATTGAGCATCATTTGAGCAAAATAGGGGATAATTGGGATAACTTCTTGGTGAGAAATCACTTTGAGGAACCAAAAGAGCCTTCACCTGAACATCAGCCTACAAAAAGAAGCAGAAGATGGAAATCCTCCAAAACTGAAACTGATAAAACAATACAAGAAAGTAGTGAAGAAATGATCTCTGAAAAATTAGTTCAGATTAAGGAGCAGCTTAAGGAAAAGAGAATCATAAGAAGAGTTTCCAGAGAAAAAGGAGAAGGGCCATCTCAACCGAGGAGGAGCCACAGACTAAGGGGCATACTAAAGAAAACAAAATTTAAACAAACTGGGGTTATAAACATAGAAGATGAAGAAACACCTACTGAGGAGGATTTTGATGAAGAAGTTCCAGAAATTGACCCTGCACAGCAAGAAATTTACAACTATGTTGAAACATTGGAGAGGAAAGCTTCAGAGAGTAGAGATAGAACCCCTAGTCCTCCACTGTCTGAAATAGATGTGTTAAGAAGAGACAGGTATGAGATGGAAGTACTTAATAGACATATCAAGACTGAGAATGATATTCTAAAGGAACAAGTTAAACTAAAAACCAGTATGAACTCAACCCTGTCTCTACAAATGGACAAAGTGGAAAAGGCTAATGAAAAGTTGAAAAAGAGGAACAAGAAGTTAATCAGGGCACTTACCAATTTAAGGTTCAAGTTAGTCATCAGGAAGCCCAGAAGGCCTTTAACTACCAGACAAAGAAGAAGAAGAGGATTGGATGTTCTTGCAGAGGCCTCTGAGTTCATAGAATAGTTGCATGAGGACATGCAAGAATCTAGCAGTGGGGTTATGTTGAGCTCCAAAAATGTTCTTTCTTCCACCACATTTCACTCCATTTCTTTTATCCATTATTAATCCCAGGCTCAAATGATCAATGAAATTAGTTAAAATTGCTTTAAGAATATATATCGTGGCTAACTTGATATGTTTTTATGGTTGTGTCATTGTAGTACTTTTTGAACTGAAACTAGCTATAGAATGCAGACATTTTGTAGCTAGTTGCCATTTCTGCAGCTAGCTTCATGTTTATACAGGTCCAGATGTCATCTTGGAGAAAAGCACACATGGGTGTATTCCACGTCATGTCCTCATCGTTTGTTTCCCTCCATGGAGATTGAACGGAATTCTGTACGTGGTTAAGCACGTGGAAACCCAAACTAGGAGGTAGACTCCTAACAGAATAAGGACAGTCCAGATTTTGTTACGTGATCATGATCAGAGTCCTAGTTTAGTTTCTATTAGGAAAGACAATAATCCCCGTATTATCTCAAGTTCTGTTATGTATATTTTCTATAAATATGCTCGGGAAACTGAGAGAAAAAGGTTAGATTTTGGTTAGATTTTATGGTTGACTGCTAGATCTTTGAAGTCTATGAATACTCTGTTTTGAGGTGATTCCTCTTTAATGAAAGAAGCAGTATTTCCTTGAACGCGTTGAGTCGATTCTAAACTAGATTTCGTGCTACTCTGGTGGTAGAGGGCCCCTGCCTCTTGAGCGGCCTTGTTTATATAGTAGATAAGTATTTTAGTTTCGCTTTTATTTCAGCTTATGTTCATATTTGTTTATATTTACTATCACAGCCAAACTTACCCTAATAAACTCTTCCAAAATATCATTATGAAGATTAAGGCACAACTGTGATAGTGTAGGTTTAGTTGCATTTACTTTCGTTAGTTATCACAGTTAAGACTTACTCTAATAAAATTTTCCAAAATATCATTATGATGGATAAGGCATAACTGTGGTATTGTAGGTTTTAGTTGTTAAGTTTAAACCAAGTAGCATAGCCAATCTTACTCTTACAAAGCTCTTCCAAAATATCATAACAATGAGTAAGAATTAACTGTGGTGTCTTGGACTTTAGTTGTATTTGCTTTCAGTTTTGTGTTTATGTTCAATTGCTTTGAATGATACAGCCATACTCGTTCTCACAAACTCTTCCAGAACATCATTCATACTGAACGGGATGAACTGTAGAATTCCTTAGGTTAGTTGCATGATAACTTAGTTATAGCACTCCGGAGGTATAATGCATGTGGTTCAGTTCTGTCATTTCATTTTCAGTTTGATAATGGCTTTTAATTTAACACTGTTCACTGTAGACTAGTAGTACCCTAGTTTAGTCTTAACTTAGCTCACTGTGTTAACATTCCAGTGTAGTTGCCATCCATTGCAATTCAAATTGTATTAGTTGTTAAATTTAAACACCACGGTCTTCATTATTTACAAAACTTCTTTTGTTCCAAACTCATACTAACACATAATTATCTGGACAGAAGGCAGTATCAGTCTAAGACCTGGAGTACTTTTGCAACCTTTTTACCATTTCACAAACAAGCCTTTTCTCAAAGACCATTCTAAAAAGAAATCTATAACTTTTGTGTGAGGCCTAGTGGTGCTAGATTGAGTTGCAGAACAAAGTTAGAAGCTAGTTTAGAATAGAAATCTTATGGTGCTACAAATGTTCTTTTCCAAATATATTCCAATAGACCTTTAATCATTAATGAGATGTTGTAACATTGTAAGTTGATTGTTTGATTGTTTAATTAGGAGAACTTCATTTACACTTAACTGCCCATTTCTCAAGCTCTTCCAAAACATCTTTAATGAATGAATTGGACAAGTTAAGCTCATGTTGTGATTTATTTTCTTGAAGTCATTATCAATCTTTGTATTTTTCTAGTCATAGTTTAGGCTTTGTTTTGTTTCAGTATTTTCATTTGTCATTTGTCATCCATAATTTAGGCTTCACTCTGTTTTTAACCAGTAGCTTCTTTCCACCAGCATTTAGTTCTTTCCCTTGTGAACTTAAAACCATAAAAACCCAAAAACATCATAAAACACTAGACACAACGAAGTGAGAAACAATTACCTAGGCACATATAGTGCACCACACTTCAGCAGTTTACCAACCCTGGTTGACAATTAATGAACTCAATTTAGGAGACTAGGTTGAGCACAAACACTTATCAACCTCATTCATGCTAATTACTTACATAACCTGCATGAAAGAAAGTGCAAGCATGCCGGAGAAGTCCGAGTTAGAACCGGAAATAGCAACAGCAACGAGAGGAACTTCATTAGAGGAAGTCCAGAGAGAGCATCCAGAGACAGGAATTTATTAGGAAAGAGTAGGAGTAGCTTTGCGGGTATACCAAAGAAGAGAAAAAATGACCAAAGTAGCACCAGTAGTCATCGAGCAAGAGCTCGACGAGAGAATCTAGAAAATGGAGTCGTTAGTTAGGAAATATGACAATGCGTCGTTGATCGATACATACCTTACAGATTCCTACCAGTTCCTGGCAATGAAGAGGCAATTCTATATGGAAAACTACGCTACTAAAGGAGGAGAAGAAGCAGCAAGAGTGCTCCCAGAATTCATAGGTATCCAACAATCAACGACATTGAACCTCAGAAATCTTCCATTGTTTGGAACCACGGGAGCTACAATGCAGTGTACAAAATTCACGCTGAGCAGGATCTATAAGGGTTATTGTGGCTGGGAAGAGAAATACCGATACACGCGGAAGATATTCATAGGCTAACAGGACTATCATAAGAAGGAAGAGACATCTCCACAGCATTCCAAACTGTCTCCAAGAGAGAAAAGAAGTCAGGAGATGGTGATTATTATAGGAAATATGACACTAAGAGAGGCGGAAAGGGGGAAAAATAGACCTTATAAACAACCCAGTGATCAAATTTTCCTGTTATCTGATAGCCAGAAAAACCATGAGGCATTATACAAAGGGTGAGTGTACACTCGATACCATCTCAGTCACGGAGCACTGTCTCCAGGGAACACAATTAAATTCGTGTTCATTTTTGTTGAACAAACTATTTGAAGCATGTGAAGGTAACTATAAGAGAGCCATGGAATTCATTTACGGGTACATTATCATGGCATTCGCTATGTGGAAATGGACCTGTTGTGGATGATTTTGTCACCCTCCTAGAGACAGTCTAGAGTTGCCATAGACCAGTGCCTAGGACATCTTAATATAGTAAGGAGCCCTTTATAGTGTGGGTTGTCAGTCCAAGAACTCACTTACTATCTCTTGTTTGAACAAGGAAATTAGTTTTGAATGGGACCAATCTCTCTCAGAAGCTGGTACAAAGATAAGAACAGTGTATGGACATCATGTAAAACTTCCATACAAAGGCATCAGACAGTTAAGAGACTGCTTACTGTAAAGAGGGCTAGTTCAGATAATATATCACAGAAATCAAATATCAGGAAGTGAGTGCAGTGAGGAAACATAAGAAGATATTAGCTGGCATGAGACTGATACCCAGATACACAACAGAACCATATAAGGGCGCACCAATTTATGAATCCTTATATGAAAATGGCGTTTTAAAAGCACCCTCCTCAAGCAACTAATATAGTAGAAAATATGGAAAGAGTGAACATGAAACAGTATACCATGACTAGGCCTATTTAAAGTGCTTGACTAATTTCAGAAAGGGCACCACTTAAGATGAATCCTTACTGCAAACTAGTGAGCCACTTGCATTCTAGAACATGATACAAGAAGATAAATAGCATGAAAGAGATATTGTATTAACACATAAGAGAAATTACATACTGTGAGATACCAGAGACCAGAATCCTCATTACAGTTATAACCCCTCCTCACTGAGACCCTACGGGCTCTGAACCTTCATACATAAAATATTACAAGATGTATATGAGAGCCTTTTCACTGCACCTTTTGCTGATAGAAATCTGGAACCCTTACAATGTCTTCTTTTTGGGTCTTTATAGATGAGATCGAGAATTCTAGAGGAGGCGGTAGATAGAAAGCATTTAATAACTTATTTTGAATCAAATGAGCAGAGCTCCCAATGGCGCCCACTGAATTCTTAACTTCATGAATGTAAACTCTTTACATCCTGGAAATAAATGCTGGGAGATAAAAATCTCCTTATATTCAAGACATAAATAATAAAATATATACAATGTGTTGCCTGCAGCTGAGAGAAAATCTGCTGCCGTAGGAGCCTTGAGATAATCTGCAATTCTGTACTGTACTCTCAGCTCTTAGCTTTGGATTTGAATTTTAGATCTTTAATGCGGGGCGAATTTCTCTGGAGGGTTCTGTAGGTCCATATCTTTATCTTCTTTAATGGCGGTCATTTCTCACACCTACCCTCAGCTTCTTCATTAAATTTCACCCACAGGAAATCTTCTTTCATGGTCCCCAAACCTCTGCAACAGAGGCAGCGAATTAAAACACCTTCCTATTATCTTGAAACCTGCAAAACCCATGAACATATTAGAAAAACCGACACAGATGAAGGCGAGGATGGTGGAGATGGAAATGAAGACGACGTCGTGGATGCAAACAGAGGACAGGAATACGCAGGGTGGCGGGAGACAAAGAGATGGAGGTATGGAGTAAACAGGCACAGCGCGTAAAACAGTTAGGTCGTGGGGGAATAAATAAAATGGGGCAATATGGACGAAAACACACGCACACACATATATATATGACGGGGGAAATACCTTGTGCGCACGGGAGCGAACACGTGGGAGTACGGGGGGACAAGTGGAATGGTGACATGGCAGCGGAGTTAACAGGTGGGGAAACTAAAATCTGGGCCATTGGATCACAAATACAGATCAACGGTCGGATGGCGTTAAGAGCAGCACGGCGATGGGCCATAGACCACGGCGAATAATCGTTAACAAGTGAGCAGCTCTGGCACATATCTACCGTCGGATGGAGATAGGCAGATCGGATGGTTCAGACGAATTCCGCTGCCCGGTGATGGTGTAAACTTTAACGCGCGGGGAAAAGCGGTTTCATAGCCCGTACTAACGACACGCGGCGCTTTCTGTATGGGATCGCTGCCCCTGTGGTAAATACCGTCGGGTCGACGAGAGTGGTGCGGGGGTTACCATGGTTTCCTGTGTGCGGGCCCCTCCATAATAAACGTTCACCGCCCCGTTGGTTTTATTAGATCGGGCGGTGGATATTGTGCCCGAAACACAAACGATAAGCTCGCTTTCTTTTAGCCTGCGGTTCTTGGGCTCGGGTCGTATGACAGTAACAAGGGGAGGGGCTTAAGACTTGGGGGCTTCGGCCCGATATATTTAAAATGCGGATTTTAAACCTTTGGATAATGTATTTTGGGACGGAGAAGATGGCGATGAGCGCGACATAGGGAGTTTTTGACCACAAAGACATTGGAAACAGATTTAAAAGGAACCGGTGACCAAAATTTAAATGAAGGAGATAAAATGTACAACATCGGCTCCATCTGGGGACGGCATGGTCGTCCTCGGGCATGTCGAGAACACGCAGACCACTGAGTAGTTCACTCTGTTCTTCAATTTCCCTGTGGTTCTGCTTCAGGTAATTATCAGCATCCTTTTTCCTTAGAAAGATTAAAAACCAAAACAACTTATGTACAGTATATACAGTAGGGCATTTCCAGCCTGGGTCAGAATTGAAAATATGGCTTGAGGAATTAGCCATTCACGAGTGCATCCAAAAAATCACCCTGTAGATTTTCTAAAGAAAAGGTGTTGTTTCTTCCCAGCTTTACTATTTTAAATGGCCAGACCCACAATGGATCAAATTTAGCATGCTTCCCCTTTTTTGTTCTGCGAACATCCCATCTGAGAACCAGGTCTCCAACTTGAAAATTTCTATCCTTTGCGTGCTGATCAAAGACCTTCTTCATTTTCTCCTGATATTCTATCAGTCTCTGATTTACCTGGTTCCGTGTTTCTTCCAATTCTACCAATTGATTAATCCTCCTGATCATATCATCTGGTTCCTCTTGATTCTTCTGCATAAAACGCGCCACGGGCAAAGCCAATTGCACAAGGAACACAGCAGCTCTCCCATATACCAGCTCGTATGGAGACTTACCTGTTGCTCTTTTGCTTGTTATCCTATTTGCCCATAGAGCGAATTTCAATTGAGAGTCCCAGTTTTTCTGATTTTCAGCTATTGTTTTCTTCAGGGCTCTCACCAGGGTTTTATTAGATGATTCGGCTAAGCCATTTCCCTGTGGATAGTATGCTGTAGAATGAGTCAGGATGATGTTATATCTTTGGCAAAAATTCACAAACCTGGCAGACTTGAAAGCTTGTGCATTGTCAGTTACAATTCTTGCAGGACAGCCAAACCTAGATATGATATTATCTTCTATAAACCTCATGATTACAGCATCTGTAGCATTTCTTGTAGGTATGGCTTCCACCCATTTTGTAAAATAGTCTGTTGCTATCAATATCCATTTATGTTGGGCACTTGATGGGGGATGTATCTCTCCTATAAAATCTAATCCCCATTTCTGAAAAGGTTTATTTACATGAATGGGAATCAAGGGCAATGCTGCTAATTTTTGTCTTTCTGCAAATCTTTGGCACTTGTCACATGCTCTGACCCAAGCAAAAGTATTAGAATACAACTTTGGCCAGTAAAAACCAGCCTTCAAGATTTTATGAGTTGTTGCCCTCCAGCTGTAATGTCCTCCACATATCCCCTCATGAAATTCTGTCATTATATTTTTCACTTCATTTTCTGTGAGGCATAACAGCAATATACCAAGAGGGTCTCTCCAATAGAGTTGTCCATTAGCAATTACATATTTCTGAGATTTCATCCTTACAGCTCTGTATTTCACTTTGTCACAACTCGGGGGACAGCTAAGTGTTAAAAGGTATTCAACAATTTCTTTGTACCAAGGACTAGTTAGATATTTCACATGTACCTTTTGGGTGGCCATTTCTAGTCCTCGCTGCTCCTCTTCTTTTTCTGATTCTTCATTTGCTAACATGGATAGATTAATGCCCAAAGCTTGATGATTTGATTCAGATAGCATTTTTGAAATTCCATGTCCTTTAATCAACTTAGTAGGCTTTATATCCAAATCATACTCTTGAATTTTTGCAATCCATCTTCCTCTTCTTCCTTCGCTGTCTCCTTGAACCAGAATGTCTTTGACAGCGGCTGTGGGAACATAAGCAGTAATATGAGATTGCAAAATATAAACTCTAAAAGCTTTAAGGGACTTTACCAGGGCATATGCCTGCTTCTCCAATATATTATATTTCAATTCTGCATCATAAAGTACTTGACTGAAGAAAGCTATAGGCTGTTCATATCCTTCTTCATTTTTCTGTAATAACACTCCAGCAATTGTATGAGGTGAAGCAAATGAGAAAATCATAAATGGATTTTTGTAATCTGGTCCTGCTAGCACAGGAGCTTTAGCGAATGCCTGTTTTATCCTTGTGAATGTATCTCTAGACTCCTGGGACCACTTGACTTCACTATCCTTTTTCAACATATTTGTTATATGCCTAACTATCTCGGCATAGTTAGGAATGAACCTTCTTAGAAAATTAATTCGGCCCAAAAACACCTGTACTTCCTTTTTATTCCTGGGCAGAGGAATGCTATTTATCACTTCAATTCTTTTAGGGTCTATCTTCACACCATCCTTCGTTACAATGTTCCCTAAAAGTTTTCCCTCATCTAATGCAAATAAAGACTTTTGAGGATTGAGGGACAGGCCATACCTTCTGCATTTCTCAAAATTTCTTCTCAAATGCTCAATATGCTCATCATCATTCTTTGAGAACACTGTGATATCATCAAGATACACTACCAAAAACTTGTCCTGTTCTCCCACAAAGGCTATATCCATTGCCCTTTGGAAAGTGGCTCCTGCATTGATTAATTCGAATGGCATCATGGCATACATAAAGGTCCCCCATGGTGCAGTGAATGCAGTTTTCTTCTGGTCTTCTGGGAACACAGCTACCTGATTATAACCAGAAAATCCATCCATCATTGACATTCTGGATGCTCCCACCACTTTCTGTAGGATGTGGTCCATCTTAGGCAGTGGATAGTTATCTTTGAGAGATGCCCTATTCAAATTTCTGAAATCCACACAGAGCCTTATTTCTCCATTCTTCTTTCGCACAGGAACAAGATTTGCTATCCATTCTGAGTACCTTAATGGCACAATTATCTTGGCCTTCAGTAATTTCTTAATTTCTTTTTCAATTGAGGGAAGCAGCAGAGGATTGATCTGTCTGAGCTTCTGCTTGTAAGGCTTTGCATCTTCCCTCAGTGGAATCTTATGCTGTATTATATTTACATCAAAAGTTTTTAGGTCCTGATAGGACCAAGCAAATACATCCTTGTAAGATTGAAACAACTTCAAATATTTTTCTTTGTATTCTTCTGGGACTTTTTTGGATAATTTAACAATTTTGGGATCAACATAAGTACCCATATTCAAATCTTCCACTTGGTCTTCTTCTGTTACTTTACTTGGCTGCAATGGAATATCATATTTGTTGAATAACCTTTCTAGAGGCACCAACCCTCTAGGTATAATATTTCCTTTCAGCTGCAACACTTTATTTCCTGCTATTCTTTCTTCCCATTTATCTTCTGCAATATTTTCAGCTTCTTCCTCCCTCTCATCATCAATCTCGGTATTTGTAAATTCTCCCACTGTCTCCATGAATCTCTTCATTTGTTCATCATCTTCAAATACCTGCCAGTGCTTTATATTGTCTGGAATGGATGGTCTGTACCGAACCTCCACTTCATATCTTAAAAGCGGATTCTGAGGAGGACGGAATGTACTGGCAGCAACAGCAAGAGAGTCTGCTATTCTGTTCTACTCCCGGTGCATGAACTGTATATTAAATGCTAAAAAGAAATTTTCTATCATGTCCCATACTTCGTTTCTATATGCTCTGAGCCGAGGATGTTTAGTTTGACATTCATTTTTGATCTGCCTCACTACCAGCTCAGAGTCTCCCAAAACTTTTAAACATTGGATGCCCATGTTCTTAGCTGTCTGCAGTCCCAATAATAGTGCTTCATATTCAGCTACGTTGTTTGTAGCCTCATACTCCAATTTTGAAAGACAAAGGCACCCATTTACCTGTAGGAGAAATCAACAATACCCCAGCTCCATTGCCTTTTCTTGAATTTGCTCCATCAAAATGCAAAGTCCATATTTCTGATTCCTGACCCCCTTTAGGCTGCTCAGCTTGGATTTGACCACTAAGGGGCTCATGAGCATAATTTTGATTTTCTTCTAACATCAAACATGAAAAGTCTCCCTCTTTATTATAAACTGGAGAATTCT